>CM052116.1:3506256-3523751 GCA_028454245.1 Halictus quadricinctus | reverse complement strand
TGCTTCTTTTACAATTTTTGTAAAGTTCATTTCTCTCAATTACAATTTTTGTGGATATTTTTTATGCGCTTTCGCTTCTTTTACAATTTTATAAAATACTTTTTGGCCACATTTGCAATTACTGTGGACTTTTACTGTTCTCTTGCTCCACTTAGGACGTTTCAGTGACCCGTCGATTATATACCTAATATTCTTTCAAAACAATCGGAAAATCGCGAAGATCGCTCGTAAAAAGGGGGGTCGTAAAACGAGGGGGTGGGAGGAAACGGTTCCCAGAGAAGCTTTCGATGCAATTTTGTCGGGGAATAAAGTATTTCCTAGGAATGGCATGGAAAAGAAGTAAAATAATACCGCGTCGCGGCGGTAAAGTTCGCCAGTCGATCGTAAAATCGTGCTTATCGAAGATCGAGGAATATTGTCGCCGTTAAATTGTTGCCGAAAGCAGCGGGAACGTCTATACAATGATTCCGGGCGGTTTAGTTTCGATCCAAAGAGAGAGGGAACAATCTTTTAATCGCAATTTGGTCGCGTCACCGAAGTTCCGAGCTGGCCGCGCGCGGGAAAATTTGAATTACCAAGCGGCCGGTGGATTACAGAAATTTAAGGGGAATTATGGGCACGCGATAAAACCGCCGAGGCTCGTTTAGCTGCGGCAGGTGCGGCGAACGATCTTCGGAGTCATTTTCCTCGGAAACAATGTCGCTGCCGCGAAAAAAGAAAGAAAACCATTTTATTACTCATTCGCGGCGCATTCTGTCGCGTGTAATCATGCTTTTATCGTTTTTACCGCGAGCAACCGCGCATCCTGCATCCGGAGAACGGTTAAGCGGTTAGCGCATCGGGGACCAGCAACTTCGGGGTTTATACACTTTCATTATTCTGTGAAACAATGCCGGGAAGAGCTAGGAAATTCAGCGAGAAAACGCTTCAAGAAAATATAGACGGTTTCTTGACAACTGTCAATCGATGCTAAATTTCTCCGTGAATTAAATTAACAAAACTGCGGGCTACAATCTTGATCGAAACGCTTCACAGAATTTGCATTCTGAAATCCGACATTTCGTACGTAACAGCCTAATTTGTATAGTTTCTTCAAGGTTTGCTTTTCGTTAGAAAGTTTCGAAGAAGGTTGTGAAAACTCTTCTGAAACTGGTGGCCAGTGAAACGTTTAATTTAGCGTGCTGGGGACTGCGAGTTTCCAGATTGATGCACTTTGACATTTTGAACAAGCGGTGTTATAATTAGACTTCGGATCTTGGTGCAACACACAAATTTTCTGCACCAATTTGTAAGAGAGGCATTAAACAAAGATTGATTTTCCGCTCTCGATAGTTTCGATAAATTCTGAAGAATCCAGCAGATCCTGAAATTTTGATGAAGTTTTAACAGTCAATATTATTACAGTATTAAACACGGTAGCCAGATTCAGTCTCAATTTAACAACTGGGTCAACTTTCCTTGAAAAATACGTTTGCCGAACGAATCTCATATAAGAAACATTTCTTAAGGCCGGAAATAATAGCAACGGCTTAAAACATTCATGAATGCACACCTGGGGCACGAAACGATGCATTCAAAGCCCGCGAAAAACCTTCGAAAAATTCCAAAGAATTCTCCGCCGCAGGAACTTCGCGAATCGGGTCAAGATTTTTAAACAATTCAACTCCTGCGCAAGCTGTCGGAACCATCCGACGCGAGGCAAATAGCTGTTCGAAAAGTTTCGAGGACGCGGATTTTTAAATAATTCAAAACTCCGAAAGCGTTACACCGGAGTCGCCGGATTCCGCGCGAACCGTTCGCAAAAGTCGAGAAACCGTCTTCGTGTAGCTTCGAACTTCTTTGCTAAGTTCTTTCATATGTTTACCAGCGAAGACATTTGACGCACCGAAGCTTCCGAACCGGAAATAAAACGAGAGAGAGAGAAAGAAAGAGGTGAGGCAATTTTATCGTTTGAATAACCAGATCCCCAAGCAGATTCGTATCAGAGCGAAACAAAAAAAAAATCTTCGATATTACTTCGGTGCTTCAATATCTGTTCGGAAGTCTGACTCGCCTCCTGCGCAGTGTCTCTGTTGCATCCTCCTTTTCTGATCCGTAAAATCCTGCTCGATCTCGCAAACGTGTACCACTCTTCATTTTATATCGATACTTCCGTCTCGATTGCAGAGAAGCAAATACGGTTTCAAAACAGAAACTTTCTTTCATCCTGCTGCGTTTTATCGGTCCCGTGGGACAAATAAATTTTTGAAAATATGGACCACATCTATTATTAATCGCTCCGTAAAATGCAAAATCAGAGAAATTTTCAACTTTGAGAATTTTTCCTGCTCTAACTGCACAAGCTAGAGAAACGATTTTTATACGGAATTATTCTGCAGACTCTTCCGAATACAATGATATATTTTTTAATATCATTACGAACATCTAAACATGTTTAAAAAAATGTTAATTCCGAGCGGACGCCTTGGAGGCACCAATTTTGTAGGACAGTCATGATAGCATAAATTTAATTATTAAGCACAGTATGCAGGAGAATAGCATACTGAAAAAATTTGTCCACGATGCTGAATCATGCCTGAACACGTAGCAAAAATTCTTGTGGTAGTACATCCTTTAGGTTTCCTGTAATAAATTTCCAAAAATGCGGTGTTTCTCGTGCTTTGACTCATCTCTACTTAAGAACCAAGAAAACCGATGACGTTATTATAGTTCTCAGCAAGGAAAATTTGAATAAACCATGAATCACGATCAAGGATGTTCCACTCACCGGGTCCCAGGGATATCCTGTATTCCCCGGGGCATTCCAAAATTCACAAAAGCGACGTTAATCGAATTTCCCGCGAAAGATGTACGCGAGAGACGCGTCGGGCCACGAGTGAACTTCCTTGGACAATTAGGGGCACTCTCCTAACTTCGTTCGGTCCATTTAATAATTTTCAAAGAGCGGAAGCGACTTCGAGGGAACCAGACTATCCCCGGGACGGTGTCAATGTTCATAGTTGCGGTGGGAGATTGTTAATCGTTCATTATAATGAGCGCCGTTCAGAGCCGTATAAATATTCATGTGGCCGAGAGGCGCTCGAACATTTCCCTTTTTAATTTACTAATTAGAGAAGACGAGCTAATTCGTCGTTCGTATTCACCGCCACCTTCTACCGATGTCTTCATTGTCCTTTTAAATTAACCAACAATCTTCTCTTTTTATTGTTTCAACTGGAAAAATGCACGAAATTTTTCTCGGTTCTCTCGAATTTGGTCAATGAAAGCGAGAATTTTGATAAAATAGACGCGATTAGAGTCCTTTAAAAAATTCGTAAAATACAATATTAAATTCGCAAAATTGTACTCGGCTCAGATTTTTCGAATTTGGTTAATAAAAGTATAGGTTCGACAAAATACCACAAGTTACAGTTATCGTTCCGCTGCAAGAGCAACTGGGATCACGGTCATCGTCGTTTAGATTGATCTAGAGACGTCCCACTGATACAGGGAAACGAGCACAACCGGAAACAGAGGAACCGGGAATTTCAGAAGTTCCAGGATTACCGAGTTACCAACGCGGAAACGAAAACGGACATAAACGCGGCCGAAATGGAAAGTTTTATAATTAAAAACCGGGACCGGAAGTGCCATGGCGGAGTGGTTGGTACTCGCGTGCATCCGGAAATAAACGTAATGGACGCCGAGAGCACTGTGTCGTAGCACTTGCTCCAAATATTATTATTTTTACTGGCCACAGTTGTCATTTAAAATTTATAGGGATTTTTTAATTCTCTTCTGCCACCTTTACAATTTTTCTGCAGTTTTTAATAATCTTTTATTTTATTTTTCTTCTGTTCTGTTCCACAAATAATTTTTCCGGATTTCTTTAATGTTCTATAGACTATAAAAGTTTAGGCAAATTGGAAATTTTCGAGACGTGTGGCAATCTTTGGCATTAATCACAGCGAATTTTTTGCGAATCCGTCGCGTGTGCTCCCGGGGCCAAGATGGCGTAGAAACGTGATTTCTCGGGCGAGAATCGCCGGGTTCTCGATCTCACCCGGTTCGGAGCCAATCGATATTCAATTATCGAGAACTTCCGTCGACCGTGCTCGAAAAAGAGACGGGGAAATATTACGCGCGGAAGTTCTTTCTCCCCGCGAGAGAAGAGCCTCTTGATTTCGGAAATTTATTATACCGTCGAAGGAGATCGAGGGAGACCTCTTCGAGGATCTTCTAGTAGAAGACGCTGTTAGGCGTCCTCGACTCCTCCCCTACAAGAGTTCAGTGCTCTGACCTTTGCCCTCCACTCGGATTATTTGTCAACAGATCATTCATCGTCGCGTGCAATGCAGATTCTCCATCGGTATCATCCTTTCCTTTCCGGGACAGTTAAATGGTACCAACGGACTGTAGATTTCATGGATAAATATTAACAACGAGCAGACGCAATTTAACGCATCAAGAAGATTAAACAAATTCTGAAGTGTCTGTATATTTTTAGTTCACTAGATCATTAAATAAACGAAGAAATTATCGATTGAACAGCAGTATAGTGAGTTGCACGTATTCCAATCCAAATCCATCGTTTAACAAACATACTGTACAGTAATGTCTCGATATGTTTGAAAAAGTCAAATTTATGACTCAAGTCAATTCGTGATTTTTTCTACGAGACCTTGATCAACATATTCGTGGCGCTTTTCTGATTAAAATGAGTCCAAACATGCCACAATTCGGAACACAGTTCGTTTAACGCGAGCGTTCGGATAATCGAGGTTCCACAATATCGTGGATTAAACATGTAAATATGATCGGAATTGTGTCGTGTTTGGGCTCATTTTAATTAGAAAAATGCCACGAATGTGTTGATAAAAGTTCCATAAAGAAGTCATTAGTAATAAAAAAGTTCTATCCATTTTTACGTTTAACCTTCCGGTTAACAGTGTCTATACACGATATAAGTGACATTTTCCTAGATCCAGTCCACAATCATCATCACGATCAATCCCCAGCATCCGAAGTTCCTCCAATGAACAACCACCGCTTTTAACGACCATAATCGGTTAAACTGGCAGCGAATTCATGCGGGGGCGGTTCGGAACTGTTCGGGATAGTGTCGGAAACGTGTCCCCGGTGAAATTCCGTCGGCCTAATTCATTCCAGGCTCCTCTCTTTCGACGCGTAATCTTTCTTTTGAAAAGCCGGAAGACGCGTCGCGTGTTTCGCGACGGCGACGACGAAGATGACGACGAAGACGACGACGACGACGACGTTGCGCGCCCCGCGGCCCGTTTCCGCATAGTTTGCCTTGCAATTCTGCCGAGGGTAAAAAAGAGAGTCTCTCACTCTTCGAGGGAGAGAGAGCAGTCCCTTCTCGTCCCTTGCCCTTCTTTCCGGCCGGTCTCGAGACCCCGAAGCGTTTGCACGGAAAATTCAAGCGGTGAAAGGAACGCGCGCGCGCGCGCACTCGTTCGCCTCGCTGCGAGAGAGTATATCGCGCGCGGCGAGACGATACCACGAGATGTTAATTCAAAGATAATTTAAGGCGGAAACGGGCTTGAAAGCTGCGCGCCCAGCTTCCTCAGACTCCGAGCCCACTGTACATCCGAATGATCATAAAGCTCTGTCCACATTTGTTACCGCGCCTCGTTAGAACGCGAGTAATCTCGTGGTAATGAGGATCGGTCCATTTCACGACGCCCAGCACCGATACCTGTGACCACCGCTACATCCTGTTCAATTTTCGGTCACTTAAACGTGTCACTTTGCACATCGCTCCATTCTCATACGACAAAATTGCGGCATCTTATTTAATCCATTTCTGAAGGTAATTGAGTGTCAGGGTCTTATGAAATTGTTGTTAACGATCTGGCCCTTTTTTTTTTATTCTTTTATGAAACTGTTGTTAATATGTTCGGAGCGAACTCTTCTGAGCGAGACGATACCGAACACGACACTACTTGAATCGGATTTACTTGACATGGTCGGTTCGGATAACAGAGGTTCTACAATATCGCGTATTAAACAATTAAATGCAGTACAAATTGTACCGTGTTTGGACTCGTTTTAATCGGGGGAATGTCTCGAATATGTTAGTCAAAGTTTCATAAAAGAATAATAAAGAACAAATCTTTTTTTCTATCAATTTTTCACAAATATCCTGCACACTTCTGAAACCTGATCAAGTGCAGAGTATTTTTATTAACGAGCTGGAAAGTGGATGTAAATGGTTGAATAAATTATTGCAACTTGATCCTCTAATGCAGAAGCGTTCCAGACGCCATTTTTCAGTAGCCGGAGACCGATCAATTTCAGAAGTCAACTGAATCATGCAACCTACAAATTGCCGCTCCCCGGAGCTTAAGAAATTAGAGATTACGTATTAAAGACTACTACAGCTGGGATTTGCGGACATTTGATCAACTGAATTCAACATGTAGATCTGAAATATGCAACCGATCCGGCAAACACTTTCCGGACGGACGAGAACCTTGCAGAGATTTCGATAGTTCGCGGTACGTGTATGTATGTACCGCCAGTCTAGTTCTCGCGCGAGCGAAGACATTTCTCTATTTTTGTTCGCGACGTTCCGGTAGCTTTTAATGAGAAAAAATTAATTAGCCGGTTGGACCAGTTATAAGTACACCGGGGAATTAACGGTGAGAGGTTCCTACGCCTCCGGTTTTTCGTATGATTTATTAACGAGCGCGAGGAATGTCGATGCGAATTCGCCAATTTATTTACCGCCCAGTGATAACTTGAACCAAACGTCGGACAACTATCGCACGCTCTGACGAGCGCTGTAAACATTCAGAAAGCCTAACTCCACCGAAGAAAACCGAGGGGTAGCCATTATCTCTTTCGAAGGTCGCGCGAAATGGACCCCGGTGGCCTATTTAATTAGGAGAAAAACGACGAGACGAGAAAGCGACGATGAAAAGACAGGTTGTAACGGTTTCGTTGGCACACCCTGTACGTGCGCGTATGTGTGTATCTGTCTGAAAATCACCGGCACGCCGGGATAAAGGAAAATGGAGGCGGAGAGTCGAGGCTCGTCAAACGTCGAGCGTGAAACCCCGTACAGCTGGAAACGAGTCTCCACCTCGGATAGGATCTCGGATTTCGAGGGTGAAGTCGTCAAGGTGCTCTGCCGATAGACGGACTATGACTAACGGGGTCCAGGGGAGGGCTTCCGCATCGTCGGGACGTAACTGCCGATATCCTTTTGTCTGAAACGTCCGCTTTTTCTGCATTCCGCACGGCCTCTGAATGGATCGCCCTCTCACCTTGCATACCGATCGTTTGTTTAAGCCGAAGACACACGCTCTCTGGGCTGCTCTAGCTGCTCCTATACCGGGTGATTCGATTTTCACTACCATCGCGATTAACCGCAAAATTTCATTTTTTAGACTTAACCCTTTGCGGACGCGCGTCTCCCGACAGTCCTCCAAGCAGTTTCACCTTTCTGTGACTGCAAGTAATTTTTCAAGAAATTATTTAAAAAAAAGATTATAGGAGAAACAATATTAATATTTATGGGAATTATTATTATTATAAATTTTTCCTTCAATTTACATTGTACTTATACCACTGCAGTACACAATTTTATTCTACAGAGGAAATAGGTACACTCGACTGATTGATAACAAGTCAATCGATGCATTGTACCCTGCATAATATAGTTAAAAAATTGTGTAAAGGAGATTTCGTATATGCATCTCCCGTCGTAGCAAGTGTTCCGCCTACTATAATAATTTAAGATCCAACTAAGTGTGTAATCAGGTCTGACGCAACGTGTCTGTCCATTGCTGGCGAATTCTACTGATTGCGATTGGAATCGCAAACGCATCGAATCAATTTCCTAGATTTCTTGAATTAGTGCAGATTTTTTCTGGATTTTTCTTCGGAGATTGCTAAGTTTCCCTGTGATAAGCGAATCACCGTGTAGATAGTGACGCATCCGGGCATTCCAATGAAATCGCTCGGCCGTATTGCCGATGCAATAGCGCTTCCGTTCGATTCGTTCACGAGACACGCGTGCTCCTGTCAAGCGAGCACGAGCCTTCGAGAGAGTACGCTACAGTGTATACATACTAGTGTAGAGACGACTGTTCCGGCTAAAGAGACCGCTCAAAATATCTCAATTGTTTGCGACGACAAAAGGGAGACAGACGCTCACCGCCGGCGACGGCCGGTGTCGCGTTCGCGTGAGTTCGTTGTGACCGCGTTCATCCGGGGTCAAGGGACAATATTACGTAACAAATTTTGATTAAAAAGCATCGCTAAAATACGAGGCGTTGTAGAACTGTCTGAAAAGACGACTACACTCACATTGTCGAACGGGAAACGAATTTTTGGCTTCTTTGGTGCAGAATTTTGTTTAATGGAGGAAACGGATCTGTTAAAAAATACGTTAAACACACTGGAAGAATTTAGTGCAACCAGGTACGCAACTCTAGCACCGATTTGTAATCGATAGACTACGGATGTTCATGAAAAAATGAAAATTTTTCGTATCTCCGTGTTTCTAGGACTCGATATCGAAGATCTACAAAGCGGAGAGATAGAGAGAGGATGGCTGTGATACGCTTGACTGATTGTGGGAACGGAGAACCGCACGCGCGCACAACCGTCCGAGATCGCGATGGGATCAAGTTCAATATGCATTCATGAATATCGATCGATTTAATGCTTAAGTGTCATTTCGCAGGGATCGAGTGACTCTCGACGGAGCAAATGTCGGACCTAATGCGCGTGATTGCTGGCATTCTTGTTGCTCCCTGCAACGCTCCCTATGAACTATCTGCAATTCGAACACGTCTGGACCTATTACGATTGTTATCGGTCCACGGGAATGCGATTGCCGTGCAACCCCGTCGCCACGATGTGACCGTTTGAACTTGAATTTCATACTTGACAATAGAACTGCGTCGAGATTGCAGGTTTCGAGCTTTCTGCCAGGGGGTTTCAAAAATTACTATTTCAAATTGACTTAGATACGAATCTGTTGAATTTCTCATGGACGCAGTCTTTGCAGTCTCGGTAACTGTAGAATCCGCCATTTTGTCTGGTCCCGCAAATCTAGTGGGAATTCACAATTATCGCGACTGAAAGATTTTTAGAAAATTATTCAATAAATCTATTTCCTTAGACGTGTGTGTTTTAAAATAGTCTAATCTGACATTTGTGCAATTAACTTTGTAGTTCGTCAGCTGAATTACTCGGGGTAGTTTTTGCCGGCGCGAACTCTGCCCTCGCCGAGACGTGTGAATTAATTTAGTGTACGGAGAGGCTTGCAATATTGTTTCTGAGGAGACAAATACACGAATGTTTCGACAAGGCTTCCGAGAAAAGGATTCATGGCTGCGTTCGTGTGTCCCAGGCCATTTACGACTGTTAAAGCCATCTGATAGTTACCCTTAATGGCTCTGTCGTTGTTGGAACCATCTGTGACTCGTTCTCTGACTCACCTACGATCTCCTAGATACGTGTGTTAAACTGTTTCTACGTGGACAGCGACGGAAAACGGCATTTTGTACGTCACCGTCAGAAGAGAAGCCGACCAAACACAGAAACACAGAAAATCCTACCTTCGAATCATTATCCTCGCCAGCAGCGCAACCCTGAAATTATTAGAGCCACGTTTCTTCAAAACGGTTCAGTGACAAATTATTTATCACTTTTTATTTCATTTAATCGTCAGAAACTGAGTAATCACAATTTTTCTACACTGGGTCAAAAAAGACCCAGGCAACGCCGTCGTCTTTGTGGTTCTAACAAGTATTAGATTGTCCCAAAAGTTCTAACTCCTCGCGGACATGAATTTTTCTTCGGGTATCAAGGTTTTAAATAATTTTAAATAATTCAGGAATTAAAATTTCAGTATGTTGACACTTTTCCGACAGGTTTAATTGCAAAATTAATTGCCCAATTTGGTGACACGGCAGGCGAAAAATAATTTAGGACAGGAGGTCCGGAAGCACGGGAACGAGCCGCAAAACATAAGAATCGGCCCATTGTCTTGGTCGTCACCGGCGGCACAGGTCCGTGAGCGTAATCTTGACATTCTAAACAGCTAATCCATCCCTCTGTGGGTTCAGAGAACAAACAGGAAAATAAGTACCGCCTTCTTTTCAAGAATTCTTCTTTTTAACGAAGCCCCGGAGTTCCTTTGTCCCGGCACCGAGGTTCCAGTTATTTGTTGCAACACGGTGTTTCCCTGTTCGTGTGTTCTCAAGTTCTCCGCGCCGAAGAAACCCGTTCCCGTCCGAACACGGAATTAATTATTCGAATAAACTGTTTAATTAATACACCCAGCAGTTCCGGGTCTCGGAACGACATGAACTATGAAAGTCCGTGCTACCGGCGTCTTAGTTACTTGTTTCGGGCGAACAAAGTGTGTTTGTTGTGCAAAATATAGTAGACGAAATGCAACGTTCGAAACGCTTGGACCGCCGCGGCACCGGTCGGAGATTATTTTCGTACTTGTGTGTGCTCGACGAGTGCGTTTGCAAACAGAGAAAGAGTCCGTGCACCGGACTATGAAAAGCTAGCGCACTATAATGCGAATTATAATCGCGCTGTGCTTTCACTAATTTCGCGCGATTTCGTTTACAGACGCACGGACGTCAGGAAAATACGAACTCGGCCATTCTGGTAGCAATCTTTCCGTTAACCATACAGTTTCAAATTTATCTATTTACAATTCGATGGGCACAGTATCAGTGCAAATAAAAAGTCGTTGAATTGAAATTTTTCTTGAAGAGAGATGTGATTTCCCTAGGTCGCAAGGAAGCTCGGATATTTCCAAAATAAAATTAACAGAATTTTTATAAATTTTCGCGAGCAGCCCCGCAAGGATAACATTTTGTAAATTGCCGGCGGTTTGGTCGAGCGGGAAGCGTTTAAGCATAAAAAGTGTGTGAACTCGTCGTCCCAGTTTTCGGCGGATGAAAATTTTCAAGTGCTCGAAAACTTTTCGCCGGCAGTGTACCTCGGTTTAAATTTGAATTGGGTCGGCTCGAGTTTTAGATGGCGTGTCTTTTTTCCCTTCTATTTCACGAACGAGCATACCTTTACGCCTGCATGCGGTAGTAGTAGTAGTAGCAGTAGTATTACAGAGGTGGAAAATAAACGTCAGAATTTCCTTCTCTGCGTGACCCGTGCGGTCTTGCTAAAAAGGTTTCAATCGAATCGGTACATCGGGGTTTTCAAGCCACCCCCTTTCCGATCGAACGACGATAAGAACAATTATGGAAAATGCCACACCGGCCCCGGAATAATTCCGAGCGTGGTTTTCCCTTCCGAGAAAAAAATTTGTATATAAAGTTGAACGCCTTGGCGTGACACCATGCAGTGATGTAAACGGCAGTGCCATAACCTCCGCAGGGACGGCTCTACCTGGTGCTTATTATGTCAGCCCTACGGCAGCCCGTTAAACGCTTTCTTTCCAAGCAATTTTCCCGTGCTCTTTCAACATTTTCATTGGCCACTTTCATTAGCTGTACTTTTATGCACCAACTGCTACGTTGGTCACGTACGGCAGGCTAATTTTTAACCAGGAATTAATTTTTATTACGATTAATGTCCCACGATTAAACTACTTTGACTTTCGGGGTATTTTCACCGTGAACGGGGTTCTTTATTTTCGATATTTATGTGTTCCCATTAGCGCTTTTAGCATTTGACGTTACCGAATTTTTTTAGATTTTTTGAAAGCCTGGAAGAAAAATGAGTCGCGAACATAAACGACCCCGTATGCAGATGGCGTCGGTAATAACGAGGTTGCAGACGGGGAGTTAATTAACAGTAGGTTCACGGAGCACTTAAAGTGACTATGTTACTGAATTTTATGCATTTATGGCAAAAACGAGTTGGTGCCATTTAAAACAGTGCAGAAATTAATACAGACTCGTAACACACTCTGAATACAGTTCATCGGAAAGCTTTGACAAACGTTTGTTATGTTATCTTGCTAAATTTTGGAGCAGATCTCGGAGTAGATGGCGGCCATTGCGGCCGCAACCTCGAAACGCGCATAATCGGGTTGAGGATAATGATCGGCAAACCCGCGGATCTTTATGCAAAACGAAATGTTTATGCATCGTTCGCGGGAGAGGAGAGTCGACTCTCCGTAGTCCGAATTTTTATGTAAAAATGTTGACTCTGAAACCAGCAAGTGTATCTAGATAAAAATTAACAACGATCTCGCGGTTCTGAAATCGTTTTCGGATCCGTCGAATTTGGAAATAGAATTTTGTGGCGCATTTAAATTTGCCGCTCAGAATATGAACTTAAAATCACCGAGGAAACGAATTTAAATAACCCGCTCAGAGTACGAATTTAAATTTGCCGCTCAGAATAAAAATTTTGCAGCTCGGCATTCCGGATTCAAATTGGAATTCGCGCGTTAGAGATTCGACATTAATTCCGCGAGTTATAAAATCGCGCTCGAAGTCCTCGGGGAATGTATTTCAAGAGCGTAAAAGCAACAGTGTGTTCCGTATATTCCAGTTAGCCTAGTGTCGGACCGTTTTGATTATTTTTTTTTTTTTTCGTTCAGCTGTAATTCAAAGGTTCGATCACGGACATTCAATAACAGAGGTTTGCGGCGGGCGCGCGTCGTTGCCGGCGAATTTACATTTGGCCGGGAGCGAAAGAGAACGTTTTCCGTGTCCCGCGAAACCAATCAAATATTAATAACCGTTCGGTGTAAATTGTTCGGTGTGTAACGAATCGATCTGTCCACTTTATCCGATACAGGCGCGCGGACGTGCATCGAGAGATGCTCGAATCAATAACAGCCGACTGGAAAGTGGTGTCAATTTCAATGAAACTGGAACGCGAACGGGAACGGGAACACGCCGCCAGCCAACAAGCGGTTATTATTCTCCGTAAAGAGTCGCGAATGGCCGTTCGTTCTGGTCGAAAACGATCAGGGTTATAGTCCGAGGACGACCGTCCGCGAATTCAAACTTATCGATCAGCCTCCGCGAGGAAAATCTGTGTTTCCCGCAGGAAATGTGACCCGGTTGGTTTCGCGAACACCGTCGACCGGCTTTCCCGCTTTTGTTGCCAGCCCTAGCCGCGCAGATAATTAACCAGTTGAATGAGCCGCGAAACTGTTTCCCTTATCTCCGCGCGAATTCGACAAACCCCTACGTGCTAACATCTATGTAGCTACAATTTTTTCGGGGAGAGGGGAAACAAGTTAACTAAAATCCATTTGCAGGTCTTTCTTACGCATATCTCCAAGTGTCCAACAAAATTTTATTATGTCATTTCAAAAGTTGGATCCGGTACCGGAGAGCCAAAATTTTTCTGAATTTTAATGGCTAGAGTAGTCAACCCTTCTTTTATGTTTATCGATGAAATTTTTTGGTGAGTAATTAAAATTCGAATGGGTGCCATTTTTGCGAAAATCGATATTTGGACATCCCTTCTGCTTTCCTTTAGCTGTTAATATAAAGATTAGGGAAAAGTTTGATTTGGAAAGTTAACAAATTAATAGAAATGTTGCGTTGGGTTTCGCGGGGTGGAAGCGAGTTCGGAGGAGAAGCAGAGTGATCTTTCCTCTGGAAACGATCATCGACTGTTACGTTTCTCTTCATCGTCGGTGGCCCTGGCGTTTCACGGGAAGGCGAGGGTGTCGTTGCACGGGGGTACCCGCATGGCGGGTCGGCGTACCCGTGTCTCGCTCTCTCACTTCTCTCGATTTCTTTGAATTTTCCTGCGTGTCGGCGGCGGCGGCTGTCTACAACGAGAATCCATCCTCCCTCTCCCTCTTTCTCTCCCGTGCAGTTAGGGGTGGCACGCACGCGACACAGGGACGCGTAACGAGGGTGTTGCGAGAGAGGGTCGCACGCACCCGCATCCCGGGCCGGGTACAGTGCCTGCTAAAATATTATAGTGGACCCTCCATACAACGCGCGCGGCCTCGTTTAACACGGATATTCCCCTACGCTGCAAAAATCGCGACGATGTTGCACCAACGAAAATAAGGGTTTTACAGGTACACACACACGCTCACGGGGTGCAAGAGGGTGTGTTTACAGTTTTACTGTGCAGCGAGACGAGATGCGATCATGAGGGATCATTAGACTGCGGGAAGGTAAACAGAAAGGGCTCTTGCAGGATATGATCTTAGGTCCAGCCTTGGGTAAAAAATTATTCGCTATTAGGCACTTAAATATTAATCAGTGGACTGGTGTGGTTAAAGTTGTGTGAAGTATTCTCAGTTTGGGTGTTACTTTAAAAGTTCGATTATTGATTATTAGTAATTACTGTGTTTAAAATTGCGAGGGTGGTTCTTTACCAACAGTGAAAATAAATTGTGCTAAATATAGAGGCACAAAATTATTGAAGATTATTAAATATTCTTTTTGCGTTCTATTCTGTTTTATTTAAAATTGTGAGGGTAGGTTTCAAGCAACAGCAGGAGTGTCGCTTCTGAGAATATTAAATAGCATTAAATATTCTTTTTAATGAACAGTCTATTTACTTGAACTTGCAGGGGTTATTAATTTCCTGTGCAAAATAAGCAGAAAATACTCTTACTCTGTGTACTACGTAATATTTAGTAATACGTTATTATATAATATGTTATTTCCCAATAACAATCCGTATTCAATCTAATAAATGGTCCGTTTCATTAAAAATTGCAAGGGTAGTTCTCAACCCTCCATTCGAAAACAAAACCAATGCATTCTACAAATTGAATCCGAAGCGACATTCAATTAAAGAACCTATACTCATACCTAAACAATAACGTATTCCATTACCAGAAATATACGCAACTTGTGTTGACAATATTCTGAACATAATCATTGAATACAAAGGTCCGGTCGTCGGGTCGAATCGACCTTGCACGAGGGTCGAGACAATATTTCGCTCGTACAATATCGAGCACAATAGGACCTTGCTTCAAAACATCTCTGTACATTGATATCTCATCGTTCGTTACATCATGAATAAACCTGCTTCCCGAGATAATACAACCTCCTTCCGATACACCGTTTCCTCCCTCGAGATCGCTCCAAGATACTCAAAAACACATTGATACTTCCGGTTGTACCAAAAACACCCCTCGGGGGTGTCGCGGAAAATAAAAATTCTACGAATCCCTGCAATTTCGATTCCTGTTTCAGTGATGGCATTCGGAATAATGTATGATCGGGAATATATATTCCCGAAAATTCCGGGAATCTACGTATCGTAACCTTCCACAAGAGCGAACGTCGCGCCGAGTGTGTACTGTGTGTATCGATCCCGAGAGTACACACGAAGAAGACGACTCTGAGCGCCACCACGCTCGGTCTCTGTCGCTCTTGCTCGATGGGAGAGGCGCTGTCTCTTGTGTTGTTGCTTTCGTTAGAACACTCGGTTGCCCGGTGTGTCTAACGAGGCATAGTCCGAGAAAAATAAACCGGAACGAACACCGGAAACAAGCGGCCCTAACCGCCCATGACACCAAACGAGTCCGACGTCCTCGTCTAACGTTCAACGTGAACGAGTATCCGAGCAACGAGCACTTTTTCTTCCCTGCGAGAATACGCCGGGCCACCGGTGATCCGTAGAATTCCCGTGGGAATCGTTCAGCGTGGCTCCGGCGAAACGAACGGTTACGCGTCGAGTGAAATGGTTTCGCTTACCTTGATTTTCTGTGAGTAATCTGAACACTGACACTAGACGGAACGACACACACTCCGCACCCGACGAAGGTCCGAGCTCGACTGAACGCCGTCGCGGAGTGGGGTGGCGCCACGGCCAATCCCAGCGTACTATGTAGCACGCGATCCCATCTTCCTCGCGTAACGCGTACAGCAGGAGTCAAAAGTGAGTGCACGCTACCGCGCGACGGTGCTCTTTAAATTCGCCGGGTGAAACACAGTGGTTTTCCAGTGGTTTTTGCGGCGGTTTACAGCGGTTTTTGTAATCGACAGTTCCGCAGACATTTCGACAGTGGTTTTACACAATTCAGGCGACTATTTTTCATTCAGTTTTTGGACCGACTGAGAGAAATTCAAAAGTGACAACCCCCTTCACCCGGAGCTTAATTAATTTTTAACTTGGGATTGCTTCCGGCTTTACTCCCTTACGTTACTGTGACTTATAAATAAATTGGTGTGAACAGTGGTGCTTTAGAAACGTGTGCGGAAATTCAGAACGAGGAGGACCAGCGCTGCTTTTGGGTGAGTGTTTATGTTTTTTTATAATTTTAGTGGTTTACATATTTTTCGGTGAAAGTTTGGTAGTTTTGAAGCTCGTAATTATGCATGCAAATTTTTAGAACGGAGAATAGGGAACACAGAACGTAAGTATTCGCCAGCTAATGGTTTTTAGTTAATTATGAAAATTATTACGGCTTATTGAATGCTAGGCACAAATGATTCTTGCCGTTTCTTTCGTAAGGGACAATGTATGTTCCGGCGAGAATCATCTGTTGTGTAAAATATAAATTTAGCGCCATTACACGTAGCGGCAAAACGCTGAAACTTGTGGACCATATTACCGACGGATAAACATTTTTACGTGGCGCCATCTGCAATATGGGGTTTCGTCACAGACGAGATCTCACTATCATCTCACGATCTGAAATACCGACATCGTTAACAACAACTAGATTTCTTACGCCCTCTACGCTGACGAACGATAAATGTTGCAACTAGATCCACGAGAAGCCCATATACCTATAATAAATGAAGGGACCTCCGATCGGAAGAATGACAACTTTAAGCAAAAAATAACAATTTTAAGAACAGGAACTTCGAAAAGTTCGGAAGCAAATTTCAATTAGAAATCCAGAAAAAAAGTTGATGATGTTCATTGAATGACAAGGTAATCCGAAATAAAAACTGTGTGTTCCGGTTAATAATTGAAAGGAGCTTAACAAGAAGCTGAAGGTGGATCGGGGGAAAACAAGGAAACCATTGAAGGCCCACCTTGGCCCATCCCGAGTTAGTCTAAAGTAAATTCAGACACAATTCAATTCAGTATACATGTTTTTATAATTATCGAGTCTTACATTCTACTTTACAATGTTATCAGAAATTATAAATGAGCAGCTATTAGCTCGATATTATTCTCTATTTGGAAGATAATAGAAGATCTAACAAATAGAGAATATTACCGATTGCCCGGGTCTCACCACGAGGAGGTTGCTGCACAAGAGACCCGAAAGGATGCCAGAAGGAATTCAATAAGCTTCCTTCTGACTCCCTTTCTTACAACGACGCTTGCGAGTCTTACAAACTAAGTTTCGCAGCGTATATCGAGTAATTATTGCGGAGAAAAAGGTGTGAGTCGGAGAAGAAGTCTCCGATTCACGGGAGATGAAAAACGAATCAGGCAGAAGGCTCTGATTCTTTCAAAGAGAGAAACAAAACCGAACCAGAGCAGAAGGCTCTGGTTCGAGGGTGACGCGACGCGTACAATGCTTGCAGAACCAACTCCAGCCAGCACCGATACCCGACGTGTCCTCACGAAGAGCGATGGCCGAGAGAAGCGTTCAA
>CM052116.1:3489630-3506156 GCA_028454245.1 Halictus quadricinctus | reverse complement strand
ATAGGAAACATACCTGCAATCTTCAGATAATTAAAAATTTCTCGAAATAAATAATTTCCAACATAATTGGTTGGAAGAGAACTATCTTGACTTTGACCAACTCTGCGCCTAAGTAATTAGATCGAACTCTTTCGTAAGTAAAAGCATAGAATGACGCAAGAAGAAACGCGTGCTGGTAGTTCTACGTGATCTTGATCATGATCCTTTCGGACGCTTCCAGCTTTAGATCCTCCTCTTCCTCTCTCTCTCTCTCTCTCCCTCTCTCTCTTTCACCTGATCGCTCTCATGTCTCGCTTCTTCCCAGCGGATCTCTCTAGGCAAACAGAAGAGTGAACGATGACGTGCTGAAAGACACGTTCGACCGTTTCTTGGATTCGGCTCCGACAGGTTGCAAAGGCGGTTGGAATTATAGCTGGTATCGTTGCCAAAAGCGCAGTCAGCATCGGCCATGTGTTCCGGAGTAATCAGACCGTTTCCGAGACGCCTGACTGAGATTATTGTAGTCTGCTTTTTGAATGCTGACCTGAGATCCACTGATAAACACTGCGGTTAGCTTTCCTCGCTCTGGAACTCATTCATTGCGAGCTCAGAGGCTTTGGGGAGCACATACAATTTTTATAAATTGCTAAGAGAAAGTTTCACCTGGTTATGACAATCTAATTTATATCTAAACCATGAAATTAAGGAATTCTTAAAAAAATAGAAAGATTAAAAGAATTAAAAAATATCAATGTACCATTTCCAGCTTATATTAATGTCTTAATTTTTAATATCTTATTTATATGTAAACCATCAGATGAAGTTTTTAAAAAAACAGGAAGATTAAAAGAATTAAAAAATATTAAAGTACCATTTCCATCTTATTCACCAAATAAAGAAAACACAGTCTACAAATTTACATTCGATTAAAATGTTAATCTATAAAGCAGACGATAATTTACTTTCTTGCATGACAAGTATACTCTTAAAAAAAAAACATTCCGATTTCATCATGACGACTACTTCCTCGTCACACCCAACCGGTTACAAGATATCAATAAACATCCGAATAATGTCTCATTCACAATTCAGAATAATTTCTGTTAGTGTCGAAAAAAGGATCATGATCGAGCTCACGTAGATCCTCGGGCGGCGTTGCCTGCCACGTGCTATCCATTGCGTCATTATTATAGCGTTATACCTAACCAGACGGCTGCATTGCTACCGATGATTCAACGTTACGGGAATTCGTGGCAACGTACGACAATCCACGTTGCTCGGAATCGCGCAATCGCATTCGCTTGGACGATAGTGTGTCCAGGCGATGCTATCGGCATCGCTGTCATGATAAAGCTTCCTGTAACACGATTAGAGTACGACGAGGTTGACAAACGCTGGACAATTTCGCGGGAAAGTGAAACATGGTGTTCTTCAGGGTGTACAGTCTATCGTCCGGATGCAAAGTGACGCGGGGACTTCTGCTTCGGAGAAACATCCTCGAGTGAGCGAGATAGTGTATATTCATTCTCATTTCGACCAATCGCGTACATCCTCCCCCACCTCCTCGCAGACGCTTTCGTGAACTCCTCATGTCTTGCATAGTGACTCTAATTGCACCTTTTTGCACATATTTTACGACCGACTTCGTACGGCCTTTTGTTTGAAACGGAGATTTCTTGATTTTTATGTATAATGCTATTATAATTGTACCTAAATGTTGTCACGAATGAAGAGGCATTTTTGTAACAGTCGTTTCAATCATCCAAATAATCATTTTTACATACCACATTACTAAAATTAAACATTTATAAAAATGTTATGAAAGCAGAGCAATTTTTGGCAATCTATTTGTCCACTACAATTGTTTGAACGTTCCAATTTTTACCAAAAAATGTTTCTCAATAATTCGTTCTCACCGTGCAAAAGTTTCTCAGGAAACGTAAGAGTTAGCACGTTTTAATAATAGCGCAGAAAAAGCAATAAAGTGAACTTGGGATTATTAGGTCAAGTCACTGTATCGCGGCTAATCGAATTCGCAGGAAGTTGATATTTATAAATTCCATTGTCTGTCTCTGCGACAAGGACAGTTATTTCTCACCCGGAGTAGGGTCTCACCTGGATCATCCAGATCGATAGATAACGTCGATCGCTCGCTTGTTTTAATAACTGTATGACGTGGATCACTAAATGTTTGGTCGAGATTACGCTCAAAGGCCGGGCGTACGTGATCGAAGTATAAATATTAGTTGGCAATACACACGTACATACTGATTTCTCTGTTTAAATCGCCGAAATCATCCGTCGATGTCGTCTTCGGATTAACATTGCGTCTGACCTTCAAGAGCAGGAAGGACGCTCGTATCGGAACGGTTTTCTGTCAAAGGTGAAAATCAGCCAGATGTTTATCGGGCTTGTTATCGAGCGAAATTAATTTCGATAGGAAAATTTCGCAACAGGTACCGTGCTCGTGGTTTCTATCGCTGCGATCGTAGCCTCTCTCACTCGATCTTGAGGATTTACGGAGTGCCGAATCAGAGTGTTCGTTGACCCCGGACATTTTTATATCCTAACCGTCAGATTCTTTCCTCCTATGTTCCCACGTGGATCTACCGGCCCGAGGAGATATTTTCCTAACCCTTATGTCAATAACCCGGGGATCCGGACGCCCACATCCAACGAACGTTTAAAATCTTTTTCATGTCCTTATCGAGCTTAAACTACCTCTCCCTTCACCCTCTCCCCTGGCCTAAAACGATAGCAAACTGTCCTCGAATGATTCTAATCTTGTTAATCCTAATGTCAATAATATTAACGGAGGGTGAGATCTTAAAGGCTATGGATATTTGAGAATATCATTTTCAACTGCAGCTTATGCGCAAAATTTCCAATTTAAACAATTTCGCGATATTTCCCACGGCTTGAGAAAAATTCTCACACCCCGACAAAACCCTTCCAGATCGCTTAAAAAAAAAACGATCCACGTCGATCTCTCTCGAGTCGATGTTCCCATCGGCGGTCCAAAATTAACTCAGCGTCCGAACGTAATAAAACATCCCCCGTGACTAGGCATTCCGCGGGTCCCCTATAGTATTTTTAGTCCCCTTCGAAACCATCAACCCGGCGTCCCGTAGGCAGAGTTTTATTGGCGGGCAACCGGGATCCAGAAGAAAGTGCCGGTTAGGATCGATGAGCGCGTGCACGCACGAGAAAACGATTGCGTCAGCCGAGGCTTGCGCTCTTCGTCGTTCGTCGCTCTCTCTTCAAATTTTCAATTTTCCGCGCTTGTTCTAAACCTCGTCACCTCTTCAAACCAGTTCTAACGGCTTCGTCGGATGCGCATGGTCCACCTTAGAAATTCGTGGAACGCCGGGAGCCATGGTTTTCGATCAGGATGCACCTGGCGTTCCCCGTTTCGTCAGCGGCCCCGTAAGTATAAAAGGCGGGACAAGGTCACGCCAGCGGACAGAAGTCTCTGAGCTAACGGAGGAGTCGGACGTGCTATAGTGAACGTTGCAATACTGAGCTCACTTCGCCCGTTGTCTGTGAATCTTCTTTTGTTTTTCCTTTTTCATTGATCGAGGACGAGAAGGAGCTTTTAGGTTGGTGAAAGAAAAATTGTGTTCTGCATTTGAATTTGCAATCATAGTGACGTGTGGTTTTTGAGGCGAGTGCTGTATCTGGGTTACGAGGAAGTTATGCCGGTTATGGGATGCGCCAGCTGGTTTGATTGTCTCTTTCTCTTTCTGTGGTGTGTGGACTCGGTCTGACGCGTATTTGTTGGAGCAATTGATGCGTTATGCTTGTTTAGATCGTGCGCTAGGGAATCGTCGAGTAATGTGAGAGACAGGAAAGGATGTTCATGACACGTGTTTCGAATTGCAACGCTTTCTCGCTGTTGTAACCTGTGTCCCCTGGCAACGTGCACCGGTCTCTCAGGTACACGTGCGTGGACAGGTAGTGGCATCTTGCGAGCCATGCGCTGTTGTGGATTTCCAAGATAAAATGATCTCATATGATTTTTAAGACAGAAAGTGCCACGCGATTCGCTGTGTAATTTTGTGGCCACGCCTTCAGCAGTTTTTATCTTCCAATGTTTGACAACGTTAAACCGGGCTTTGTTTATTATGAATTTCAGACCTCGACTCGAAAAAATCAAGAATCTATACTATACACATGCTCGTGCGCAGCATCAAGTCCTTGCGACCTTTTAACCTTGAGAGTGGAGGCAAATAGAATATTTAGCTGAATACTAAATCAAAAATTAGGATTTTAATGTTTGTTTTAATATATTTAATGAACTACTTTTGGCCGTACGTTCTAAAAAAAAAGGGTTGACATTTAACTGTACAAAGCCAAAGATTAGGGCAGTGGGTACAAGGACACACCCCCTAATCTTTGACCCTCAAATAATCCAATGGGAAAGATTAATTAAAACATACTGATAAAAATAACGATTTCAGACAGCAGAACGCAAACAGTACCATCTTCGTATGAAATCCAGTGAAGAATATCCTCGACCTTTTGACCTTGAAAAATTTTACAGTAGAAAATAGTCCGAAAAATCATCTCAATCCAGAAACAGCACTAATTTCATTGCACAAAGAATAATAATATGGATACAAATTTTGTATTTTAACATCCAGGAAAATTTTTATGTCACACAGATCTATAGTTTGCCTATAAAAATGCAACTCTACAACCTCGTGACCTTCAAGTACTTCATAATTTCTCGTAATCCTACAATTTAACAAAATCAATATTTCCCCAGCACAGTGGCAACCTTGAAGTGTAAACTACCACCTAACATTGAGGCGGTATTCTTTCTTCAACCTCCTATCTCACGATTCTACCCATAAAATTGAAACGCCACAACCTTGAAGAACGCCAAACCTATAATCTAACGAAACCAATTTTCTTGCAGAAAAATGACAGGCATCAAGGACAGGTTGCTGAGCACGGTGACGGAACCGGTCCCAGCCGGCAGGAACAAGATCTCCATTGTCGGCGTGGGTCAGGTCGGAATGGCGTGCGCCTTCAGCATCCTGACAAACGTGAGACCTCTTTCAATCATTCTAAAAATACAATCGGAAACCGTCCGCTGTGGTAAACCAACAAAACCTTCCTTACAGAATGTGTCTAGCGACGTGGTTCTGGTAGACGTGATGGCCGACAAGCTAAAAGGAGAGATGATGGATCTCCAACACGGCAGCGCGTTCTTGAAGAACGCGAAGATCAACGCCAGCACGGATTACGCTGCAACCGCGAACTCCAGTATTTGTATAGTGACTGCCGGTGCTAGGCAAAGGGAAGGGGAAACTCGACTGAACCTGGTTCAAAGGAATACCGACATCTTCAAGGGCATCATCCCGCAGTTGGTCAAATATAGTCCTAACACCATCTTGTTGATCGTTTCGAATCCGGTCGACATTTTGACTTACGTGGCGTGGAAGATCTCTGGCTTGTCGAAGAACCGCGTGATCGGAAGCGGCACCAATCTTGACTCTGCTCGCTTCCGGTTCCTTTTATCGCAGAGGCTGAACGTTGCGCCTACGTCCTGCCATGGATGGATCATTGGGGAGCATGGCGACACTAGTGGTATGCTCAAATGATGGTTTATTATTTCAATGATTGAAGACCACTAGACCTATAATTTCAGTAGCTCTAAAATTCTAATTCAGAGAAAATAGTGGAGACAATGTTATCGAGAATGATAGAATAATAGAAAGAGAATGATAGTCTTCTTTCACAGTCAAGGGTTCCGACAATCAGTTAGTAGTATGTTCCATTTCTTCTTGAGCTATCCGATTTTAAAAACTGATTAAAACGCGGCAACCATGATGTAGTCGGGTGTAAAATACGTAATCGTGAATCTTAAGCAGAATCGATAATGGAAATACCTAAGATTGTGATCAAATTAAAAGAAGACAGACCACGAATGTGTCACGAGGTTGCTATCACGTGAGAAGGACGTTATACTGATCCATATGATTCAACATTTGTCCGTTTCCTGTGTAGCTGATCGATAGCTCTTTGTTATCTGAGATAACATCGACTGCTGTTAATACAACTCTATGCTAAGCGGAATCATAAGCGCCGATTGCCTTTTTTCAATTTCATCGGAGTGCGTTTATTCTACTTGACACTAGACCTATTGAGCACCCAGAGGGATAATTTCACATTATCAAAATGTAAACACAAATGGCTTCATTCGTTGAATTGAATAGTGCATTGTTACAGCACATTATTACAGTGCATTGTCATAGTGAATTTTTACGGCACATTCGTTTACAGTGCATTCTTACAGTACATTTTCTTGAATTAGATTTTGGAACCTGTTATTTGCATGGTTGTATTGTTGAAATGATTTTTGGATTTGTAAATAATTTGAATGCTATTTTTGTTTAGTGCCGGTATGGTCGGGAGTGAACGTGGCCGGTGTCAGGTTGCGCGATCTAAACGAAGACGTTGGAACTGAAAAGGACGTTGAGAAATGGAGTGAGCTGCACAAGCAGGTGGTCGACAGCGCTTACGAAGTAATCAAGCTCAAAGGGTACACATCGTGGGCCATTGGACTGAGCGTTTCACATCTTGCATCGGCCATTTTGCGAAACTCGAATCAGGTTCATGCGGTCTCCACGCTAGTTACCGTAAGTCAATCATTTCTGCAATTTAAAAAATTTTTTAAATTAAAAACTCTATTTCCAATTCACAAGACTTCACTTAATTCGCAAAAATGACTGTGCATTAGACTCGTAAACAAATGATTTCACACTCAGATTCACCTGTAGTGATGTTTTTTCTAGATTATGTGCAAATAGAAATTACAATGTAATTTCTTTAAATGCAACTATTATAAACTGCATAATTTATTTACATTAGCAAAATAATAGTGTGAAGTGAATCCGGCTCCACCCAATAATTTGTAATTAATTTTTATCATTGTCGATATTCGGAATAATTAAATGTTGATATAACATTGATGATGTTCGATGATTTCCAGGGTTACCACGGTATCGACGAGGAAGTATTCCTCTCCCTGCCATGCACATTAGGCGAAGGAGGAGTCACCTTCATCGTCCAGCAGAAGTTAACAGACAGCGAGCTCGGTCTCTTAAGCAAATCTGCAAAAACGATGCACGAAGTCCAAACAGACCTAAAGTTTTAGACAATTGATCTCCGTTTGCTGTGTTAGCGTAATTTATATGTCCGACTAGGTAAATCGATCATTTCGTCTCATTTGAAAAATATTTTCTGATCATGATTTTAAAGAATGTGTTTTCTCATCGAGCACATACAGCATTTCCACTTCGTTACTTACTTCTCTATAACATTTAATATTTAATACGTGGAATCTATATCCCAAAGTGCCGATCGAAGATACATTAAACATTGATGGCGTGTCTATGTGTGCGTGTGTGTAACCATAAAGTATTTTACCGATGTGTATTCTTGTCGAGAAACTACGTCGTTTCTCGGTGGTCTAACAAACAGTATTCTAATGTTATGTACACATCTGTTATTTCATATGATACTTAAAACAATGAACCAACGTGCGAACGAGCGTACTTCAGAAATTAAATATCGATCGAAAAGATGTTAATTCACGATTATATTACTCGGAGAGAAACAGTTAAAATAAGGTCCACTAGAGCAACATTTAATATATTATACGTTTATTGTAGTAATCTCTATAGCAATTATTTCCGACAGCTGTTTGCACAAAAAGCACAATGTCCTAATGTTTCCTGTTACCGAACATGTTCTCATCACTATCGTTCTTATATATTTATAAAAATATTTTAATAAATTAACGTTACGAATGCTGTGTCTATCGTTCAATCTCTGTAACGTTTATTGTAACTAATACTTGTGCTAAAGCAACTAGGTGCTGTCTCCTTTAATAATTTTGCATAAAATCAGAATATTCACTGTGCAAAATTATTTTGGCAATTCAAAACATCAATTATATTACCAATTATTTTAGTATTCTTGCTCAGAATTATTTCAAAATAGTTTTTCTGTTTCACCATATCTATTCAAAATTAACATTTTAGTATGTCGAGCTTAAAAATCCTAAATAAAATAGCTCGAAATTTATAGACTGGTTACTGACATGCCGACTAAAATTTGCAGAGAAATCTCCGGCTCACTAAGTAGCATAATTTTGCAAATTAATTCTATATCCAGCCAAATAAATACCATGTCCAGTCAAAGACAAGGGAAAATAATTTTTTGATTGAAAAAACAAGAATTCCGAATGCCACCGAATTTCACATCCCCTTCCTCTGTAACCATGGATTGTTTAACAATTGGCAAATCGTGTTCGATGGCGGCACACTAAATGGGTTATGATCGCCATCGTCTTCTCGTCTGTCAAACGATCGGTCAAATCTGCGTGCAATGTAATTTGTAAAATCGTCGTGCGACAAGAGCAATGATTTTATTCTCGCGGGTGTTGTCGACTACGTTTCTGCCAAAATGTGCTTTTACTTATACTACGGTGTGCAAAATTTCGAGGAGGAACTTCTCAAAAAAGCTTCCTCGACGATCCTTGCCACCGACGATATTATCCGAAGTGTTCGCTGGCGTCAAGACAAAGACAATCGCGTCCGCTGATTTCGGCAAAGATGCCACCGCTGGATCCGATTTACAGAGAGCAGCCAGTTTCGAGTAAGCAAACCCTTTGTCAGGATTGTTGAAGGTGACCATCATGGTGGTCATCGCTAGGCCGAGGATCTCTACGCAAAAGATTTTCCAGAAATTTTCTTTTTTTTATATCTGAAGAAAATTGAGGAAACACATTCTTCGCAGAAATCGTAATTCTGTCAATTAAACTCTTAGAGGTCTAAATAGTTGTGTTCTTTAAATATATTCATTTAACACTAGGCTTACGAAGCAGTAAAAGTGACTATTCTACATTACTTCATAAAAATAGCGAGAATGTGTCTATCCAAATTTTTGATAATTTTTTAAATAATATATATCCGTGGAAATAAATGTGTTAAATAATTCCTCATGGATGCCTCTTTACAATCTCAATAATCGTAAGTTATAAATATTAGAAACCCGTGATTTTGACGCGTCCCGTGAACCTAGTGTCGATGAATTAAAATGATGTAGAAAAACTGAATCAGAAAGATCCTGAATTTGTTTATTTAGGCCACTATGCTTGAAGGAAGAGCTTCTCTGCAAAGTGACAGACCCAGTCAGGGACGGTGGTAACAAAATTACAATCGTCGGCGCCGGAATGGTCGGCGTAGCAGTTGCGAACGCGATTCTATTTCAAGTAAGTCTTCGGGTTCGATTCATTCGAGTAACAATTTACCTCGAACTCGAGTGAAAGCCAATGTGTCGCCGAAACGGAAAAATAAACGACACGATCTCCTCATTGTGCGATATAAATACTCGCGGAACATGCTAGAAATCCGGCAAAATGGCGCGGGCTGCACTTCAAGAGTGGAAACGAGCATGTCGCCGCGCGGCTTCGCCAATATTCGATAATTTTTCTGTCTCTCTCGCAGAAGATCTCCTCGCACGTCGCGATGGTGGATGCTTTCCCGAAGAAGCTGGAGGGGGAGGGAATGGACTATTGCCACGGCTCGGTTTACATTGGGGACCCTCGGGTCGATTATGATACAGGTAATGCAGCTATCTTCCGAATCTGAAAACAGAAAAATGCAAAATGGGCATAATTATTGGTCAGATTGATTTCCATTTTGTTCAGTGTAGGTGGCGTTACCTACTTATTCGTACAAAGAGGGGTTGATTTTTAGGGGTGTGTATTTTGCGAATTTCTTTCTGGCGAACAGAAGAACGCACTTTTATGGAACTTTGCAGACTTGTTTATACATGTTTGAGGTACATTCATGAATTTTTTTACATTGATATCATTGATATTATAGTAGTTATTTATGAAAGAAGAACCTAGAAGAAGGTAATTCTAGGATACCTTGCAGGACAAAAGGATTTAGTAAATATTCGAGACTGAGAATTCAAAAAATTCACAAACATAGTTCAAAATATGTATAAACAATTCCACAAAATTCCGCAAACCTACCTCCCTCCATTTCTGAGAAAAAAATTCAAAAAGGTTACTGTCCCTTTCGACTCTCTGGAAAGCTTTTACCATGTCCTTTAAGAATCCTTTTGAAGGACGATCAGGATGACAAGGACCCTGTTCCAGATTTTTGCATCACGAGCAACTCGAAGGTGATCATCATAGCTGCGGGGGTGCGTCAGGTGAAGGGCGAGACCCGTTTGGATCTGGTTCAACGTAACTCGGAGATTCTGAAGAACATCATTCCCACTTTAGTCGGCTACAGTCCCGAAGCTGTTTTAGTGTTGGTGGCGAATCCAGGTTTGCCAGATACGGAATAGAAAATACGGATTATTACATCGACATCGCCCGAACAATCCTCGGCCGTTCTTAGAAAAGGGAACTTTTACTTTCAGTTGACATTTTGTCGTGGGTGACGTGGAAAGTGAGCGGACTACCGGTCAATCGAGTTATCGGAAGTGGAACCCATCTCGATTCTGCGAGGTTTCGCTACATGATCGCGGATCGCATCGGGATTGCACCGAGCTCGGTCCATGCCACCATCATTGGCGAGCACGGGGACAGTCAGGGTTAGTCGAGCAATCCAATCGTTAACCCATTTGCATCGTAAGGAAGATTAAAAATAATCACGATGAAATAGAATTCTTTTTCTATTGTAATTAATAGACCGCCGATTTCCTTCGGTGAACGATCGAGGATTTTTACAATTTTTTGAATCGGATTAAATTGAAATTGTGAATTGGTCAAATCTGCACCGAACCGATTTTCCGATTTTGTTTTGCCGGGGTTCTCGCCGGAGGAGAAAGCCGAGGCGTTACGTGTCTAAACGATATAAACATTTCCTAGTTCCACTCTGGTCCGGAGTGAACGTCGCGGGCGTCCAGTTTCGCGATATCCTGCCAAATATCGGGCTCGAGACCGACGACGAGAGGTGGTTCGAGGTGCACAAGGAAGTCGTCAAGCTGTGAGATCGTCGTTCACAATTTCCTCCACCCTTAAGGGGGCCGGCATGGTTTGAAATCCATATACGTATGCAAAGGTCAAAATCTAGACAAACTGTCGCTTCAATATTGCAATGAGCAGTTTAGAAATGGTCAATTGTGTTTCCTAAAAGTCCAATCTACGTCTGTATGGAGCCCAAATTGCGAATTTCTACCTCATCGTGGAGTAATTTGTAATATTCAGCAGAAAATTCGAATTCTGAAGCAAGTATGACGTCACAAGATGGCTGCCGCTGAGAGATTCTCTTAATTTCGAGAGATTTAGTGTTCGTATCGAAAAAAAGGCTCCATACAGACGTAGCAAAGACCTGTACAAACACGGTGGTATGCATTTTTAATTGATTACTTACTTATTTAAGGCGTAAAATGTCTAGAAAAAAAAAAGGCACAGCTTAACATAGCGTGACAGTCATGGCCAAATGCCTGCCGGCCCCCTTAAACGACGAGCCCACTACGATTCATCCTTTCAAAAATATTTCCCGTTTACTCTGGCCGAGAAAAGTTTCATCGTTTGTCGAAATGTTTATAGAGCCTAACTAAGAATTTTCTGTTACTCTTTAGGGGCCCCACGGTGAGATGTTTGAAGGGTTACTCGAACACAGCAGTCGGCCTCTCGGTCGCAGACATCGTGCTCGCCATACTGACCAACTCGCAGAGGGTTATGCCCGTTTCGACCTTGGTTCAGGTATGAAATCACTGATACTCTTCTGCGTCCGTGATGCGATTATTCCGGGAAGCCGGCGTGGCAAAAGAATTTCTCCGCAGGAAAATTTTTCACGCCAGGAAAAAAAAACGAAAAGAAAAGAAATAATCGAACCACGATCCCTAATGACCACAACTGAATAAATCCTAACGAGCATCCTAATGAAAACCAGTCGTAATCTTTAAGTCGTCGTCATCCTCTGAAACGGTATTCGCCGTGAACTTCTTGACACCTTGATCGGAGCATTTTCTAGGCAATTATATCGCGGTGATGCGCTCATCAAGGTTGTAATTTCTTTAATGAACAAAAATCCTAGGAAAGACAAATTGGCGTCGTAAATGCAATTTACGATGCAATAACGCCTCCGTTGTAGTAGACATGATTTTTATCGTTCGTTTATTACCGTTTCGATGGTATTCAACGATGTTGCTCGAAAGTGGAAAACGTTTGCGAATAGATTCGATAGGAAAGGTATGATAAAAAGTAGCCCAGAGCAATAATGAATTCCGCGACGGTGTATTCCACTGTTTTATGGAGACTGCTACTAGCGATAAATGTAATTTACGACCCTGTTTAAGAACGACAATGAACACTGCCAGACCGTACGCAACGACACATTGTTGCTATGGTATTCACAGTCGAGCCACTCATTTTCCAGATCAACCACACAAAATACCAAATGGGCAAAAATCCTCAACACGATTGCAAAAGTTTTCACCCGATTTTCAGAGATTTCTAGTCCCCCTTTGCAAAAAGTGTGATAATTCTAAAAAATGACACTAAAAATTACTAAACTGTAACTTCAAATAATTCCTACACTTCTAAATGTCTTTGTGTTTGAAAAAAATTAATATTAGAAAGAGATTAACAGAGTGGGAGAACCAAATCGGACACGAACTTTTGCAATGATCTACTAGACTGGTATAAATTAGATTTTTGGGTGTAGCAAAAAGAAAATTGCGAGTCACCGAGAGAGTTGAATCGTTGAAGGATCGCTGGTGACTGGAAAATTGCAAATTGCGATTGCAGGGCCATCATGAAGTTTGTCACGAGACGTTCTTGTCGTTGCCGTGCAGCATCGGGGAGAACGGTGTCACGAATATCATCCGAATGCGAATCACAGAGACCGAGAAGAAGCTGTTCCAGGCTTCGGCGAACGCGGTGTACAACGTGCAGAAAGGTGTGAAAATCTCGAACTAGTGATCAGAAAATCGGTATCGATCCAGCGCCCCGAATATTGTACCGTTCGTTCCGTTCGTGCGTTCCTTGTGTCGTCCTTGTAAACGATCTCTTTAAATATATCATGACGAGGGGACACTTAAACGACTCATTGTTTCACTCCGATTCACTTTTCTCGTTCCTCGCGGATATCCTCGCCCGTGTCCCGAGGATCGCAGCATCATCGTCGTCATCATCATCATCATCGTCGTTGGGGAAACGTTGCGGCAATAACTTCCTCGCGTTAACGATACCGAGTCGTTTCGAAGACTCGTTTCGATGCACGAGGCGAACACGTGTGATGACGTAGCCCGCGCGACTGGTACACCTTCTATTCCTTTTCACCTGACGTGAATCATCTGGGCGCCGGTTTCAAAGAGCCGATGATGACGTCAACGACCCATCTCGCGATCTACAGATCACCAAAATTTCCCGTTGCGCCCTACTTATGCCAACGGACCGGCCTTTGACGATCTTTCTCCTTTTCTTCTTCTAATTTCGATCTAGACTGAGAGTCCAAAGAGTACTTTAAAAAATTTATATTTAATGTTTTACCAAGGGACTGGCATGCGTTGCTTCATGAAAATGACAAGATTGAGTTTATCCAGACTTTTTGCTATCTTTATTATATTATTGCGTAAATAACCTAACATAAAAGTGTCATAAACAAGTGTCATAAAAAGTTTCTACGGGTTCAAAGTACAAACTCCAAGACATCAATTCTGTTTTGAAACAGCATTTCATGGTCTTCGTGGTAGTTATTGATTATGGGGATCTCTGAAATTCTTCGAAATGAAAGCATACGTCGAGTGTCGATTTTCGAGGTACGCTCATTATTCTTGAATAAAGAGGTCAACTATCGCGTAAGAATTCTTTATTCCCGGAACTGTTCCCGTCGAAATGGAAAAATGAAATCCTTCAGACCTATAAAACGCTACTAAGAAAAATGGTAAAACGTCATTACATCCGTGGATACTAAAATATAATATTTCGTAACAACGAAAACAGAACGCGTATATTATTTCATAGCTGCAGCAACGACTTTCATTGCTTTCCAATGGGCAATTAAACTGGGAGCACTGTGTTTTATGGAAAATAAAAAAAAATCTGAACTAATTGCATAATACATGGACTACGTAGACACAGATTTGTCTTCTTAATAAGTTCAATGGGATGGAAATAATACAGCATTTTTAAATGCTTGAAATAGTTTCGCTGTTCGGTATTCGATCTACCCATTGTTATCATAATCGCATAAATCAGCAGCATAGTGATCGGCAATTTTGCAACAAATTCCTTGGTACCGGTTTCGAGGAAGCCGACCGTATTTTTCCAAGTAATTTAATTGATTGGAGGCGTCACGGCTGGATTAGAAAATCGCGAAGCGGCGGGTGCGTTTCCCTCAACGGCCGTGCAGAAAAATGGCGAAAGGTGACCGGTGGATGGTACCAGAAGGTCGGAATTCCGCCGCAGGCTAGGCCACGGCAAGGTGAGAGCACAGTGTTGCTGTTGGTCGCGAGATGTCGCATTGAAATCGTCCGAAAAGGCGATAGCCGCGGTGTTACGGCATTCGAGCGGCGACAGTGCCGTAAAAACGGCACCGTTCTTCCGAGAACGGTCCTCCGGAGTTATCCAGTTTCTTGGAACCGTCATGAAAAACCGTCCCAAGGATCTCTCATTTAACCAGAATCAATTCCAATACAAATTACGATCAATTCTACGGAATTCACGAGCAGCTTCCAAAAATCGAAACTGAGTTACAAAATGGTACATGTCGAAACCCCTCTGAAATCGTTGCACAATTTTTTTCTCAATTCAACTTAACATAGACTCGAAGATCGAAGCTTCCTCTTTACAATGATATCTTAAAATTTGATCTACCATTTTTTTAGACGTTTCTTCAGCACATCTAACGAAGTACGTCGCTTTAATGATAATTTTTAGTTTCTAATGAAATCGTGGAGTTTAACAAATTTGTTTCGAAGTTAAAACTGTCATGATCTTGAAGATTGAAGCTTCCCCTTGACAGTGACTCTTTAAAAATTGATATCCGATCTTTTTTTACCATTTTATTTAATTTTGAGTGAAAGACGCGCCACGAGAATTTAGAGGAGTGTGCTTGTTCGCCATTTCTGTTTCACAGAAGAGTGAAAAAAAATCGTGGATCAAATTTTCAGAGCTCGTTGCAAACAGGAAGCTTCAATCTCAAAATCTACGGTGGATAGGGTCAAGGGGAACATTTTTTAACGTTTTTAGAGACGATCGAATCGGTGGTATTTTCGGTCGCAATGCTTCCAGGCTACTTGTTGGATTCTCCATAAACGTTTAAGGTTCGTGTACGGAGTCAGTGATCCCTCGAGGAAGTCGCTGAAATTGTCACGCGAATCCTTTGTCGTTCCACACGAGCACCATATTAGAAGATTCTAGGAACATTGACACGCTTCTGGGTACCAGAGCGGAGTGTTTGAGTAGCAAACAGTCTGCAAGGTTCCCAATTGTTGACACTGGCGACGCCGAAAATAGCTGGAGAACTTGAGAATCAAACTTCAATATTAATCGTACGTAATCCAATGTATTGATCCTTGGGCACGTGTCACGATACTTCACGATCATTTGACTAGGAAGCAAATGTGTGGTTGGCCATGAAGAGGCCCGATAAATTGGAAGGATCGTTTCAAAAATCTGTTTAAATAAAAAAAAAAAACTGGTCCTTTGACACCGTCAATTGTACAATAATCCTACAATAAAAAATTCCAATTAGGCCCAAAAATCCTGATGGAAAGATCGTTCTACGAAAACTGGTAATTATTCAAGCCCGAAGGTGGAATTTTCTCGGAAAGATCGTTCGCACTTCGAGGATTCAGAAAAGCAAGATTAATCTGCGAGGTAGCGAAGGAGGTAAGCGAAGGAGTGGGGCGCCGGCACAGGTGAGCCCGTTCCTGAGTCGGGGCAGGTAGAGGGGAGAGAGCCGGGCCCGTTCTCTGATGGTTTTATGGCCTGTCAGTGGAGCTCAGTCAGTAGACAGTCGGTCGGTCCGGTCAGCTGGTCCCGTCTGCAGGGTGTAGTTGTAAGCGAGAGAGCTGGGCCGATGGTAAGCCGAACGATATATCGGTGGGATATATCCAGCTGATTAGAAACCGGGCTAAATCGGAGCGAACTCGCGTCGAATCGGCGAGGAGAAACGGAGATCGGCTGCGGCCCGCGCGCCGCGTGTGCGCGAGTGCGCGTACAAAATCCTCCGTCGTAAACAACCATACCTTTGGGTTACCGACGGCAATAGTTCCGCAGGGGACTGCGGCTGATAGGACGGTAGGACGGCGCGACACACCTGGTCAGCCGGGAAATGACTATATCGTACGCGAGCGAAGTGCCAAACGGCTCCAGCTTCGGCTGCTTCTGGAGGATTCTGGTCAAGTGAGTGTCACCATCATTTTTCACGCGGACGTCCACGGGAAAAGAAAACGTTATATCTGTTGATCTCCGCTGTTTTCGCATCTTTTCGTATCGTTGTATCGTTGATTTAGGTTTTCGAGATGGTTCTGTGAAGGGAGATCTCGCTTTGAATCAC
>CM052116.1:3454686-3489530 GCA_028454245.1 Halictus quadricinctus | reverse complement strand
CACAGATGATGGTCTAGGTCGACCATAGCTCCCAGCCCATCCCCCGCAAGGTCACCTAAGCTTCAAAACCGATCCAGCACGGTCCGTGCCGATATCGGCGCGCGTGAAGATCGCGCAGACCGTCAATCAGAGATCGCCTTAATGAGCGGTCAGCGTGGCTGGTAGCCTCGTAACAGATCTAGCGGCACGCTAGAATCCGCTCGAACCGATTATTACTATCCTAGCCGGGAGAGACGGGATTTTCTATTCCTGGAGAGCAGATACGTATTTATAGACCGGCTCTGGACTCTCTCGCGTATTTATAGACGAGAGTCGGTCTCTTCCTTTTGTTGCTCCCGTTGGGCATCGACACCGTCAGGCCGATAGGAAAGCCGCTCCGGAAGCTGCGCCACGAGAAAAAGGACTTTCCTGCCCCGGCCCCCGAGCAAAACCCCAATCGGATCTCGGCGCACAACACGAGATGTCACGAGCAAAACGAGAATCCATGCGACGATCGATCTACACACGAGCGGAGAGAACTGGTCCACGGATCTTCTCTCTTTCGACGTCCCCTTTCTTTCTCCCTTTTATCTCGCTTTTTCCTCTTTTGCGAGCACGGTGGGCGGACGATCTCCCCGAACACGTGTACTACACGCACCGAGGAATAAAAGGAAAATGGCGCAACCTTGAGCAACGAGAGGTTCGATTCTGCGGACGATCGGCATTGCGTGCGCGTCGATCGGCGGACTCGAGAATGATCCACGTAACACTATTTTTCTAAACGCGTAGAACCATTCTAATTGTAAGTAGACTACGATTTTTGGTGATATTTAAAACAGTCGAAAAGAAATTTGAAAATTTTTATATATTCTGAATTTGTTAAGATCATCGAATAAAGTGGGAGTAATGATAGTTGGCGATCGAACGCTCTCGGAATCAGCCGGAATAACCGGCAACATGCTGAAACGGAACGATCGGCAGCGATCACGTGCGCTAAACAGGACCAGCGCGTGAACGGAAGAGCACCGAGCGCTGGCAGCGAATCGCACGCGTGAAAGCAAGAACGGTTTTCACGGCGCGCGGAAGCCTGACCAAGATTAGGATGATGCACGACGGCCATAAGCTCGCGAAAAAGTGAAATCCACGAATCGCGTGGCGCTGACTCGCGGAATTCCATGCTCCGCCACCTTTCCATTCTTCGGGCCTGCTTCGATAAGGAACCGCGCGCAGTGGGTCACCGAAACGTTAAACAATTCTTTAAATACCGGCGGATGTCGGATCCAGGGGAGTTTTCGAAAGCGATGATTCACGTACGATAATTAGGTTAAGTCGGGTAACATCTTGTTAGGCTTCGCTGACTTAGTCTTTTATCCGTATCTCTTCGAGTTTGGTTGTTAATTGTTTCGCTCAATATTGGGGATTCGTGGGTTTAAACCGGCGACGAGTCACTGTTCTGTAAACAATCAATCCGGGGCAGTTTTTCATTGTCGGAGTCGTCATTTTTAACTCCGAAGTCTTGAATATGTTATGCGTGGTCTCGTTGGTAAATAGGAACGTTGATATAGGGCGGCACTTTCTTGGATAATTATCAATTAATCTAGATCTGTGACACAGATATGTGCACGTGCGAAGTCTGAAAACTAAAATGTTCTAGAACCTCGTAGAAAATGATGAGTATGTTGACGTGAGGGTTAAACGGTCAAAAAGACCATTATTTATGTTCTCGTGATCATTATTTTAAATTCTACTGACAAGAAGGTCATTGTCGCACTCACTATTTGTTAATAGAGAGCAGCACAAGATACAGCAGCTCTTTAGCACCTTTAAAACATAATAATTTTTTCAAAATTGTACCGAACAACTTTTTTGGGTGATTAGTTCACTAATTCTAAATGAGAAAATACTAAAATGCTAAAGTGAGAGTAAAGAACTGTACAAGACAATTCTGAGAAGCAATTTTTAACACGTCCTCTGTAATTCCCAATCAGTTACAATTTTTGCAAAATTTCTTTTCCGAGCCCAGTGCATCGAGGCATTGTTTCCGGTTCGTTTTTAATTGTCGATGATCGGTCATGATCTTGTTCCTGTTCGATCGACTGAGGCCAGTTTCAGTCCGGGCACCGTCGATTGAACGTTGTCACGACGTACCCTGTTTATTGTACAAGCGTGCATGCGCGCGTAGCGAGTGTAGTTGCATCGGCACTGCCACGAATGACAATGAGCGCTCGCCGAGCTGCACACTCCGAGCGTATGACACACATTTCGTTCACCTCTCTTGTCTTCCGCGGACTGCGCCGGGTACTAAGCGCGGTGTCCCACCAACACTGTCGAACCGAGTGCAGTTGCATGTCGATGCAACTGTGTGAACGCAGACGCGAAGCGACACCGCACCGGTGTGTCGCTATCGAATCGCCTAGAAACCTCAGGTGACCCAGTGTCTGACGTGGGGGCAGTCTTTAACTGCACCGTCGACTCCCTGTCAAAATCCCATGAACAACAGTCGATCTTTTATGGGGATCTTCTCGTCAAATCGCAGAACAAATAGAGCATTTTTGGGAATTTATTACTGGAGGACTGGATGAGGTAGAGCTACAAATCTTTTTGCATTGTGATCAGCTATTATTCAATAGTGTAGAGGAATTTTTGTTTCTTGCTGTGTTTCATAGCGTTTCTTGTAGACATGGTGTTTAGTGTAGGTGTCGCTGACTGCCTCTTCACGAGAACGTCACAAAATAGGTCGTCTTTAGGAATTTATTGTAGGAGAACTGGATGATGCAGAGCTACAAATCTTTTTGCATTGTGGTCAGATATCATTCAACAATGTAGAGGAATTTTTGTTTCAAGCTGTGTTTCATAGTGTTTCTTGTAGACATGGTGTTTAGTGTAGGTGTCGCTGACTGCCCCTCCATTAGAGTGCCCCAAAATAGGTCGTCTTCAGGAATTTATTGTAGGAGAACTGGATGATGTAAAGCTAAAATTCTTGTTGCTATGTGTTTGGGCACGACTCAGTATTGTAGACAAATTTTTGTTTCATGTTGTGTTTCATGGTGTTTAGTATAGGCGACATGGACTGACTCCCACTAAACCACCGCACCACCGCAAGATAGGTCGACTTTGGGAATTTATTGCATGGAAACGAAATGATCTAGAGCTAAAAAAGTTTTTGGAATATATTCGAGCACGATTCAATGGTGTAGGCAAATTTTTATTTTCAATCAATATAGGCAGAAAAATGACCTGAACATTGACATTGTGCAGTGAAAACGTAGGGAAACATCTCCTAAGGAACAGCCTCCAGCTGTATACCTGAAACAGTGTCGACACTGCCTACTCAAATATTTTCTTCCAAGGTAAACATTCCACGAAAGTTTCCCTATTGATTCTCTCTCGCACCTTGCTCTTCCCATAATCAATCATCTCTGGCAATACCAGCAGCAGCAGATTAATGGTATAACGAATCTAAACGAGAAAATAAAAACATGCAATATGAATAATAAGTATGAGAGGTAGCGTTCCTTTGTTTTCTCTGAATTAACAGTATTCTGCGTTGCAAAGCGAGCGGGGAAAATTGACAAGTTTTATCTGTCGAAGGTCTGCTTAATTGCTTTGACACGCCATTGTCTCGCAGCTGTTTCTTTTCGTTCTTTAACGTTACGTGCGAAACCACGTTTCAAAATATGCAAAATTGTATTGTACGTTTAAAAAGAATAAAAATATCAACACTCTTTCTTTCAGAGAACCGATTACTTGCACGGATTCTCTAAAAATAATTCTTTTCAGGTATTACGTAATAGTCTTCTGGGAATACCTGAATCAATGGCGACTTGGCAACTCGAGACTAGAATAACTCGAAATAATTAGGAAATTTTTCAAAGGCGTTTACCCACCCGAAAATGCAATTGCAATTCCCAAACCCGATTGCAACTCTGTTCTCTTTCAACAATTAAAAAAAAAAAGGCATCGAAGATAACAAAGCATATTTATGTTACAGCCTACCTTACTCACATTTATCATAAATGCATAAAATCCACAATCCAACGATAAGCAACGCTACTAAACAATCTCCCCTGAAAGCCCATTTCACTTCTGAAAAATGCATTCTGCATCGAGCAGCTCCTCTCGGACAATTCCGTTCCGAGGTTGCAGATATCCGCGAGTATCTCAGGCCTGGCACAAAAGAACAAAAAAAAAAAAGAAATAAAAACTAGAAGTCCCTGAGCGAGTCTAAAATACTGAGGATCCGGCCGATAGGTGAAAGAGCGTTTCGTTTTCCACGATTCGATTGCATCCGCTTGCAGCCGGGATGCAGCTCTCAATGCCGTGCGCCGTTGCACCGGGAGAAAAACATTGAGGGACAGCTGGGCCCGGTGTCACGCTATGTCGTGTCTGCTCGAGGAATGGCTCCACATTTTAATTAGTAAACGAGCGAGAACCCGAGAGTGTGTGCCCGTCACATGTCTCTGCCAGTAAAACGATGATTTCGCCATTGCTTCTCACGCGGGAGCCGACGGGGCACGTCCCTGTATGGTGTCATTTAACCCGTGCGGCTCCTCTTCGATCAAGGACCAATGGAAACTTTCTGACACCGAGGTGCCGGAAGAGAAAACGGGTTCCTCCCTCCGCAAGGTCTCCCTCTCTACGGAACAATGCTTTTTCACCCAGCCGAAACAACCATTTCTCAAATTTTACAGATAGGGAGAGGTGCGAGAAATTTTTAATTGTTTGGTTCCACAGTGGTCGTTGACCTGTTAACCAAATGATCTTTGAATCTACAAAGACCTAATAGAAGATAAATAAAATTAGCATAACACTTGTTCTGTCGCAATCAAAGTAAATACGTCATAGTTCGCACTAATTTACCACGAAATAATAAACGAAATTTGAATGGGATATCCTGTGGCTCCTACGATTTTAGAAATAGGAAAACATGTTTGCAAGAAAAATTTGATTCCAAGGAAGTCACTGAATAATGGAGAAAAATTTTCTGAAAGTCTAACAAAATTTGAGGGCCACTCAGAAAATCAGTCCTTAATTTTTCTTGCTGAAATTTGCACGAGAATTAAAAACTTTCATTTTTCAGAATTAAATATAAATTGTGTATCAATTTAATTCTGAAAATATAAATAACCCCATTTCCATGAGCAGTCAATTGTGAGTAGAATCACGTGTTTCTAAACTCCCAAGTAACCTTCTTCAAGGTGACTTTGACGACCAGGATCTGTCAAGGTCATCCAAGGTCATGTACACATTATGCCAAAGAGCTCCAAAAAAAAAAAAAAAAATACAGATAGAAAAGGTATTATTGACCATTCGTAAAGCGATTTAAAAATGAATGTTTCTCAGTGCGCAAAGAATAGCATATTCTGCATATTCCGCGTGAGTTAGGGCAGTTTCCTGCTTGAGTTTTGTAAATGTACTGTCGTAAATGCAGCCAGGAATGTCCATTATTCTCTGTTGTATGACGACTATATTTTACTCTGGGTGTTAGACGCGTACAATACTGACGATTGTGTACACATCTAGACAGCTGTGCATATTCTACTATAATTCATCAATCCTACATTTTCCATGGCACTTAAATTGATCTAAAGAATCTCTATAAGTGATATCCTTTGTGTACAGTCAAGCTTATATCGCGAGGATCATTCACCTGTGACCCGGCGAGGAATGGTTATCATGTCATTTGCGTTTCACGTGTACTCAATCAAGTGGCACTTATCGTACGATTCGCCTTAATCGTACTGTTGTAATACATCTAATCACGCGATTGCCTCGTTATGGGAATTATTGTCCGGGAGAAAAACTATTATATATAAGTCCATTATGTCATACCGGCGACGTTGAATCTGGTATGTCAAACTCTGTTCATTAAACATTATATAAAGTCCACGGCGCACTGTTGATTCTATCGGCGGTTTTCATTCAGAAATCGTGCAAAACAATACAACGTTTTCATATTTTAAAAAACCGTTAGAAAGTCTTCGGCTCATCGCTCGTCACATATAAAGAAGAAACAAGTTATGACAAGTTACTATCCATAATTTGAGAGCAATAGTGCCTTGTCACATCGAACAAAAATTTAGATTGTTTGCAGTTATTTTCCAGCCCTTTTTAAACAAACAATGGAGTCGATTTTTATGCAGATTGTCCTTCTAAAACTGAATAACTTTTGTTTGAATCGTTTTCGAAAATTTCGCACCTGTCAAAAGTTACAGTGATTCAAACTGACCAGCTGAAGATGAGTGTACGGTGGCCACGCCCCGAACAGCCACGCCCTTGTCACGTGACCCGCAGCACTACCACTTCAAGTTGCTGTAACTTCTGACCCGTATGAAATTTTGAAAAACTTTTCAGACAAAAGTTACTCAGCTTTACAAGGGCTACATAAATACATAAAGATCTGCTTTAAAAATATATAAAAATTCCCAAATTATTGTTAGGTTCTTAGGTGTCGGCTCAAGGAGCTAAAATGTTACAAAGGGTTCTCTAATTCGGCAAAGCTCGAAGGAAAAATTAATTTGATGTAATAGCTAGGTTCCTAGATGTAGGTTCAAGGATTGATTGACCTAAACGGTCTATAGAGAACCAATTTCCGCCAACTAAATTGGCAATTTGCAGTGGCGTGCAAAGACGTAAACGGAAGCGGACAGGTGAGCCTCGCCGGTAAAATCTGGCGAGTTTTTGACTAGGTGCCAATTTCACCTTCGTGTGGCCGGAAGCGTGTACATCAGGGAAGCGACTTCTGGCTTCTGGGTTCTGGGGCCGAAGAGAGGACGAGCGAGGAGCATCACTCCGTGAAGCGTGACCGGCGTTAGTTATGCAACGTTTTGTTGCCTCGCGCGTCCTTGTTGCCCGCATTGGTATTATCTTGCTTAGAGCGAGGAATCAATTACAATTTGTTGCCTTGATGATGATATCTTGTCGAAAGGTGAAGGAGACCCTTGGGCTGGACGAGTCGCGAGCGCGCGTGCAACAGCCCGCGATCAATATGCTGGGAGGGTTTTCGGAAAGAGCCGAGCCAATTTTCATTTGATCCACACAGATGCGAAACGAGGTCGCAGGAAAAGTCGCGAAACCGAGGAGAAACCTCTCTTTCTCTCTCCATCTCTCTCTCTCTCTTGTCCTTTCTTCCGTCGCGCGCGTGAAAATAAACGAGAGGCTTAAGCTGCGGTTCCACTGCACGCGATTCTTAATAAATAGTCTGCAAGTCACCATGCTGCTTTTAGGGATCAGTTAAACTTGTTATAACTTTGTAAAAAAAAATGGTATAACAATGAATCTAGACTCATTTTAAAGCTTGAAACTTCTACTTTTACAAGCCATAATTAATTTTCCTTAAAAAAATTTTTGCACCATGTGGTGGGTGGAAAACTGAAGACAACAAAACATGGTTCTTCCATTAAAAATACTTCATATTGAAGTGGCTGTAAAATCGTTAAAAAATTTTTCTCCTCAAGGAATCTACCACGAATTTGAAGATCGAAGCTTCCCCTTTAAAACAAGCTCTTTAAAATTGGTCCACGATTTTTTTTAGCCGCTCCATGAAATGAAAATGAAGACCAAGTTCGATGGAGGTTTTGCAGTTTCTTCTTTTTTCATGGAGATTTGAAAAATTGACTTTCTAGGCAATGAATATCGTCGATACGATCATCGCAGATCGTCGTGACAGAGTGACATTGTAGTAAATGTTTTACAGCTTTTTTACATTCACGTTCACTTGGTCGGAACACGCATCCACTGTGATCGCAGCCTAAGGCGCCGTTCGCGAACTGTAACACGTGCGAAACGAGTTTCACAAAGTAGCTGCGAGCAATGATATAACTCGCGACGGTGAATCATAAAATGCGAGTGTTTCGACCGCTTTTTTTCAGCACCGCGTCCCACTGGTCCCAAAAAAGTTTCCTCGCGCACGTACAGAGGCTGTGGCGTCATTCTCCATCTTGGAGACTGAGGCAATACGGAGATTTTATTTCCTCCATTTCGAAATCACTTGTGCTTCACCATTGATTTTGTTAATACATTTTTAGAGTTTATTGACTAGGAAAATTTCGAAACGTTTTCAACAAGATTTAATTAAGAATTGACCAATTTTTCTTTTTATATTTTTCTTGCTGGAAAAATGACGACCCTAGTAAAGCCAGTGTTGTACCGCGTTTTGTAAAACAAACATCACCGGTTTGCACGTCGACCAATCACACAGTCAAGATACGAATTCGTATGTCGAACGATGAATATCGACGAACCTGACAATCGACCTGACAATCGACCTTGTTGTTCGTATCTGTTTAACTGGCGCGTGGAATAAACAGGAAGATACTTGGGCATTTGCAATTAAATTGCCGCCGTTGTTCAATACACATATCGGGTGTCCCGAAAAAAGGTCTTGAAAAGGACACAAAACCATTCTGCATTCGAAAAAGTCCCGATGAAATTCTAAATATAGTAGAAAATTATAGTTAGAAGAAATAAATAGCTGCAACTATAATGACAAGAGAAATCAATTAAGAAAATATTTCTCGTTCGACAGCGAAGGCACCGAGCCAAAGAGGATTCCTCGCGGCGCGTCTCGCAGTTGTATAATTAATGAAATTTGTTTTATCTCGTCACGTTACGCTTCTGGAGATCGTAAATCATCTTGGATAGGTTCGCCACGGCCATCGACGGAATGAATAATTCTCGGTGTCGTGTATATCGCGGGAGATCGGTTCTTTTTTTCTGATCGATTAAACACGAGAAATGCGGTGCAAGCCTTTGGATCTTTTGGCACGGATCCGCCGGCTAGAGGCGACACACGCAACGACTATAGCCGCGGGTTGGCTATCGCGCATAATCGACGCACTTCTCGCACCTCGCCGACGGGATACAAGGTCGGTCGTAACTATGTCACTGTCAATCAAGCTCATCGGTATGTATAACGCTCATCTAAACACATATGCCAGACGGCTTGATTATTTTCATGGTCCTGGGCAGGGCCACCCGACAGCCGCTGGCCCTAGGGAATTTTCTGGCGACTTCACCTGTCGGCCATTCGTGCCGTTCATCTTGAATTCTAAGCTTTCACCTGTCTAGAACATTTCTCACTATTTCTACCAATTTTTAGGAAATGTAGAACCACTTCTACAGATTTTTCAAAAATTGCTAACCACTTCTACTGATTTTTAGAATCCTGTTTCGGTCATCTTAACTCTGGTGCATCCATCGAGTACACCACTGCATTAATTTTCTCTGAATCGAGTTGTCTGAATTAGCACCTCTTTGGCAACACACGACTACACAACTGTTTGCAGATGCATCGGCTTATGCAATTATTTGAATACAAAGTTGTATAATTTTCTTCTACAAAATCGTGTTTCCTGCGTGGATGCGGCGTTTGCTTAACAACGAGAATAGCCGTCGATTTTGCATAAAATTGCCTGGTAATTATGTGTTAGTAGCACGGAATGCATTAACGAAATTTCCTATATGTAATGCGTAGATTGCGGATCTTTCTGCAAAATACAAAACGTTTGAAAACAATTTTGCGCAAAGCTGTGCGCCGGCCAGTTATTATTATTTTCCGGCACAGGATATTGTAATTGATCGGTGAGGTCTCGATCTGAGACCGAATAGGAAGAACAAAAGACGCTCGAGCAAAGTATCGTTTAAAAACGAATCCACCTACGCCGCGAACTATCGCGGTTTTACGTCAGTGCCAGCCTCTCGAACACCTGTTCCCTGTTCGCTTTCGTAACAATGCTTATCGAGATTCGTTCTCATTACGAGCCCGCCCGATCCTCGTAGGCGGATGAGATCTCTTCCTCGTTCGAGGACGCCATATTGAGTATCGCGAAAGCATGATCACAGTTTCATCCTGGGACTCGTCTCATTAATTAACGTAGTCTTCGACAAACCGAGGCTGATGGTTGATGATGATTTCCCACTGAAAGATTTTCGAAACGTTGAGTATGGTGTTACAGCAAAAAATCTACCACTGAAAAAATCCCCATTTTCCTTCAATTTTTTCGAAGCAAAAAAATATGATTTCTATAAAATACTGTCGCCTTTTCAAGTGGAGGACTATAGTGTCTTTTTCAGTATTTTATCCGGCCCGAAAAATGGCTTCCGAATAAATGTACTGCATCAGAAAATAAAGTATTATTTAGTGGCTTTTAGCAAATGGGACCTCTACTAGAAAAAATCAGTTGCTGCTATTATTAAATTTTTAATACAATTAAATAATAATAAATAGTAGATTAAAGATACGATTTCTCTGAAATACTGCCAGGCAAATTTAGCACACAGAATTTCTATTACTCAAGAAATAAATTCCTCTTTTTCCCCGACTTTTTCGAGACAGTCAAGAAAGTTACAAAACTGGCTGGAAGGGAACGATTTTTGCAATACTTTTCGACCGAGACCGTCGAAGCCATGATTCGCAAAGTATAATAAATCGTCTTGCTTGATCGACTCCCGCAGGATCCGCAGAAAAGCCCGTCTCGTCGGCACCGTTGCATAATTACTTCTTTCGAATGTTAATCCGTGGAACAAAGAACACGTTTGCTCGCGGTACCGTCGCGATCGACGACGAGTCAAGGTCACGGCGTTGGATCCGATCGATACGTATTTCCAACAGTTCCTTGCCCGATTCCGTGGACATTGAAGGATTGCCCCTGGTTGAATCATTGTACATCCACTGGGTGTTTCGTTAAACTTGTAACAAATAAGAAAAACAATCATTAAATTGGCCATAAATTTTCTGAGAAACCGATGCAAATGGTTTCGAAATTTTCTGTGACGCGAGAGCAATTTATTGTTTTATTTACTGTTTATACTTATTTTATCCGTGTATTTTATTAGCAATACTAATTGCCCTTTCAATCCTCTCCATTTCGCAGACGGAGATTCGTTTCGAACGCGTAGCTTTTAACAAATTATTGAGAATGTTGAAAGGATTTTCAGGCAATTGTTTGCAGAAACACCCGGTACAAAGGCAGCTATAGTCCTCGAGGGAGGCGGAATGCGATAACTAGTGGTCCCCCTCGCGACGTCGCTTATTTTTTCCGATTTCTCTCGAGCTCGAAGACAATGCCGAGGGAGGTGGACACATCGAATAAGTAGCGATTTGATAAACAGTCCTGCGCGCTGGTAACACTTCCTCCGTGCTCGCCGCTTCCACTGATTTATGGATCATTGAAATCGGGGATCGATTCTGTAATTTATGGAGTATCCGTTTTAATGGATACTTGCGGTCGAACATGATTTACAAGCGAGCGCGAGCGCGTTTCGTCTTCGGAGCGCCAGGTGATTCGAAATTCACCTTGCTTCGAGATCATGGCGCTTGGGATCGAATGTCTGTATTCTCCATAACAGTGTCAGTATTAACACATACCATCGGCGATTAATTCATAATTTTTTTAAGTCCCAAAGTCTATGGCACAGGATTTTTTAATAGATTCTTCAGCAGAAATGACAATCTCAGTTGTAAACTCACTCTCAGTAGCGTAATTCGAATTACTATTCATTATCGAAAACTGTATTAAGCAATTATTTAAAATTATATTCATAGGCTTCTGAGGGATTCTTCAACAGCAATAGCAATTTCAATTGTAAACTCACTCTCAGTAGCCGTAATTTAATAATTTTTTATTAGGACCTGAAAGGAGACTTTTAAGATTGCCTTAGGTACAGCACAATTATTGAAAATTATGTTAATAGGCTTCTGAGAGATTACGCGACAGTAATAGCAATTTCAATTGTAAACTCACTCTCGGTAGCCGTAATTTAATAATTTTTAGTAACACCTGAAAGAAGATTTTTGAGCTTTCGTACCGCACAATTATTGAAAATTAATAGGCTTCTGGTAGATAAAGCGTCAAATGGGAAGTGAGTAAATGTTGCTTGGTGAGAGTTTCAGAGTTTGAAGTATAATCTTTGGGATTAGGCCAGTGGAAAGTGAATGTAGTGTTTGTTCAGGGGATTTTCAGAATTGTGTGTCCCCCAAAGTCTAATCTTTGGAACTGAAAACGTTAGTATTAAGTGGAAAGTGAATAAATAGAGAGAGTTTCAGAATCTCGGAATTATTCCATTTGCAAATATTCTCCTTAGGTTTGCGGAGTGGCGTTGGGAAACCAGAAAGCGTTTAGAAGTGCAGAAGTGTGCACGCGTCGCATCAAGATAAGCAATAAACAATGCCAAAGGATTTACTATTTTCACAGCTTAATCCCAAAGTGAATCAAGCACGTTCGATCGAGTGTATTACAGTTCGAGATGAAATTTCATAGTGCGGTCGAGGAAAATCGCGGATGCTTCTGAAATATTCTTCGGAAGCTGATATCTTAATGGCGGAACGCATTCGAATGGCGTTCGACCAAACTCGTTCGATACGAGCTTCCAGAAAAATCTATTCTAATGGATCAGTTCGATCGTTATCGGGGTGTTATTTAGCAGTCTCGGAGAATGCCCGAAGGCTCGATGACCGTGACCATGAGGAACGTTACAGGAAACGTAATTCTCGATGACTTGACAGGTTGCTCGCCTATCGAGGCTCTTCATCTACCGTGATTTAAATAACCAATTTAAATTCGAAGAATCTTAAACGTTTCGAACTGTCCCAAAAGTTACGGTCGAACGTCTAGATAATCTACACGATCGCCAAAAGTGATTATGTGGAGAGTCTTTCACCGAATTATGGCGGCTGGAAGTTAACGGAAAGTTGCATAATTTACCAAAGGTTGAACGCGGTTACAGACAACATAATGAGTTCGTTGAAGTCAATTTTATTCAAATAAAACGGCGGTGTACTGAGAGAATGGGGATTTTATGCGTTCAGGGAAAATCCGAGAATTTTGAAAAAAGAATCCTTACCATAATCATTCTGACACCGAAAACAGGAAAAGAACGCAGCAAAAATGCGCAGCATCACTATAAGTGATTCGCAGAAAGTTCACATCAAACATAAGTTTGCTTAATCGATTATAAAAATTGTTTCGCTTCGCGCTTCCGAACGAGGGTAGCTCTCGAAGCGTTGCATCACGCGGATTTACGTACAGGCCGTTTCCTCGACGGTACACGAAACCGGAAGCGAAATGATAATCACGACGCGGATGCTGAACCGAGTCGGATCGGACCGTCCCATCCGTTGCTATCTTGTCGGCCGATGCTTTACGACCGTAGAACGGTGAATTATTTATGAAAGGTCGCAGAAACTAGTTTCGGTTTCTTTCCCGGAATCGGTCGGAGGCTATTGCCGGCTTTTTCCTGTGACATAATCGATCCCGGGATCATGCTCGACGCCTCCTCAACCGGGAACCGAGAAATTCGGCGCCTCTGACATTTGAGAACAATGGGACGGATCGAGTGAAAGGCGATTGCGATCGAAAACCTCGGTAATTTTTTCATTTCCCTTCAATGGAACAATCGGAAATTAAATTGAACAGAATACTGCTAAATATTACTGTTCAAATTGAAGCGAAATTATCGTGTTAACAATTAAACATTAGTGTAGACATAGAGTACATATAAGTTTCCCGTTTTTACTAGAACCCCTAGCAAAAAGTACTCGGCAATAATTAAAGCGAACAAAATTTAGAAAAATCTTTTCAGAGCGTTCTCCACAGCTTTTACAATTTTTGCAGTGCAAAATCGATTGTCCTATTCGATAATTAAAATAACTGGAGCCCGAAAATAGAGGCAAAATCGTTTTCAATAGCACTGAGACAATTATAGAAAATCGAAAAATCGTAATTTGTTGCCAGGAGCAATTTTGCAGTGCAAAAATGATCGATCCTCCGCCTAGGAGGAATCAAATGTTGAGAATAGAGTAGTATAGTGAACGGGCAGACGTCAGGGCGTCGTCGTCTACGTCGATCGTCGTCGAGCAAGAGCGATAAAAGGCCTTGGCGAGCCTTGACCGGTGGACCGTTACTTTACGCCGTCCATCGTGGATCAAGCTCCTTGTTTCCCTCTTACCAACAGGCCGGGCTCGATGCAGCTGTGCTCCTTTTATTGTTTTCCTTTTCTCGTAAATCCAGCGAACGGTTTGCGCAACCCTAAGCGCTAACAGCGTTAAACGGCCATTAGTCGGAACCGACCGTATCGCAGGACCTTTCGTATCATTTTTCACTTCAGTTCCTTTTCATATGATATTTTTCTTTTTCGTCCGCGCATCCTTGAGAACCGCCATAACCGCGAGAGAAAGTAATCGCGATCGGAATTCACCTTAGTCATCCGCGGAATCGTTTATCGGACAGGGAGGAATCAACGGAACGTGCGCTCCGTCAACTTCCTATTGTCTCTCGTCAACTCCGAGATGAAGATGTCGCGAGATCTAATCGGACGCTGCATTTTTCCGTGATTGCACGTTCCTGTCTTTTTTCCTTGATCCACCGCTCCGCTGTTCGATCTTAATTGGGACTTTAATTCGAGCTGCTGAGAAGCTACTGGTTCTCCCGATTTTTATCTTTGCGGGAAGCGAAATAATGAAGAATTGAAGATTACATTAGAGGACTAAGCGTCCTGCGAACACGCTTGATTCTCTTTTTATAACGCGATTCTTTAATGGCCAATTTGTATGCGAGAGACTTTGTAAGACTTCCCGAGAATGCCGCAGATTGAAACGACTGTAAAATTGGTAAAAAATTTTTCTCACAATTGAATCTACCACGGATTTGAAGAGCGGAGCTTCCTCTTTACAACGAGTTCTCGAAACTTAGTCTACGATTTTTTTCAGTCGTTTTATTGCGCTTTGAATGACCGGAATTTTGCAATAATACAAGGCACACCATGTCTTCGTTTTCGTTTCATAAAACAGCTAAAAAACGTCGCAGACCATTTTTAAAAATCTCGTTTTAAAGAGGAAGCTTCAATCTTCAAACTCGTGGTAGATTCATTCTAGAGAAAATTTTTTTACGGTTTTCAGAGCCGTTTCAATTCGCAGTACTTTCAAGGAAAGAATCTTCAGTTTTTCGCCCAGTATGCAAAAATTTTTTAAAGAAAAATGAAGAGTGAATGATGAAAGCAGAGACTTCAAGCTTCAAAAATGAGTAGAAAACTATTGTCGGACGATTTTTTTCAACGTAATTGCAACAATAAAAACTCGTCGAAAATCGAAAATTCAGTGTTCAAACGGTTTCCGGAGCTCCGAAGCCTCTGTGAAGCAATTAGATTGAAAAATACCGCGAATCTTCGCCTCGGATTCGCGTAAATTAATCCGCGACCGCAGGTGTCGTATTTTTCCACAACGTAACGTAACGCAACCGCCGAATAACATCGAGCCAGGAAAATACGCTAGCTCGTCGACGAGAGAGATTACGTTGTGCCACGTCGGCGAGGCGCCATTAACAATTTTCCAAGACCGAGGCGAACGAAAGTCTTCGGAATTGGTCGAACGAGAGCCTGCGGTTGCCCAACCCGCTTTCCAGTGTTTTCAAATTGCCGATAAAATCTGCGCATCGCCGGCGCATAGTCCGGCCGGACGATAAACACCGTGCAATCAAGGAATTAGCCGAACGACGCGCGGCCGCCGCGCTGTTGCGAAATTGCTCGCGAAATTGTTCGCCATCACGTTTTTTCCCCGGCTGCATTCTTGCCCGGAGACGATACTTCGCATCGTTTCGCAACCTGCCGAAACAATTTGTCACTTTTTCTGCTCGAGTTTCGTCCATAAATTGAGTGCAAATTTTGCACTTTGAAGTGCCCTACATTCCATTTTCATTTCTAGCTTCCTGTTCGTTTGGATGGATTCATTAATTTTAGAGAGCTTTCAAACAGCTCTAGATTTTTAATTCGTGTACCTAGCTTGCCACCTTGTTGCTGGGAATGGATTTATTAATTTTAGAGAGTTTTGAAGCAGCTCTAGATTTTTAATTCGTGTACCTAGCTTGCCACCTTGTTGTTGGGAATGGATTTATTAATTTTAGGGAGCTTTGAAGCAGCTCTAGATTTTCAAATTTTAATTATAGCTCGATATATTGATATGGTAGATGGATTTATTAATTTTAGAGAGTTTTGAAGCAGCTCTAGATTTTTAATTCGTGTACCTAGCTTGCCACCTTGTTGCTGGGAATGGATTTATTAATTTTAGAGAGCTTTGAAGCAGCTCTAGATTTTTAATTCGTGTACCTAGCTTGCCACCTTGTTGCTGGGAATGGATTTATTAATTTTAGGGAGCTTTGAAGCAGCTCCAGATTTTCAAATTTTATTTATAGCTCGATATATTGATTTGTTAGATGGATTTATTATTTTTGGAGAGCTTTGGAACAGCTCTAGAATTTTTATTTGTACCTAGTTTACCATCTTGTTCCTTTGAATGGATTTCGAGATTTTTGGAGTGCTTCAAAGTAGCTCTAGATTTTTAATTTTTATTTCTAGCTCAATATGTTGATGTGGTAGGTGGACCTATTAATGTTAGAGAGCTTTGAAGTAGGTCTAGATTTTTAATTGTTGTACCCAGTGTGCCACCTCGTTGCTTTGAATGGATTTATTAATTTTAGAGAGTTTTGCAGTAGCTCTAGATTCTTTAATTTTTATTTCTAGCTTGTCATCATGTTGTCGTTACGCCAACTGTTTGCTGTAGCGTATTGTCTGTTCGAGTGAAGTTATAGTTCGAGTTTGAAAGTTAATTCCGAAGGCCCGTGCGAGTCGCGTGAATGTGAGTGCCAGTCTTTTGCGGCACAGCCGGAGCATAGATCGCGATCCAGATCATTTCGCGAAACATTGTCGCTCGGAACGGGCACGGACGGTACTATTGTTGGCTAGTTAGCGGAGCAAACGCAACGGTGACTCACGTTTCAGCAATATTTAACATTCCGCAGTGATACGAAAGCAGTTATAGCGCACCAGTCACTTCCTACGCGTCTCTCCGGCCGTCTAGAGCCAACGTAATATTAAGTAGCTTCGAAAATGATCGGGCGAGTCCATTAGGCTCGTGAGAAACCGGATTGAATCATCCGAAACTCATTGATCGAACAGTGTCGAACTTTGATAATTTCATAAAAAAAAAAAAATGAATTGAAACGTCCCTAAAAACGTTAAAAAATTTTTCCCCTAACTGAAACCAACCCAGGTTTGAAGAGTGAAGCTTCCCCTTTGCAACGAAATCTTAAAAATTGACATACCATTTTTTAAAAATGATTTATTGAACTTAGAATGAGAGGTGTACCGTTAACTTTACGTAAGCGTCACACGTTCCACTCAAAGTACCATAAAATGCGTAATAAAAATCGCAGATCAAATTTTAAAGTATCATTGTAAAGAGGAGACTTCAATCTTCAAATCTATGGAAGATTCAGTCGCGTGAAAAATTTTTAAAAGATTCTGGAGCTCTTCGAATCTGTGGCATTTTCGAGAGGAAACGTGCTCTATATTGTCTTGCTTCATAATTGTGTAACGCGAGGAAGCATTTATATTTCGTTCGGTAATTACAAATGGTGAGGCACGTAATTATATACGATGGAAAAAATGTGTAAATTGTGCAACGGTAATTGCATTGATTGAATATCTCGTCGAAAGGAACATCGATCGGCCATTTATTTTCTCCAAGCCAACAGATGGGAACTATCGTTGTAACATTAGGCTCGCGGAATAGCTTTATCTCGAAGGAGAGGCATTCGATTATCGCCTGCTTTCTTTTTGCTATTCAGGTTTTACGTAAACCCCCTCGGGAAGCGAGACAAATACACACACGCTGATCGATAATTTATATCGGCCAATAGAATGCTTCGAATTTCACTCGTGAACGGCGAGATGTTACGTAAATCGAACGCGTTCCACGCGAGGACGCTCTAATCTATAAAATTAGCCGCGATAAGTTTCAATTGAACTAGCAAAATAGGATTCAACAGTTTTTCCAAAAAGTTCAAAGCAATATTAAGAAAAATGGGGCAAGTACACACACATTACCAACGTTTTTCTTATGATTTTCTCAATCCTTAAATTAATTTTCTTTTCAAAAACAGGCGTGTGAATTATTAAATCATCTCCCTCGGTTAGTTAATATTGTAAAAAAGGGGTACATACATTGTGTAACAATTTTTTCGTGTTTCTCTCAACTATAAAATAAAATCAGAAAAGAACGCGGGCCGTGGACTTGCTAAAAGTAATTATGGAAGGTTCATTCACACTTTGAGGAAGCTCGCTGTCAACGATCTATCGCTCATGCGTCAATCTTTACGATCACCATGAAAATCCTTCCCCTGCTAGTTCAAAGGATGCATCGGCGACGATAAAAAGAATATCGTCGGCGAAGAATGCGAATTTATCGCCGAGGAAATTCACGAGGCGTCTCCAATAGCGTCCGCATCCGCCACGAAATCTCTTCGTGCCAACGTCCTTGAGAGTTATGAATAAATATAAGAGGTGCCGTGAGAGCGTAAAAAAAAAAAAAAATGTTCGTGAGATCGAGGAGATGACGAAAAGGATGAGACTATGAGCAGATGCTGCGGCTCGAGGATGCGAGTCGTCCTTGTGGCAGGAGATCGTGGGAATAGGAAGTGTAGACGGGCTAATGTTATTCAACTAATCATAATTATTTCCGGCCCGTCGCGAATTGAATCATTCTTAATCGAATCTATTTGTATTACATGATTTTTCTTCTTCCCACGAGAAAAAAAAAAGGAAAACACTGCTCAGTGATGATTAATTTACGAAATTTATGCGAAAGACGAGTAGATGGGATATGAAACAGGAAAGTCAGAAAAATTTAGCAACTAACATGTGCAAAAACTTGTACAAAACATAAATGTAAAGTTTCGATTTTTCTTTGAAGCGTACGATTAGAAAATCCTGAAAATTTTAAACTGACATCTAATTAATTTTGTCACGCTAATTCCGCAATCTGAAACGATTTCTCAATTTTCAAAATTTGGGCAGATAAAGTAGGGTTTCGAACCCGACTTTTGAGACTCGAAAAACCATAGTAATTCCTGTGAAATAGGGAGTGCGCGATGCGTTGTCGCGCGTGCAACACGCGCGCGAGTTTCACGGGCGCGTGGTCTTGCCGTATGAATGGCGTGTGGGACAATGCTCACTACCATGACCCACTGACACAAAAATAATGGAGCAACGCGCGATATTCGTGTACTTTCATAGTCCGCGCGGTTTTTCTCGTTTAAAAGCTAGCCTCGCGGATTGCACAAGTCGCGGTGCACTCTTCCATCAAACTCGTCCAAAATCGTGACTCCCATCCCGATCATTCCATCGCCGAACGGTTTTGAAATTGTTTGTTAAATCGAACATCATGATCTTTATCAATCTCGTTAGCGGTAATGGAATTTCGAAATATGGCCCGAGGAATTCGACGTATTCCTCGGAACACGCTAAATGTACCGCTATACTTTCACTAATTTCCAACGAATCTTCTTTGCCTTCTGCGTCACAGGGAGATTAACGAGCTTCTTAATGAAGAGCTTTCGTCATTGGTAGGAATGTAGAATTCTTTGGGGATTTCCTTGGAACTTGTTTTTGAGACGTCCTTGGTCCACGAACTGTGTACTAGGTCTCGATGCTAGGATAACGAAGCTATCATGCGTGGGAATGATGATGGCAAGTAAAAACATAATCGGACTGTTCTTATCTAAAATTGAAACGACAAAAATATATCACCTTGTAAGGAAACAGAATTTTAATTAATTTACCGAATAGAACGATTCATCGTCTGATATCACAGAGTTCAAATGTCACCATTTTTGCGGAAGATTACAGAAGATTGACAGGGTTAGAGGTGATTAGGCGTTTCCAGGGATTTGTGGATGGATTTATTAACCCTGTTAATTTTTAGGATTGTTTGGAGTCACATTTGGCGTGGGCAAAATTGTTTTTATATCGTCTATCTAATGCTCAGCTCTGTTACGCTGTGGTGAATACATTAGGGTGAAGCTGAATACACCGGATATCCGATGTTCTCATGAGGTTTTTCCACCGCCGTGACGTTTCAATGTTCTGTGTTCGTGTGAACTTTGACTAGTTTGCTACAAAAAAAAAAAAAAAGAAAAACGTTACCTTAAAATGAAATAAATAAGCCGACATATATAGTCGATTTATGGAAAATAATTTTCTTCCTTTATACTCCACGAACGTAACATTTCTAAGAATTCTTCAAAAATTCTTTAAAACAGTGCAGAAAATTAAATTTTTAAAAACTCAGAAAAGGACTACAGGCTACTAAAACCATCGAAGACTCAAAAAATGCGTAGAATCAATTCACGCGCCTCGACTGGAAGATCTCCGAAAATTTCTGTAAAAATCCTGTATTTGGGGATGTTGAATCACGTCCGTGGGCAAGAGGAACCACGTCGGTCGCCATCGCACGAAGTAAAATCGTGCGGGCAAACAATGTAGAGACACGCCGCGACCGTCGTCGATGATACGCGGCTTTTCACTTTGGCCTCGTTTTGCACTACGTTTCGTCGCGCTATCCCACCGGCTGCGGGATTTGAATTTAAAGTCATTGTCGCCACGCCGATTGGTATTGACGAAACCTTCGGGTATCGGCGACCTTCGGGTATCATTTGATTTCGAGCCCCGGCGAGATGACCCGGGCGTGCCGCGGCTCGTATCGACGGTCTCCGTCCCGTGCCTTTGTCGTCGGACGGCAATAAAATTCCGTGAATAGCAAATCAAATCGGACGCAATGCACTTGCAATATTAAAGCAACAGTTACGCGTGGCGCGTGCGTTTCACAACGGAAAAAATATTGCGAATTCAGTGGACCCCGGGCTCGTAAAATTCGATCTAACCCTGACACACATTCGAGCATCGAACAGTTCCCGAATGTCCGACCATAATCCTTATCGCGTGCGACAATCGTTAATTCGAGTGAGATAATTACCACCTTTTTTTACCGTTGCGTGGGATGTCGTACTACATCCTGTAGTCTCTCTAGATATTTTTTGGTTTCCTGTTGGCTTAGAATTTTACCTGCTAATGGTGTGCAGGGAGCTTCCGATAAATAAATATAAAATAAATATAAATTTTTAAGTTCTGTATGGAAGCGTTGTGGTTGCGAGATTTTGTGAAATTCAATGAAACAGGAAAGCTATAACGCAGAGACTTTAGATTGTGTTCTTTGAATTATTGAGAAATAATTTTGGTAGGAGATTGGACGCGTCTTTTTTAACATTTCTTTCTCTTTTGTTTTGCAGATGGCGGGGTTCCGTGTACAAGCTGATTTGGCGAGAATTGCTGGCGTACCTGTTCGTCTACTACCTCATCAATTTTACATACCGATATGCACTCAACGAGCACCAGCGGGTGTGAGTACATGAATACGTTCATTTGAATATCTTCCTCCGTAAAGTCAATGCCTTCGGAAGGACAAAAAGTTTAACGACAACCAAAATGTGGGCTGTCGCCTTGGAATTAAATCGCGCACGCAAAGATTTATTTAACAATGCTACTTTTAACATTTATCCTGTTCGAGCGAAAAGAAAGGTCAAGTCGAAGGAGACTGACCACATTATTTGAGTCACCCTGTATATAATATCAATCTTCCATTATGCCTCTCTATGTTAAAAATATTAGTGTACATAGAGTAATTACATTATTGTAACCGTGTGGTAAAGAATGTTATTTATAGTGCTGCTGCGTGGGCGTTTCCAATTTGCAAACATCAATAATTCATACAAAAATTATGAAGGTTCAATTACAGGCTACAGTTTCATTTAAACGTTAATTTGTTAAAATGTACAATCTTCAATTTATACAAGTGGGTATAAACATTTTGATTTGTATATTGGTCTTTTCAAAAGGAATTACAGAACACAGAGTTCGTCAACAATTTTTCAGTTTTTCACGTCAAAAATATTAGTTCATAATAGCTGAATACAACATTCCGTGAATAATTTTTCTATTTTTGTGTTTCAATGAACGTTATCTTGATCAAGGAGAACTATAGTTTGTCCATGATCCCAGGATCTCCTAGTACATTCAACGAAGTACGATCAATGTCGATCGATAATAACTTCTCGTCGATACTGACAATGTAACATGCAACTATCCTTTCCCCGCGGTCACTATCTTACGGAAAAACGAATCGGCCGACGCGTGTAGGTACATGCGAGTTGCCATAACTGCAGATTTTATGCCAGCCGATAAGCCCACGCGACGACGACCTTGGCCGCGCAACAAACCTCCATATTTATAATACCGACTGCACGTTATTAACAAATTTCCAACCCACAGTTCACTCAAATATTGCTCGAACACAGACGAAAATTAAACGAACCAGTTATAATTAAACACACTTATTCTGTATTGAATTAGTGTACACTTTAACAACTAAGAAAAAAGAATAAAACAATTATTTTGAGATTAAACTGTGCCAGCATTATGAAGAGTTAGAGAAAAAATTTTAATGGCTAAGAAAAAAAAAAAAACAAATCCAATTTTTGTCAGAAACTGTTTTCAGTTGAAAATGTTCCGGCCAAGTGAAGTACCAGAAACGATTTTTAAATTCGTCAGAAACGGATTTCAAGGCAAACCAAGGGCAGTGCAAGTGTTCAAAAAATGCACAGAGCCGTGTTCAACGGGAATAAAAGTCGATTCGAGTAATTACGATTCCGCAGGTCGATTAATTTCTCCGAGAAATGCCGCGATGCAGCGCTCTCCGGCCGTAGGCAATTGTGAAACGGCAATGGCCGAGAGCGGCAATGGAGCCGGGGAATATTTTACTGACGGATTGTACGAGGTAAAATCGCGGATACCGTAAATAAAATTGGGCCCTCGCGCACAATACAGGGCCCCGGGACGCGAGCCGACGTTACAAAACCCATAAAAACGTAACCTGTTATTTATGCCGGGATAAAAAGGCCGGATAAAGAATCGCGAGGGAAGCCACGGCCGCAAAAAAGGAGATACTCCCTCTCGTTTGAGCCCCGCCTCGATATTCGGGCCCGTTCTAAATTTAGAACAGACGAAGGGCCGGTTTCGGGACGGGACTTAGGGCCCGACGAGATATGACCGAGGATGAGCGATTCGCCAAACGAGATGCGGACGCGATGTAAGGCCTCTTTCGATCGTATATTCGCCGGACTTTTCGAATAATAAATTCCGGGCCCGAGTTAATAGGATTTTTGCCGGGCATTCGCTTTCGAAATGTTGCTCTTCTTCAGGGAACCACAGCTGTTAACTAGCAGTGGCCCTGAAATATTTTTGTCACTGTGAATTGTCTTCTTGGGCGGAGAGAAATTTACAGTGGTGGGATTTTATTTTTTGAAACGTGGTTGCACGAGACCGTGAGCTTTAGGGGATGGAAATATATTATTTTTGAGAATGTCTATGCGTTTCTTGATTTCAATCTTGATGATGATGGCGGTTTTAATCATGGAAAAAATTTTCTAATCGGTTTCGAGACAATTATGACACATTAGTTTTGTGATTTTTGTGAAACGTAAAACGGATTTTGACGAGTAGCTGGAAAATCTTAGTGGAAACTGCCATTTGCTAATAATCACCGGTATGCAAGACCGGTAGTGGTCACGTTGGGTGACGGTATCACCTCAACCTTGCTCCACTTGTAGGCGAGCCGGTGCAAGAACTTTACACCACACACGACACACTGCCAGCTAAACAAATATTTAACTGCACGCAATTCGAGCAATCCTCCGATATCAATATTTTCCGTCCTCCAATAAACATACGCTTCATTTTCAAACACTATACGATCCCCGAGAAAGACAGTCCGAACGAAAGAAATTTCTGAAAATTGTCAGACACAGTTACACCTTGCACGAAGCCTCGAAGCCACTGAAGACCTTCCATGATCTTCCCAGAGCAAAAAGATCAAGGAACAATGACTAGAAACATAAAGAATGATCGAGGTTGGCAAAATAGGCAAAGGTGCGAGAAAAGGAGCGAGAAAAATGATTAACAGATGGCCAGGGAGGCGGAAATTGTTAAAGGAGATTGAGAATGTCTGTAGTCAGCCACCAGTGTGCTGAATGTACTAAATTCACTGAATTTGAAATCCTCTTAAAAATTGATATACAATTCTTTTCTGTTTTTCTGAGCTTTCAATGAAAGGTGTCAATGTTAAAATATAAAAATATAAACATAATTAACAATATTCAACGTAGCTAAAGAAGCCAAGGTGTCGCCACGATCATAAGAAAAATGGCGAACAGTCGAGGCTTGGTACAGACAGCTAGAACTGTCGAAGGAGATTAAGAACGCCTATAGTCAGACACAGAGTCTGTTAATAGCGTTTGCCGACCGTGGAATTCAAGGAGAGTGATAGCTTTAGGGTTCTGTGGCCATTGTCGAGAACATACTTTTTCCGCACAGATTGTTCTAAAGTATACTTAAAAACTATGTAACATTTTAATCAGAGTCACCAAAAAGGATCTGTAAAGATTCTCGACAGACTTATCTTTTAATTTTTGTAGGTGTGCGTTGGCAAATCATGTGAACGTAACATTGTCTGTTTCAGGATCTTCGAGAAGATCAGATACTACTTCGGGAACTCGAGCGAGTCGATACCGATGTCGTTCGTCCTAGGGTTTTACGTGAGTCTGGTCGTGAAACGATGGTGGGAGCAGTACAAACTGTTGCCCTGGCCAGACAACCTGGCTTTGTTTATCAGCGCTGCAATTCCTGGAAATGTGAGTATGAACTGTAAAGATTAGACCCTCGCAGCGACTTCCTGCAAGCACACGAGCGTCGCCCGGCAATTTTAGGAACACCATAAAGTCGAGTTCATTGTGATACTGGGTTGACCAAACAATCTTATCCGCGTTCCAAGATTTATAAGGAGAAATCTGAAATCTTTGCCGAGTGACGAAAACGAGTGAAACACTGAACTAACAAGATATTGTTATAAAATTTTTCACATTTCAAGACGATCCAAAGAGAAAATACAGAGAAAAATTTTTCTAAAGAAAACAGAGAATACTTTTAGTTAATTTTTCTCGCAAATGACTACTGCAAATTTTTATTTGGTTGCAACCTCTATTTTATTTGTTCTTTATCAATTGCAAGCGACATAAAAATGTAGGCACAAGGAGACAGGAATAACATCGGTCTATCGCGACCCAAGACTTTCTTTTTCCTCAAAGATAGTAATCGCTCGAGTACCGTATTTCGCCAGCAGCGTGTTACCAGAAGTTAGGGCAATCTTCGGCGTTCGTTTCGAACGAAAAATTAACAAATGAGACAAGTACACGGAAAGAGGAATAACATCGGTCTATCGTGACCAAAGACGTTCTTTTTCCTGAAAGATACTAATCGCTCGACTACCGTATTTTGCCGCGGTGTTACCAGGAGGCTAGCACAATCTTCAGCGTTCGTTTCGAACGAAAATTCCCCGTAGTCGGGACACAGCCTTGCCGGTGTCGTGGTGTTGGCCGTAGCGTCGCGCTCGTCTCATTACGCTAATGAATTGCCGTGACACGTTTCGGTGTCGTTAACCTAAGTAGGTGCCAGCTCGAAGTCACGCCACGCCCAGAAGCGGCGAAGAAAAAAAAAAAATGTGGCGGCACGGCGGAACGATCATCCCATAATTGGCAACCCGAGCGAATCTCGTCGGTTGTCCCGGGCTAACGGGCACGACATGGGACACCATGGGACACATCACGGGACGGAATGGAACACCGTCGGATCGAACGGGGCACCGCGGTGCCCTCGGCCACGCGATTTAAACTGCCCGCGCACGTGTCTGACACGGTGTGCACGCCGGCCGAGAAATTGCCGTCCATTATCGTTACTTTCTCTGATCGCGTCGAACGGACCGATAACGAAAGTTCACCGAGAGTATGCTAGCGCGGCGGTGCACGCCGTCGTTTCAAAGGGAATTTCATAGTAATTCGATAACTTACGCGAAAAAACGGGGGAGAGGTCTGTCGACCTTCAAGCACTTCCCTGGTCCTCAATAATATATATTTTTTAATATCAGCGAATTTTTCGTGCAATATGTTTATAGCCATCTTATAGTACATACTTCGAAGTATATATCCCGAAAGTTTCATTAAAAAATATTAATTTTTACAAACACGGCAGCCAATAAAGTGAAGCCGTTGGAAGAGGTCTGTCGACTTTGAAGCACTTCCCTGGTCTTTAATAATATTTTTTTTTAAATATTAGCGAATTTTTCGTGCAATAACAAACTACCGTGTTTGTAAACATTGATATATTTTTAGTAAAACTTCGAGGAAAGTTAGTTCAAGTTGTGTGCCATGAGTCATTACAAAGGCACGTTATAAAAAGTTCAATGACATCCGAAGAAATACCTCAGAGATGACGATGATCTTTTCTATCTGTCATTCAGGCTTTCCCCCCAAGCTCTGGGATTAATTAGCCGGCTCGGCAGTAACCTGTGAACCTCCGTTAGCATCTGTGAACCACCGATCAATTTCACTTTCGTAGTTTCATAGTGATCGTGCGATCGAAAGTCCGATCGTGATATTTACATTTAATGCGAGTCGATTGAAACGTCTGTCTCTCGTTAATTAGAGTCTCGCGTAACAGATACGAAAAGGTGATTTTTCAATATTCAATAAACTCGCGAAGAGAAAGGACTTCGAATTAATTTGTGTATTAATTAAATCAGCACAGCATAAAAACCTGGAGCATTATTCATATTTGCGTGGTATCAATCACTCAAAAATTTCAACACCCTCGAACCGCATAAATCGAAACGGTTCACGAAGGAACCGTGTGGCCCCGGTCGGGAAATCATTAAATTTCGAAACACACTTTGCGTAGAATCTCTCTGGCTCTCTACGCTTTCGAAAATGTGGCTCCACGAAATTTCAGAATAATAAATTCCCGGCTGTCATCGCGCCAGCTCTTCAGGAAATGAATCCCACCGTCACATTCGCACACTCATCCGACGATAAATCATTGAGCCTCTTCGTCTTCGAGTTACGTCGTCGGAAACGTCTACGAGGCAGCTCGAAACGTTCAAACTTTATCTATGGAGCTCTCCGCTGACTATAACTATTTTCACGTGCTCGTCGGACTCCGGTTCCGGTTCGAACTTCGGCGGTCGCCGAGGAACGATCTTCCAGCCGCGTGGTCAATGACACAATGTAGAAGTGAAAGTGCAACGTGTATCGTTGCGAGAAAGAAGGACGAACCTACGCGTCGCTCGCGAGGAGCTACCTGAATCGTTCTTGTGGTCTGATCCTGCGAATTTGTCTGGTCGTTGAATACCTTGAAAGGGTGTGTTCAAGAATTTTTTGGGGATGAACTGGTCAGCCTATTTTTATAAAACTTTGTAGACTTGTTTATGAATGTTTAAGGCTCGCTCATGAATTTTTATGCGGTGCTGTCATTAACATTCTATTTGTTATTTACTGTTCTGTCAATATTGAATATTTACTCGAGAGGGTGCACTTTGAGAATTTTTTGGGGGTAAACTAAACGACATAGATTTTTCAAACTTTGCAGACTTGTTTGTGAATATTTAGGTTACTTTTATAAATTTTTATGCATCGCTGTTATTAATAGTATAGTAGTTCTCTAAATTAATCATCATGGAGTGACTCTACTTGAGAGGGTGTGTCTGGAGTTTTTTTTTGGGGGGGTGAACTGTGCAGTCTATTTTTATGGAACTTTGCAGGCTTGTTTATAAACGTATAAACTACATTCATGAATTTTTTCATACGTCTAATATCATTATTGTAGTAACTACACAATAATTGAATACATTAATATGCGTACTCGAGAAAGAGAGTGTATTTTGAGAATTTATTCCGGACAAACTAGACAATATATTTTTATGAAAATTTGCACACTGATTCATGCTTATGTATACTACATTTGTGAATTTTTATGCGCCCCTGTTATCGATATTTTGATAATTATTCGCTAAGGAATCCGGGTAAATTTTTCAAATGTGTCCGACTATGGTTGGCAACGAGCTGTTCACGAGTAGATCATGTTCTTCATTTTTCGTGGAAGCTCCATACAAGATCTACTGGCCGGTTGACACCTGGAGTCTCAACATACCATTTCCAGACAAAATAGCATACTTCCGCAGAAACTTGGTCTCGCGGAAGGTCCGACTACCCGTATTGCCTCTTTCGTTGCTGAAGTCGACTGTAGTTATACTAGTTTGCGGGGGGAAAAAGTGTTCTGGAAGAAATTAGTATCGGAGACTCGTTCATTAGTACCTATTCGCGAACTCTAATTGCAAAAAAAAAAAGAAAAAGAAAACGAAACCTCTTGATTTCACAAAAATGTCACTGTGGTAATCGATTAAAGTAAACAGGAAATTTCACTCGGAAATCGATAAAAATCCGTCGATGTTATAGTCAATAAAAATTCGATATTTTTGACATAGCAACAAAGTTCCTGAGGCACGGACCATAATGCCCCCGAATTGCGATTTCAGCTGGCCCACAACAAACCCTTCGGCCACGATTTAGCCCGCGTCGCCTCGGAATGCCGCGACTCATCGCGGCGCGTGCAAAAATGCGCTGCTCTTGGCAGCTCGAAAACCATCCTGTGCCCACGGCTCCGAGATGGTGGGAGAGCACCGGGCGAGCCATCCTTCTCGCCTCGGGGCTTGAATTCCAATTAGATTTCAATGAAAGGCAGAGCCCAGAAGCTCGTGCTGCCCACTCGGCCGCCTGCTCATTCACAAAACCGATACTTGCGCGGCGCTGTTACGTGACTACGCCCGGCTAAGTATACACGCTCCTAGAAAACTTACAGTCCCGTTCCGTCGTTCTGGCCAGGACCTTGCCCGTTGGCTTGGCCGCGTGCAAGACATTCCGTTGCAGACCGCGCACGCTATTTAACAACCATTGTTCTGCCCTGCGACGAGGCACTCTGCGACTTTCTCGGCTTGTCGCGCAAGAAACGGAAGCCTCGAATGCAAGTTACGTCGCGACGGGTTCACACCGTGCAATTATTCCAGCGAACGAGCTACAAGTACTTGCGCCGGGTACCTAACTAGCTGATCAAGAGGGAAAATGGAGAACGGCCAGGGAATGAAGAGCTCGGTTCATTCCGATTACTATGGGGATCTGGAAAGATCGATTATGCGTGCGGGAATTGCTCTGATTGGCCCATTGTTGCTCTAGCAACATTTGGAGATGATGGTTCTGCCTGTGCTCGGTGTTTCATAGCTCTAGATTACGTCATTTGTATCTCATTGTTGTCCAGTTTACTTTACTCAGTTCATTCTAGCTACTGTGGGGAGATGGGAAGATTAGTTTTCGGTGGGGGAATGGCTCTGATTGGCTTGGGATTGTTCCACTGATTTTTGGAGATGATGGTAAGGAGAAAATGGAGAATAGCTAGGGAATGGACTGCTGAGCTCATTCTAGCTACTGTGGGGAGATGGGAAGATTAGTTTTGGGTGGGGGAATGGCACTGATTGGCTTGGGATTGCTCCACTGATTTTTGGAGATGATGGTAAGGAGAAAATGGAGAATAGCTAGGAAATGGATTTCTGTGCTCATTCTGGCTACTGTGGGGAGATGGGAAGATTGGTTTTGGGTGGGGGAATGGCTCTGATTGGCTTGGGATTGCTCCACTGATTTTTGGAGATGATGGTAAGGAGAAAATGGAGAATAGCTAGGAAATGTACTGCTGAGTTCATTCTAGTTACTGTGGGGAGATGGGAAGATTGGTTTTGGGTGGGGGAATGGCTCTGATTGGTTTGCGATTGCTAGATTGATTTTTGGAGATATTAAAATCTGCTGTCTACTAATAAATAAATTCTAAAGAATATTTTTCTAAAAACGGTCTTAGGCAACGAAAAGTTCATTAAAATCTAGTGCAATATGAACCTATTTTTCCATCACCGTTCCCAGGACGGAGTCACTATGTCTCCCTTTCCCCGGCACAGCTAGAAATTAATAGCACATCTCGTCGCTCGCAGAAACGCGAGGAATCTGCTGGAAGGTGAAACTAATTGCCCCGTAATTGCTCGATATTAAGGAAAAAGGCGAGCCCGCCGCTGGCGTAACCTGATTCTTTCGCATTCCTGAGTAAACAAAGCGCGTCGGCCAAGAAGAGTTAGCTTCCACAGGTGTATACACACCGAACTTGCTAATTACTAAGTAACAGCTAATCGGCGCGGCGATTATGGCAGCAGTGTTTCGCAATAGGCGATCGTTCGGCTCGGAGATCGGGTAATCGTTCGTTCGACACTCAATTACTTTTGCGCGTGGAAATGCGCAAAGCGGTGCACGCTCGCATATTAATCATCCGATAATTACGCGTCGAGCGTCATCGTTCCCCGATGATATCACGGGGGAGTTTCGATGACGGTTTGCGCCACTGACGGAATCGGTTGTCGGAGAACTTTCTTTGAGATCAACGGCACGGGAACCGCGGCACGTGGCTCATCGCGGCCACGTGTTATTAGCCGCCTCGAAAATCTTCGTTTCGAACGAACTTTCTTCGAACTGTTGCATGCATTACCGAGGACGACGTGCCTCGATCCACAAAATACTTCATCTAAATCAGCCCGTGAGTCACATACCTAAACGAACCACCTTGAAACCGGCCTCTGCAATTAGACTACCAATCATCGGTTCGGCGAACCACGATTTTTGCCGTCGTTGGTCATTCCGATGCGACCGCCGAATCAATTTCGTTTGATTGATCGACGATTCAAAGACTATTGTCCCCCGTGATTACCGTTTTTACTGCTTTCATAGTCGTTGATTGCAATCCAGCCTGATATCCACTTCTTTCGGAACACCTCGGTTGCAATCGGGTCTCATTTTTACCGTTTTTAGAAACCTTGTTGCAATCGATTGCTGATTGAACAGTCATTCTTGCCGACTGTTAGACAGTGGTTTTTTCTGTGCATTTATTGCATGTGCGAACAATTTTTTTATTCGTCAAAATGGGAATTCGATTCAAGATGAAACATTGAATTTCTGCAGTTAAATAATTGCATTCCCAATTGAATCAACTCATTGCATTCAGTAGACAGTAGATTTTGTGCATTTATGGAATCTATGATTTTTCTATAATCTTTACAACCAGTTTTGAAGAAATGCAAGTAGTCTAATTATTGGACTGCGGATACTTATGAAAAATAAAAATTGTTTCCATCAATTGCAAGACACAGAAGCCAAATAGAAATTTTCTTTTATGGGTTATATCGAACTGAAACTAATATAATAATTTTTTAAAATTCTTTAAACTGCAGCTATTCAAAATAAACTAAAATAAACAACATTCTGCAGTACAGTGATGGTAATATTGTGGTTAGGTGAATGTTGAGCCAGTTCGGTGGAAAATTTGCTACCGATGGAAAGGAGGCTCCGTATGTAAATTTTCGAACCAGGAATTGATCGTCGCCGATTTCCGATCGAATTGTCATTCCGTCGAGCATGTCAGGGATCGTTCACCGGCGGCGCAGGCGGCCGGTGATTACAAAACGGTCGATCGGTTACAAAATGCCCGCGCCGATCGCCAGAAACGAAAGGAAAAATGGCCGGGCAGGCGCCACCGCGGGTTTTTCTCCGATTAATACTGGAACGAGACGAAACCGGCGACGATTCGCGACCACGGGCCAAAAGAACAAAGGGAAAGTGTCTACAAGACACAGGGGAAACGTGTTCGGCATTCGTGGCCGCCCAGGAAACGAATTATACAATTTTTTTCTCCGCGGGGCGCATCGATACTGTGCACGAAAATCAATTCCTCATTTATTTCTTTGATATACTCAAAAGGATGAATTTTCCCGAGGTCACAGTCAAGGTCAAAGGACTTCAAGCTGCTGGTTGTGCGCTAGAAATTCTAAAACTGAGCGTTCTAATTTTCTAAAATTAAGGGTAGTTTCCCTGGAAAAATTGCAAAAACGTTGCGAAATCGCGGGACAACCGATTAATAAAAAGTGACGAAACAATCCTTTCTCCATTGTAAACACGGGCTGTTAATCGCTTGTAGGTTGCGAGGCAATCGTATCACAGTGGTCGTCCATTGAGAGCCATTAGTATGATTTATGGAATCGCCTAGGCGAATGATCTCCGGCGACCATTAACCGGGAAAACTGCATCGGCGCGCTCCCTGAACGCGTATAGTTGATTGCGCGCGATTGTTCGAGCCGAACAGTCGATTCTCGAGTTGCGACTCGAGACATTGTGTGTGTGTGTTTGTGAGCGTGTGCGTGTCTGCAGTTTTGCAGTCGTTGATTGTTCTAGAGATAATTTTGTAACGTTTTCACATTGCAGGATGAGAGGGGGAGGCTGATGAGGAGAAACATCGTGAGGTACGCGGTACTGGCGTACGTCATCACGTTGCAGAGGATTTCGTTGCGCGTTAAGAGACGATTTCCGACGCTTCAGCACATCGTAGACGTTGGTCAGTGAGTTACCATTCACTTTATTACGTTCTCTATCATTTCTCCTACTCGCAGACCGCGCAAAAAATAACGACGTTCCAGGCACACTCTCGCCTGAATCGAGCGACTTCAATCTTGGTCGGACGTGGCCAACGATGCGGCGAAATGTTACACAAATATGAAACTTAATGGCACGATTTTCTAGCATCCATTTGATTTTTTACGTGCTCCGAAAGTCCCTGCGTTATACATATTCCATAAGACTCGTCTCTTTCGTTCATGGATGTAGGGGGTCACTTTAGCAATTTTTCGGGGATGAACTAGACCAGATATTTTTTTTAAACTTTACAGGCTTGTTTGTGAATGTTTAAAGAACATTCATGAATTTTTCTACAATGCTGTCATTAATATTGTAGGAGCCATTCGCTTTTTTGTCACCATTGAATACCTGCCCGAGAGGGTGCAAGTTGAGAATTTTTTGGGGATAAACTAAACAACACAGAATTTTTAAACTTTGCAAACTTGTTTACGAATGTATAAGGTACGTTCATGAATTTTTATGCGCTGCTGTTGTAAATATTGTATTTGTTATTCACTTTTTTGTCGTCATTGAACACTTGTTCGAGTGGGCGCATGTTGAGAATTTTTTTGAAGGCAAGTTAAAGAACGCAGACTTTTTAGCAAAACAATTACCGAATCTTTAAATGCTTGTATTATTCATCACTTCAAGGATCTCGCAAAAATTTTTGGAAACTGAGACATTCTTAAAATTTGCATAAATTGTGCCTTGAGTTTTTAGACGTCTGAAATTAATTTAACTTTCGGGGATTTTTGCGTGTCCGGGATTGAAAAAACTCCTGAATTTTTAATGACTGGTTCCAAAAGTAGAGGTAGTATAAATGAAGAATTTCTAAAAGCAGAAACGAAAAGATACTTAAAACTTTACTGCTAAGAAACGATTCAATTTACTGTCTGGATGTTTTCGGGTGAAACGGGCACTTGTAAGGTTGGGATTAACTTTTTATAAACCTTTTTTTTTTAAATGACTGTGCATTTCTAATTTATCGAAGACAGTCACCAGTTTCATAAAATATCAATATATCATTTTCCCTGCGCTGCGTTCGCCATTTTTGCGCACCGTTCTCGTCTCAAGCGAAATTCGTAGCGCTGCTCGAAAGACGGTAGATAACATTCACATTAATTAACACAAAGTTCAGTCACACTGCAAACACATCCCGAGACGAGCTGTATGATAACGTCTCGACGATTACGATATTGTCAGTCGCGAGAAGATTAGCAGAATTAGTAGTAGAGAGATTAAAAAGATTTAAGAACATCGACGAGTTGTGCTCAAAAGGGAGAAATAAATTTTTCTTTGGAAAATATGCACGAACATCCACTAGCTCACTGTGAACGCAGCAAGAAATATTTCCGAGAGTCATTAAAAGCAGAAATAAAGTTTTCTCTCGATGCAGAAAATATGCAGAAAAATCGAGTAGCTCACCGGAAGCGCGGCAACAATATTTCTAAAAATTGCCACCGCAATTTGTCGAGCTCTGCCTGTTGAGAGTTCCCCATAGAATTCTTACGGTATCCCAGAATCAAGTAGAAGAAGCGGTTTCCCGTAGACAGAGCATGAAAGACGGGTATCTTTTTCTCGTCGGTGGCCGGCGTCGAGGATGCGGCTGTCGACTAGAAATAGCACGGATTTTTCCAGCCCGGGTTCCGCGAATCTTCCATGAACATGAGTCCTGGAGCCTGGTCGGATCAGTAAGCAGGGGAAATAAGTGGCGGGGGCCGGCATAAGAAAACGATCCGTCCGTGGAATTATCGACGCGAACACGCCGCTCGAAAGAAGCGAAACGTGCTCGGCCAAAGAAACCCTCTCAGACGATCCAAATCCGTTTGCCGGCTTCGATAAATCTCCATCAATAATTCATGCAGCGAGAAGCGAAGCGGCTCTCGCGGGACAAACAAGAGGAAAAGAAGACGAGCGGACAGTTTTTCCGATGACGCAGGAAACGGTTCGACGATTCGACGACCACTAACACCGACAACCGATTACTCGCGCGATCTTACGCGTCCTTCGTGGATTACGCCGAGTTTATGGCTGCCCGGGGAAAAAAGATGGCGCCCTCTGCCTCGGTATAGGGAACCAGGAAACGTCGAGATTTATAAGTACTCTGATCCTTCTTTTGCAAGGGGAATTCATTTTATTAAGCATTTAATGGCATGGGGCGATTGTGGTAATTTTTATGCGATTGAGAATTGTTTATTGGGGGATGGAGTTGTTTGATAGTGGGTACACTTGATTGTACATTTTCAGAAATTAATCTTGTCATTTTCAGACTGCGAATCGACAAGCTTTTGCAACCAAACGATTAAGTAAGAAATTATCTTTTCACTTGAGGTAGCACAGAAATTAAAATAACTGTTTCGTGGAACAGTAAAAATGCGAAAACCTGTACAAACACTCACACTGTAATTGCAACAATTTAACACACGTCTATATGTATTCATACTAAAACCGCCTCGCGAATTTATTGGTCGTTCCAATGCAGTGTCTGCTATTTCTGGTCCTGACAACATGCTAACCCGATCCTGACGTCAATCTTGTTATTTCTTCCGCTAAAATGTCACGGGG
>CM052116.1:3426536-3446793 GCA_028454245.1 Halictus quadricinctus | reverse complement strand
ACGCCGGACGTAACGAAAGAGGTGGTGGACCGGGAGCAACGACTGGCTTTGTCAGCAACAAACGCGGCGAACATCGGGGCAGGTGTTGTTGGCGTGATCCCTGCGAATGGACACTATGCAACGGATCTGCCGGTGGTCCAGGTAGTGCTCTCGCCGATCCAGGAAGCCGAGGGGACGCCATCGACAGGAAAACCTGGAGCAGCAGCCCTAGCGCAGGCAGTATTATCACCAACCCTAACGAGCGCAGGTCTGGTAGCACCTGTAACATTAACGCCGGTCACGATGAGCCAGTTGACACAGCTGGGACTTGTGACAACGACTTCGGCATCGATGTTGAGGTCAAACACACAGCCGAACGGGGTTCAGGCGACCCTAACCGAGGTGAACAGCAGCGAGGAAGAGGGCTCCGGTAGCAGCAGCAGCAGGAGCGGTAGCATCCAAGAGGAACGATCTACACCTTTGATCGGGGACACTGCCAGTCCTCTAGGGAGCAATGGGAGTTCGCCTACGTTCGGTAGTTACAACGACAGATCCCCTATTTTGATGAATCCTGAGAAACTGAGCTACGTGGTGGCTACGGTTCCAACGCAGGACTCGAAACCAGCTGATCCTAGAGGAAGGAGGTCAGCGTCTTTACCGGGACCCCCTGTGCTTCAGTGCAGGGAGGACAGGAGCATGTCCTTGCCGCATTCCCCGGGTCTTCAGCCTAGGGAAAATCGAGCAGCTTCGGTTTCAAACGGTCACGATCCTCCGAACATCGACAGGCTCATGGTGCTCTGCAAACAGGACACCCGACCCAGGACCAACAGCATCGGCCACGACCTCTGCAGACCCAATCAACGAGTCCAGGACACCAGGAAGATCAGCAGCGTGTCCTGCACCAATGCTAGTTTGTCCGGGGGGATGGGAACCACGCCCACAACAGCCACCACCGCCATGCCAGCAACGGCACCCGTTGCGAACAGCAAGAGGGGAGAGGTCTACGTCTGACAGGGATCGAGTTAGGGACATTGTAGATCATTTCACATAGCGTTCGATGCGGTCATCGAGCGCGAGCTTGCCCGAGACTCAGCTGAGACTCGTCTGAGACTCCGTCCATTGTTGTGATGACGAAGCTAGAACCCTTGAGGGGTACGAGAGCTTTTTGATGATTGTTCATGTGAGTGAGAGATAGGCCGATTAGTCACTCGCGTTGTAAATATGGTAAATTATGCGCGGGAGTTTGATAGAGAGATTTATGTTGTTTTTTTTGTGGGGGGATGATCAGCGAAGATGTTGAGAGACGTTAGGTGTTAGGAGGGTTGATTGTTGCATGAGATGAATGATCGCGGCGATGAAAGGGATTATGCTGTTCCTTGAGCAACAGTGTTTCGTATGTGCAATAGAGATGTGGAGGTGTTATGACACTGTGTCACGTGCTTAGGGTAGACAGCGTGTTATCGACGGAACGAGGGCAAAGGAATGGCGCCAGATTAGGTTTAAATACCGGAAGACTATTAACTGTTTGCGAATGATCTTTTATTGGAGGACTGTTGATAATTTTGGAGGACTGTTGAGACTTGCAATCAACGAGATATAATTATTTTGTAAGATGTGGTAACCACTCGAAGCCACATGTCCAATTTTACTGGAGACGTTGCTGTACTTTTTGCGTTAAAAAATAATCTGTACTATCCATCGTCTTGATTGTTAGTTGAATGTTAGTAGGACACTTTCTGAAGATACAGTTAAATTTTCGTGTCGATTGGTCCACTACTTTCTTCTGGATCATGTGAATTGGACACAAAGACGTAGTCAATAACTTTAATACTATGAATTCTAACTCAAAATTGTGCACAATCTCGAAGAGTTAACCTACAAGATTCTGTAACAAAAAATCAAGAAATTAAGCTCTGCTTAAAATTCAATCAACTGTTTACGCCCAATGGTCTTCCAGTAGCTAAGATTGTTAACTATAGCTAGAAGAATATCTGAAATATCAAATCGAACCATTCGTAACGCACGCAAAAATTTTTCAAATCGACACAGCTCGCGAGCATTTTGCAAAAATTAAACAATGGTCGGGAAACTTTGTTTTTCGCGACAAGTGCGAAAAATCGAAAAGTCAAGCGGCTGTATTTGTCTGTTTGTGTGTGTGTGTACATAGATGACGTTCTGTTCTCGCGGGACAGAGAGTGACTCGTCGGAAAAATGGACGCCAGCCCGCCAGTCCTAGAACCGTATTTATTCGAGACGGAGAGAACGACGAGCGCGATTCGACACGAGACGCGTTTGCCATATTTGCCATAATCGGGGACGGTCCGCGCAAATCGTCGCGGAACTTGCGGAGAGGGTTGCGCAACAGCTTCTCGAAGCGTTTCGAAATCTCGCCGATTCGGCACGCGATCTTTACGACGTTATCCAACAGCTGTTAGCGACTGTTAAGTAGTTCTCGGCGGGACTCGCAAACCTAATAGCAACGATATCCGAACGAAATACGCTCTTCAAGGACGTCCGAACGTGCAACATCAATTTTCGCTGGGCGCGGGAGAATTGTATTAGACAAATATTCGACACGGTCAATTCTAAAATTATCGACGATTCAAACAATGAGTGTTTGTTTTAATTCGTGGAAAGGATGGCAGAATTATACGTCTAGATTTAACAATTAATTTTTCAGTTGACATATCGCAATAACAATGTAATCAGTAGACTGCTGACATTTATGACGAAAATAGAAAGCAAAACTGTAAATAGATTTAAAGAGTTTAAAAATGTTATAATTTTAAACTCCTTAAAGTTATTAAGCCAAGAAATGAATGTCCGTTTTACTTTGCATAAAAATCCGCAGTCTAATGATCATCTCAATATAATTTAATATAGTCAGACATGTCTTCTGCAACTTAAAACGTCCAACTTCGTACAATTTAAGATACGTGTTGAATATTCATCCGAGCATCTCCCCCGCAAACATAACGAAAATCATTAGAACGAATGGACGTCCTTCGAATCATTTAGAGAAATGCGAGAACGCACAGATTACGCCAAAGTCAAAGAACGTGGCTCCTCCGATGTATTCTATGAATACTATCACAAACACTGCACGAATGAACAATATCTGAAAAATAATTTCAGTCCATTAAGCTGTAACCAATCGCAGAGGCGCTATCAATGTAATTCTACTAATAGCTTATTTATAATCAAACGACGGTAAATCACTGTAACTCGAACCGGCTACGTTCCTGCTAGCGCCACAGTGATTCAGCTACAACTGTCTCTAGATTTTTGTAACAAATTACGATAGCCGCGTCTTGTGACTTTGTGCACTCTGGATAATGAACCACTATGTTTCCTCCTTCGACCATGAAGGAGCTTTTATACTTGACGATATTTATACGCGCCGCCGCTCAACAACTTTTCTACTAACTCGGTTTCGTTAGATTATTATAAATAAAACGAGGATGTATATGGAGCGTCGGCTCGCACGTGTACATAGTAGATCGATTAAGTTAAGATTGTCCGGGACGGTGTATGAGATTACGATGCTCAAACGCTGGCGAGCGAATGGGAAAATGATGAAGAAGAAAACAAGATGCTCGTCCGTCGACGGTGGCCGCTATTCCTACGAGAAGTGCAAAATATGTAAATAATTACACTTGACTTTTTATTTTGCGTCGCGACGTCGCGACTGCAGGAGAGATCGAATTATCCTCGTGAGAAAGCGTTAGGTTCGCTTTTGAACGCCAGAGAAAAGCTTTTCTTAGTGAAAGCTTTTTGAATAACTGAAAACAAAATGGACGCTGCGACAGATCCTGCGAGATCTATCGTTTCTGTCGTAGAAATGCTGTTTCTTTTTTTTTTTCTAAAGAGACAGAGAGTTTTCCATCGACAGTGAACACCGAAATGCAATTAAGTGAATTCTATTCGAGTAAATATTTTATTTATACCCTATCGAAGGACGCTCGATCATGTTTGCCGAGTTTTTTCAGATGTGGGAGCGCGTTCGATCCTGTAGATATATTGAACCGGCAGTATTTGTATATAGATTGTATCCCGCCCTCGGTAACAGCATCTACGACATCCTGTTCTAGATAACTATCGGTAAGCAACTGTTTCGGTGCACGCACGCGTTCGCGTGACGCGAAAAAAAATCACTCCTAAGAATAGTACTACGTTATTCTTAATATCTGTAATCTACATTAAAATAAATGTTCGAAAATCGAATGAAATGACTCGTTATTCTCATAATATTCTCAGGTTTATTCGATGTTCGAGAGGGTCACAGTACCTTGACAGGGACATTGAGAAGTGCAACAGACCAGTAACAGATCAGGATGATGGCGTGCTATAGCAATCGAGAGGAACATGAAACTTTGTCAGAAGTAATACTAGATCGTCTACAAGGCCACTTAGATCCTATAAAATCGATATGGAACGTATAAATCCAACAGAAAAGGCACTCGATGAAAATGGTATTTAGGGTTTTAGAGCTCCAGTAAAAAGGATACATTACAGACTCGATAGAAAGGGTATTGGTCCCTCTGAGATCATTCTAGATCCTATAGTAGATTCTATAAATCCGACGTGGGAGACACAGTTGACTGTAATTTACACTCAGGACACTATAGATCCTTATCCTAGATCCTGTGGACTACACTGATTCAAACACTTCCTTTGGAGCCTACTGATCTTTCCATAATGATCACAGAGTTCAGAAATCTTTGGGATTCCTAATTTAACACTAAAGTACTAAAGTATTTGCTCTAATTAATCCCCGTTCCCTTCTAGAATCTACAATTTGTTTAACGATTCCTAACGAGAACATCTTTACATTGTAAAACAATTGTAAAACGTCGAATCTTGTGGTACAACTTCCACTGCCAATTAAATGAGAGCTTTTAGGTTTAGAGTGTCTAGTCGTATTAGGTATCGAGACCTTTTTGACGAGGGTACGGATAGTGGGCACTGTACCGCAGCTGGGAGCTGAGAACATCCTGGTTAGACGGGACGCGGATGATCAAAGGAAAGCGTTCAGGATGATTTGACGCGGCGGACGGTGTTGTTCGGTGCATTTTATGGGAATAGACGCGTTACCGCAGCGAACTGTTAGCCTAGATTACGGCGACCGGCGGAATTACATGCGCCACTTGAAAGGCCACGCCCAGGTTGATGGTCTCCGTGAAAGATATTCGTCGCCCCGGCAATTTCTCGGATCTCGCCTCCGGCGGGAAAATGTTATTCCTCTCGCGAGGAGAGAGAGAGAGAGAGAGAGAGAGAGAGAGAGAGAGACCTCTCGTTTCGCAACGCGGGAACGTTTCAAAGCGTCTCGGCTCTCTGTTCGCGGAACAAATGGGAGTGGTCCGTATATTCGCCCCCGTTATCCGTATTATAACGCGGGAATATGTATGAGGACTTTAAACATTTACTAGACACGCTTGTCAAAAACCGGCGGCCCGTCTGTTGTCCGTCCGCGCCAGTCACAAGAGGATCACGCTGACGCGTTATCAATTAGAGCGGCGGGCCCATCGTGGCCTGGAATTCTACGGTATTCATGTGTATGTAGCCTTACTCAATTACTTAGTGCCTAATGTGCGCTTGGGAATAGCATTGAATGCTGGAATGTTGCGTTACAAAACTATTCCACATGAATTTATTTTATATCTCTACAGTGGGCAATTATATTTTGTTTCCACTTCAAGAGAGAAAGGAACCAGGGAGCTAGGGGACTGGACCAGGTGATTAGGGACCTAGGGAAGGGAATAAAGATCTAGGGAAGGAGCTAGGGTAGGGAGGAAGGGATTTGAGAAGGTAGAGAGGACCTAGGGTATGGAGGAAGAGACTGGAAGGGGTGGGGATTGATCTTGGGAAGGGAGGAAGACTCTAGGAAGGTGGGGCAGGATCTAGGGAAGGGAGGAAGAGATTAGACTAGGTGGGGAGGAGCCTAGGGAAAGGACTGAGGTAGGGACGAAGGGATTTGGGAAGGTGAAAAGGTGACTAGAGAAGGGAGGAAGGAGCTAGGGAAGGCAGGAAGAACCTAGGGTAGGGGGAAAGAGAACAGAAGGGGTGGGGATTGATCTAGGGAAGGGAGGAAGGGACTAGGAAAATGGGGCATGATCTAGGGTAGGGAGGAAGAGATTAGACTAGGTGGGGAGGAGCCTAGGGAAAGGACTGAGGTAGGGACGAAGGGATTTGGGAAGGTGAAAAGGTGTCTAGAGATGGGAGGAAGGATCTAGGGAAGGGAGGAAGAACCTAGGGAAGGGGGAAAGAGAGTAAAAGGGGTGGGAATTGATCTAGAGAAGGGAGGAAGGGACTAGGAAAATGGGGCATGATCTAGGGAAGGAAGGAAGAGACTAGGAAGGTGGGGCAGGATCTAGGGAAGGGAGGGACAGACTGACTAGGTGGAGAGGAACCTAGGGAAAAGACTAGGGTAGGGAGGAAGGGATTTGGGAAGGTGGAAAGATATCCAGAGCAGGGAGGAAGGGGCTAGGGAAGGGAGGAAGAGACTACAAGAGGTGGGGATTGATCTAGGGAATGGAGGAAGAGACTAGACTAGGTGTGGAGGAACCTAGGGAAGGGACTAGGGTAGGAAGGAAGGGATTTGGAAGAATTGAAAGGTATCTAGGGAAGGAAGAAAGGGACTAGAGTTAGGTAGAATAGACCCTCTCGATGCCTCCCTGTTATCCATTACGTTCTTTTAAAATCACCAGAATTACTTCCTACAAGTGAAACAGGAAATTATTTTTCTCGGGATTTTCGACAGTATCGATAATTCAGCGTATCGCAGACAGAATAAAACATTCTCCGGGCAGCATCCTGCTTGGATGATCTCTCGCCAGCGCCTCCGCGATCGCCACGATAACCTGTCTCCTCCTCGTCGAAATAAATCATCGGCCATAGAAAATCAACATTCGACTCGTTCAAATATAATTCACTGGCATTTCCTGCTGCGAACAAGCAAACCGCCACGCCCGTTTATCTCATCAAATTACACACTTTCGGAACCGGACAGGATCGCGAGGATCCGCGGCTCTCGGCGCCGGCTCCTTCGCGGACTCTCGTCTTCGCGCGCACATAATAAATCATTATGCGTCTCACGGATTATCAGATTGGCCGCGGCCGCTTACGTGATGGGTGGCACACGGCTCGTTATCAGCTACAGCATGTGTTTGCACTCACGGCCGTGTGGCGGGGAGCCGTTTTCTTTTGCCTCTGCTACTTCTTGCCAGTTTCATATATTCGCCACCTCCTCCTCCTCCTCCTCCTGTTCGGCTCGCGGCTTTATCGCTCTTCTCCGACCGGCTACCGGGACACCTAATCACGCCCCGAAGTGACTACAATTTTCAAATAAAAGATCCTAGATTAGAGATTTATTTTACCTCTCAATTTTGCTTCCTCATCTTCTTCGCTTCGTCGTTTCTCACATTTTAATTCTGCCATCGGAGGAACTCCATTGTGAACCCCATCATCCATGAGGGACCCTATTAGATGGGAAATGATTTCATTGAAATTGAGATATTTTTTTTTATTTCTCAAACTCGCTTTATTTCGGAACTTTTCCTCAGCTTCCACATTTGTACGAAATCGATTGGGAAATAAATTCCCGGGAAAATTCGGAGAAATTTCGTGGAAAGCGAGGTTTAACTCGGCGTACACTTGGCCGATAAGCTCGAATTTCGTTCCCGATGCTGACACGAAGGCTGCGAACCGGATCCGGTTTTCTCCTCTCGCTCCCCCCGCCGCATTTCTCGATATTGTGAACGTTAATGAAGATCGACGGTCCTGATAATGATAACGAGAACGTCGATAATGTCTACCGCGTTTGGACTCCTCACGATAGGACGACAAACGTCTCGATCGAAATGTTTCTTCCGTTCTCAGCACTCTCTCTTTCTCTCTCTCTCTCGCTCTCGCTTTTTCCCCTTTAAGTGGACGTCCACTTAACGCGCCGGTAAAAATCTACGCAATAAAGTCTGATTAAAAGGAACGCGAATCCGAGATAACGGAAACAAATTGGGGAGATACGGTGGTACATTTATCGTCGGGACGTTCGAGAGATAAACGGACGTTTTATAAAACGCTTTACGGCGTCCCGATGCATTCGTCATTATCGCGTTGGATTCACTTTGTTGCACGAACTCCGGCCCGTTCCTCGTCGTTTCTTTCTTGCTCGGGGCTGACGGTAATTAATTTCCCGGGGAATTGAATTATTTCGCGTAACAGCAATTTGTTTGCCGGACGGCTGGAATGCTGGAAATTTGTTTCTCGTTATGATTTCATTCCTCGGGAAGAACGGATGCTCGATGTTTCTGGTGTGTTTGCGCTGTGTTTGGCAGCGTGGAATGCGATCGAACGGGTTGTCGCGATTGTTGCGCCGATTCGAGTGGCGATGGTGTTGTTTCAGTATGGTTGAACATTCTGTCTGTCTTCTGGTTATCTATTTTTCACGTTTTGAAATTAGATTTCAATATTTCTTACTTATTTTTAGAAGAAAGAATTTTTTAATTGAACGAACTGTAATTGACAATTTTTAAAAAAGCAAAGGCACGTCCATACCGAGATCAATTAAAGACATTTGTTTATTTTTACCAGAAGGAATTTTCCAATTGGACAGACTTGAAATCGATGTTATGATGATTATCATTACACTGTGGATTGTTTTTTTTAAACCGAAGAAAGACACTTCCGTACCTATTAATGTTTTCTGTTCGGTTCTAGAAATATTCCAGTTGATTGTGCAATTTATTACTTCGTTCGAGTGTACATAAAACAGTCCATAAAAATAAGAAATAGCACAGAGTCGCAGTCCAGTAATAACTGAACGAAGATCTCGACGCGACTGTATTACCATCGAGCTGGCACCGGTGACTTCAATGCGTGGTAAGTAGTTACGGACAGGTTTAGAAGCGTTAAACCGCAAGCTTATCTCACTTACGCGACGCAGATGGAAATAATAACCTTTCGAACAAGTTGTCGAAGAAAAAGTCTCACCAGTGATGCGGATTAATGAGTCGAATTACGGAGACTGTCTCCCGCAAGTGGTAAACTCTTCTGAGCTGCACTGCTGATTGAAAATCAATCATTAACCGTTGGGAAACATTAAAAGTGTTATAAATGAAACATTAAAGATGAGAAACATTAAAAATGAAGGAAATTAATTACTGTAGAACGTATAATACATTGAAATTTTTATGTACCTCCAAAAAATGATCACAAGTAGAAATTTCAACGTCCACCAAGAAATAATGGAAAATTGAAATTTTGACGTATCTGAAGGAATAATTTGAGGGCGCCGAAGATAACAAATTTCGAAAAGGGGAACGAGAGGTAAAAAATATTGGGAAACCAGGGTCTAGGTAGTGCTGCTGTCAGCTAAATAAGGGTGACACGGTGATCACCGGGCTGGAAGGAAAAATGAGTCTCGCGCCCGTGCAAGATCGCAATCGCGTGAGTGTGTCCAAGTTCGAAACGGTGGTCCGGCATGGTTGCAAAGCGTGTCGCCACGTCTCTTGTGCGTGGGTCGGCGATTGCAGCCGTTGGTCCCGTGACTTAACGATTTCCAGCGACGAGCTACGAACTCGAGGAAGGCCGAACACGGTCTCTCAGGATTTCACGGATGTCGTGACACCGGCTGGAATACCTTCCTGGCTCTCTCTTCCCTCTAACAATGAAAAACCTTCCTCGCACTCAAACAATACAAAATTGTCGAACCACCTCACAGAATCCTCTGAAACATCGTAATATTCCGTGCAAGGTTCTTCAAGATTTACAATTTCGTCAAACTCCAAATTTTTCCGAAGCCATTAATTTTTTTTTTTCTGTTAAAAATGACATTACAATTGACAGATTGAGAAAACCGCGAATTAATTTGTGCACCGAAATAAAAATGAGTGGGTACCATATGAAACAGTATAAATTGCAGAAGAATCTCTTCAAAATTAATACTGTGCCCTCTCGTTTTTATTATATCAGGTATAAACATCGTCGCTCACGTTAGGCATAAAATTCCCGGGGTAATCAAGCAAGGCTTCGCCGAGCGTTGACGAGGTAGACAGATGTTGATTAGCTACAATGCGGTTAATTTGCCGCAGAAACGACCGCCGCGCCGGTTCTCGATAAATAAATCGTAATAAATTAATGGCGTGGGTAGCGCATAATTGGTCTCGGATGCTTCTAAGATACTTCGCGCAGATTTTTCCAACCGGTGATGACTTATTAACGGCTAATAAATCTCCCGACGAGGTTCTCTCCGACCACCCGCAACCGCTTGTCACTTCCTGATCGATTCGAACCGACCAATTACCAGGTGATACTCTGATCTCTGTCCAGGTAACCCTCGTCCAGGCTATCCTCCCACCCCGGAACCAATCGTAATTTCATCGGTGGTCCCGCTAGCCGGTTGCATAACGTCTACTTTGTATGCAGAATCTCTGTGTGCATAGATATTTTCTGGCCAGAGGAAGAGACGGGGCGCCGCGCGAGCGAGCGAGCGAGCGAGATCTCCGGATAGGATCTAGACTATGGTGGATCGTTTAAGAGGATGCCCGAGCGAAATCAAAGGGCCCATTTTCTAGGAGAAACGATAGGCCCCGGCTGCAGACCACGACGACGATGGAATCGGCTCATGGACGGCTTTTTCAGACGTAATGTCAGTGGTTAGGGACCCCGGTATGGCAGCGAAGTGCTCTCTCTCGCTTTTGCGGTCGAAGATGCGATGGTGGGCGTGGGAATCGTAGAAACGGCCGGGGCACGCTCGTGCGACGTGTTCTCCACCTTCGATTCTTTCAAGTTTCAGGATCCAGATGGATCCCGCACCGTGATCCAGAAGATGGCCGGCTGATTACCCGACGCCGCACGATCGACGCCCACGTCCCCTGCGATGAACGACCGATCGAAACCGTTCACTCTAGTCGAAGGAAATGATTATTACCACGTGGATCGGTACTGTGAAGCGTCCTCTTAATGTGGAGGAAAGATTAGAAGTGGTTTTCCAAGAGGGTGCATTACGGAAGCGATTTTTCCATGGACTTCTTAATTTTATATTGCGTTGACATCAGCAGTTCAAGACTAAAGAATAGATGTGATTGTTGCTGGGGAATTTTATAATATTATAAATGTTGGTTTTGAGGGTCATGGATTAAGGGTTTGGAGGATTATGCGACGTTCGGCAGGCAGATCATCTGGTTTTCCGCGAGTCTACCCTTTACGGTACCCGCTCGTTACTGCGCGTGCACGTGAAACTGGAGACGCGTGCACGAGCACCGCCAACCATAAAAGCGTATCTCGGAAATGCAGGAACGGTGGAGCAGTGGGATTCTCTTAGAGGGCCGCGTTGATCGTTTCTCATGCTCAACTTCATTTATCCCCTTCTCCTCCTCCTCCTCCTCCTACTTCTTCTTCTTCTTCTTCTTCTTCTTCTTCTTCTCATCGTACTCCTATAGTTTAATCCGAGGGATCGGTTAGCCTACGATTGACGCCTACGACGTCCAGTTCCAACGAGTCGGAGATTACTCGTTGCCTTACCACTTTAGCTCAACTTCCGAATAAATCCAAGATTTAAGGCGCCTTTCCAATGAACGTCGATGAACAGACTGTTCAGACGCGTTCCCAAGACAGTCGAATTGGTTTTAGTTTTATTTGAAACAATGTGCGAAGTGTGCAGCGATTGCAGTAGATTCTGCATTTTGTGCAAGTACTGCAGCTCTGATTCTTTTAACTCCGCGTGTGGAAGGATTCACGAATTTTTGGAGCGACTTTAAAGACTCGAGACTTGACTTGAGTCTGGTGAAGACTCAAGACTTGACTTGACTCGTTGGCTTGGTTCTAGTGAAGGCTTGACTTGACTTGACACTACTGAAGGTTCAAGACTTGACTTGACTCCAAAGAAGACTTGACTTGAGTCGTTGGCTGAATTCTAATGAAGTCTGAAGACTTGATTTCATTCGACTGAAGATTCAAGACTTGGCTTGACTCCAAAGAAGACTTGACTCGATTCGTTGGCTGAATTCTAATGAAGACTGAAGACTTGATTTCATTCTACTGAAGACTCAAGACTTGACTTGACTCCAAAGAAGACTTGACTCGATTCGTTGGCTGAATTCTAATGAAGACTGAAGACTTGATTTCATTCTACTGAAGATTCAAGACTTGACTTCACTCCAAAGAAGATTCAAGACTTGACTTGACACTACTGAAGGTTCAAGATTTGACTCAACTCCAATGAAGATACAAGTCTTGACTTGACTCCAAAGAAGATCGAACATTTGACTTGACTCCAATGGAGATTCAAGACGAGACTTGACTCAAAAGAAGATTCAAGACTTGACTCAACTCCAACGAAGATAAAAGTCTTGACTGGACTCCAAAGAAGATTCAAGACTTGACTTGACTCCAATGGAGACTCAAGACTTGACTCAACTCCAATGAAGACTGAAGAGTTGACTTGATCCATAGACCCGATGCTAAATAGGATTCAACACTTGGATAGATTCTTTGGCTCGATTCTGATAAACGTTGAAGGCTTGACACGATTCTTTGAGTAGATTCTAATGAACATTGAAGACCTGGATCGACTTTTTCGCTTGATCGCAATGAAGATTGAAGACTCGGCACATGCTCTAATGAAGATTCAAGAAGAGTGACTCTGCTTATCTGGATCAGTGACTTCATTAACAAACAGTGATATTATTAACGCGTCGTTTTAATTCACCGGCCGGCGTATTGCCGGATGTTCCCTGGACAGTAATGTATGATAGAAAGTTATAAAACGAAAGCTGAAAGAGTGAAGAATGATCTGGAGCAGCGCGAGTAGGACAGGATTCCGTGGACACGAGGCTAAGTCGTGTAATCGCGGACGTAACGCGTGAGTAATACGCATCTGCGTGTCATCCGACGCCGAACGAATTTATCTACGACTGTTTAATAAATTGACTTATTTTTGACAGACGAATTAGAGATGTTTCGAATCGTAAACAATTTCAGAATAAAGACGAGACAGTTGCGTTTCTTCTTTTGATTTTTATATCAGGTTTTATATGGGACACCCTGTACGTTTTCCAACAGAAAGAATCGGAGAGATGAAGCAGACGAGACGACTCGGTCTGGACACCGGGATATTTTATGGGCCACCATAATGCGCGTTAAACGCCCAAACGCGTTTATTGTTGGTGCTTGCGAAACGAATTTATTCCGGTTGCCCACCTGCCAGACACGGGATTGCAGTCAGTGTGACTCGACGGTCCTGAAATAGCTGGATATTACGTTCAACGGACCTTATGCTGAACAATTAACTCTGCGATAACAATCCTAATCAACGTCTCCCGGCTCTAGAACTCTAAAAATCAGCAGCAAGAGCGGAGAAATGAAATTTCGTAAAAATCGAGGGACGCCGAGGAAAAGGCGAACAGAGCACAGGGGTTGAAGATAGTGATTCCTCCGACAACTATGAAGAAGCGATCGGTCAACTCCCACCACGGGGCGCATCGTAGCACTCGGGGAAAAAAAAAGAGTATCTTCGCTAGATACTCGATACGCGGCCGCGCTTCGTAAATCTTCGGTCGTTCTCAGGCCGGGAGAGCGAAGAAACTGTTGGGCACCGGCAATAAATGGACTGGACGAACGTACCGATCTTTTACAGATGTATACCTACTATAAAGCTCGGGGAAGAGAAGGTACCTACGGCCCTACGTGTCCTGCGCGCGAGGTCGTATAATCGCGCTGGTCGCGACGTGTTCGCTTGATTCACGACACCCCGGAAGCGAAGTGACTGCGATACGAAATGCCATGACACCAGACAGTCGGCATCTCCGTGCCTCCTATAAGACCCCATAAATCACTGACAACAAAGCGACTGTTCGAGCGTTAAAGCCTTCTACCCCCATCGCTCCAGGCTTTTCCACCGCGTTTCCGGTGTCCTGGAATTGTCTCACCTACTCGGTCAATCCCGCCGCACTTGTGCTCCTCCATTTTGCTCGTACAGTTTCCCAAAATTCCCTTTTTAGCTCCTGGGTCCACTATTTCTGTCTTATGATAATTAATGCATCCATAGAAAAATTAATATAATCAAAATGACAGTCTGCATTGCTCATGAAATTATATTTGCTTTGGAAATATGGTTAGAATCTAGTATAGCTGCATTTTTATTTACTTTTTTATAGTATGAATTATTTTCAATATTGTTCCCGAGAATTTCCTGTCTTTTTCATGGTAATCTTAATTATACTTTTTCAATTCCTAATTACGACTGAAAAGAAAGCAAGGTGGGAATTTTTCCGGCGATTTTTATTCCGCGATGTCGAAACGACCGGCCATATTTGGCCGGGGAGGCGGCCATTGGACGTCCCCGCGGTCGCTGATGATCCTCTATGGTGCTCGAACGGTGTCAAATGGTTGTTCGCGAAGCAAAAAAAAAAAAAGAAAAGAAAAGAAGAATCGCGGCGCGGTTCGCAACCCGTAATCACCGCGCGCAATTCCGCCGTTGCCGCGCTCCTCGGCTAGAAAACTGTGTAATGTGATAATTTGAAATTGTTAGCCGAGATTGACGGCGGCGGTTTGCAGGCCTGTAGGCGGTTTTCACACCTGTATCATCCCGCGGTTATCTATTCCGCGGCGGGGCTTCTTATGCAAAAGTTGTAATCACAACGCTCGCGCCTGGGTAATCGGTTTTCCCAAGGAATCGGTAACGTTCGAGCATTGTTCCGGCGTTTACGAGAGACCGTTCAACCCGTCGCCCGGCCAGATAATACTTCCAACTTATGGCTCCCTTTGAGGACCAGATATCCATCGGGAGCCGGGAATCGTCCGACTGTGAACGGAGCAAAACGAAACGAAACGGAACGGAGCTTGCACCGCAAACTGCGCACCGGAAATCGTTTCGAAGCCGCTAAACAACGGGCGATATCGGCGAGAGGCCCGGTCTATCTGGCTACGAACTATGCGTCTTATCGCCTCCATTCGAGGAACTACAATAATCATACACTTGGCGCGCGAGCATCCTCGCGTTTCCGTCTTGGGAACGCCGAGCTGGATCCTCGAACGGTCCGCCATTGATTCGGAACGCTGGAAACTATGCAGAACGTTGGCGACTACTATGCTGGAAAGCTGGAGCATTTTCATACCTTTTGGAACCCCTTTTTTATTTTTTTTTTTTTCTGAAAAAATTCTGTGAATTCGAAGTGAATAGTTTCATAGTCACGGGAACCGTCAAAATGGCAGGTTTCTAATTTTTCGAATCAGAATTATCGAACACGTCTCTAAATTAATATTATCTCTATCAGCAAACCTCTTCCACGCTACAACAACAGTATATTTATTCAGATCTCGTCCATGGAAATAAACTTATTGAATAATTCTCCATGAACGCTTGTTCGCATAATCGTACACCGGAGAATTCTGGTTCGAAGAACGAGTTTTTCGTGCTCCCGTAGTTCCAATGTTTTCGCTGTAAAAACCCGTGCATTTAGTATGCAAGAACTAGATATATCTCCCCGGAGCCGAACCAGTTACCGGAGGAAGCGCGATCGAGGAGCAGCTCGAAATCGTAATTGGAATTTTCTTTCATAAACGCGAGGAAGATTAATCGTGCGAGAGGCGGTCGGAGATCCTCAGGATCAGCTCGGCCGGATCACGTGGGAGGGATTTTAATGGGTGCATCGCGCTAGGATAATTAATTCGTGCCTCCTCGGTGGGAATTTCGAGTGACTAAAATCGACAATGTGACGAAACAAAACTCGAACCGAAGTCAAGAACGAGCTAAAAAATTCGAAATAAAATTCTCCGCGGAATTTCTCTCGGAGTTCCGCTCTAAAGTAATAAAATAATGGAGGGGGGAATATTTCAGCGATCCAAGGTAGACGGTAATAAGATTCGAGTCGAATGAAATTGTTTTTGGACGATCCGAGCGAGCAAGATTAATCGTGTGAGAGGCGGCTGAAGATCCTGAAGGGGGAACAGACCGGCTGGATCACGTAGGAGGGTTTTAATGGGTGCATCGCGCTAGGACAATTAATTCAAGCCTCCCCGGGTGGGAGAAGGTGAGAAGATTCTTCGATCTTTGTTGGTCTCGGTGTCTGCACCCGGATAATAATATTCGCGGTGTGGCCCTTTCGTAGCCGCAGGTGGTAGAACGTACGAAAGGGCTATAGCTATCTGCTTCTTCTCATTCTCTCCTCCCCCCTCTCACTCTCTCTCTCTCTTTTTCTTATTCCTCTTGCCTTCCTGCCTGAGCCGCCTCTCCTGAACACCTTGAAAAGAAAAGCTCGGCGCGCCTCGATTGCATAATGCAAGGCGGGTCCGTGGCTCCGTCAGCCAGTTTATCGGCCTGTCAGGTATATATACCTGGTTGACAGATGTTGCCACGGGGACCGGGGAGGGTCCCGGACCCGCGACATACGTTCCTGGTGCCCTTCCTCTTCCCTTTTCCCTTCTTGTTCGTCCGTGTTGCCCTTTCGGCGCTTGCGCTCGGTTCGCCGCATGCGAGCACGTCGGACTTGCCGAAAACAATTTAATTCGACGAAAGCAAATCGGCCAGCAAAAATGATTCAACTCGTGAAATGAAAATTAGTTAATTCGATGTCATGAAAAGAATTTAATTCGCCGATTTAATACGTTGACTGAATTCATTTAATTCATCGGGATATAAATCGGGTTTACTGGAAATGATTTAACCATTAGCACTCTAAGGCGTCACTAAAAATTGCTGTATAATTATTTTTTGCATGATTAAATTTGTTTGTATTTAATAAATTACTAAACATTTCAGTATTGCACGAGTAAATTGCACCATTTTCGTACGATTAAATTAAAATGTTTCGTTTTGGAGTTAAAATAGCTTCGAGTGCAAAAAGGTTAATTCATGAAGTATGAAGATACATAGATTGGAGCTATTAAAAACGATTTAATGGTGCTTTAAAAATTCTTGCAGAAGGAGTCTCAACAAGATACATGTTTTAGGTATGTTTTAAACGAACTCTGTAAATTGTAACGCATAAATTTTTCTAGAAAGGCTCTGAAAAAGCCACATTTAGTTCTCAGTAATAAACAAAATGAAGCAGATAAAAAGACTCCCGCATACGTTGGAAGCATGAGAGAATCGGACGTTGCTTAACGAAAATGAAGGAGCTCGGTAACGAGCACTTTTGCATACTCCCCGTCAGAATAGGAATGTGCCTGGCGAAATAAAGCGTCCCATATATTGCAGGACTACGGAGTCCGACCGTTTCGACTGGACAGCGTTCATCGGGATCGTAGGATCCACATGGGCTTTATCTCGTCCAGCTCGGCTCGAATCTCTATCATTTCTCCGCGAAGTTCATCCCACGAGAACTAATAGGATTAAGATACGGCTGATCGCGATGCTCGTGCGGTGTTCCTTAATACGTTCGCTTGTTCTTGGGCGTCTACGAAACCTCGTTGGGAAATCGCCCCGCAAATTATACCCTCGCCGAAGATTATAGAAGTATCTTGCTTTGAATGCGGCGGAAGAGAGAGAAGCCTAACCCGGTCGCGAACAATATAAAAAAAAAAAACAATAAAAGAGAAGGAAAAAGCTGCGCGCCGTCGCGCCGGCGATCTCGAACTTATGGTCGCCAGAGCCGGCGCTCTTGATTGGATTATGGTTTCAAGGAAAAGAGTCTATTATCGTTCGAAAGGGGTTTATTCCTGAACAAAGTCCGATCCTTTTATTTCTCGCGGAGTTTCGCTGCGCGTCCGACAATTACGTGTTATAAGAAACCCGGCGTTTCGATTTTTGATGAAGTCATTCGGCTCTCTTTTGCCCGACGGACAACGAACACAAATCGACCAGCATCCAATTAAGAAAATAATTAATTTCGATGGAAAAACGATAAGACCGATCGCGCGGATATATTTAGATTATAATAATGCCGGTTTTCGAGCGGTTCGTTTTGCCGTACGTTCTTAAATAACCCTCGGAGATTTTTGCGATTCCTACGATCTAGATGAAATTGTTCGGGTTAGTGTGCTCGTCGTGGCGTTCCCTTTGCATGATGGAATTTGCAATCAGCACGCCCGGTAGTCCCTTGTCCTATTTTCGCGATTCTCTTCTTCCCTTCTGTTGTTATCACGACGACTTGCGAACTCGCTTTCACGAAACCGCACCGGGCACTGGGCATCAGCTCCGGAGCTGATCATACACTCGGTGGCTTCGCAAAAATGCGATTATTCTCAAAATATACAATTTTTGCGACCCTAAGTGATAGTATTTATTCAGATTTTTACCGATTTTTATTACAGTATATGCCCAATGAAATTGAATTCGTCGAACGATTCTCATATTAAAATATTGACGAAGTAAATGAAGAAATACCGGTCATTTTGACCCATTTTGAAAACCCCAAATGTTCCCAAAAAGTTCAAGAAACTTCAAATTCGCATTTGTGAATGCAGCAGCAAAAATTTGTGTGCAGAAGTTTTGTTGGGTCACGAGGGACCCCAGTGTAGTATAGCAGGGTTAACGCCGAAGGGTTGATGCGTGGCTCCCTTTAGATGATCTTTGTTTATTAACTTTTTAAAGTTGACTTTTTAATGGTGCTTTATTTGGATCCATTGATCATGTTGCATTCGATTAAATAAGCTATCAATTTAAATTGAAAGCCAAGGATATGGGATACACAGTATGTTTGAGAGGCTAGGTCAACATGGACCCGGGAGAAGCTATCCAAGTCTTAATCGAAAGTAATAATTTTATTTTCCATGGAGGAATCGATAAAGATTGCATTAAAGAGCAGGATAAAACTGTAAAGTCGTATAATTAATCGGTCATATAATTACGTGCACTCATATTGTATTATTTATATTAATTATATGATTGATATATGACATTATGGAATTACATGTAATTACGTATTATATTCAGACGTAATTAGTTGCAATCACATATAAATTTATAAGACAATCTGAAGGTAATCGAAAATGGAAAACAAACTTGCTTTCTAAATCAGCAATCAAGTATTTTAATATTAAAATATATATGATGTGATTAATCTATGATCGAATTACGCATGCCAAGTGAACAACCTAGAATAAAACAAAATCATTTCTCTAGTTATCTATGCATTTTCAAATTGCGTGTAACAAAACCTAAAAACACTTTCCAATAATTGCACCGTGCATGTAAAATTCCCAATTACGAGCATCGATACGTCCAAAATAAATTTTACACACTCTTCGGCAGACTCCACTAAACTGTTAGAAGCTATTAATTATTTCTAACGAGCACGCCAGTCTAAAATTATCCGGCGCAAGCAACCCCGCGGAGTTTCTTATCGCGTCCGATTTAATTACAGATTTAATCGCTCTGTCGTGAAATTAGTCCTTAAAAATCCCGCTTCCCATAAAGTCCGTGGCGATATCGTGACCGGCGTTAAACTTCATTAAAGTCTTGATTTTACCGAGTTCAGGCTAGACGAGGCCATAAACGCGCGAACTTCGCCAAGCTCGCGAAAACTCGATGGAGGGTGGGGAGTAGGGGGATGATTGTTTAAAAATTCGCGGTCCGGGGAGGATTCGTCAGACGGTAAATGGCGTCCATTAAAAAGCCGAACGAAGGTGGGCCGGCGTGCAACAGGTCTTCGCTTTATCCGGCAGTAAGCGAGCGCTGTCGTTTACGACGCGGGGTATAGGTATAGTAATCGCGAGAGGCTCCGGTGCAGGTTCGCCCTCGCGTGTGCAAGGACCACGCTCACCCGTGTGTATGCGCTCTTCTGCAAGGTAAGGTTAGGTTAATAAACGTAATGCGACGCCGCGGCCAGAGTGCAACGTTGCCGATGCACCCACCCCCAACGTTGCGCCGAGGCTGAAACGGCGGGGGCGGAAGGGCGGGAGAGATACATACCCGGTGGACCGATTTTTCTCGTTGCCAAGCCCTTCAAGGCCGACTCTACGCTCGATACCCGATCGAAAATTGTAGTAATCGATGTTCTTTCGCGAACTGTTTCCATCCAGGCTGCAGGAGCCGTGGGTCGAGACCCTTGTTATTAAAAATTCCCGGCTTTTCGTCACTTTCTTGGATTTTTAACGTAATTACAGGAATTTCAAGGACGATTTTTGTCAACGCTTCCAGGTCGTTCTTGGCTATTTTATGTCCTTAATTACCTAGGACTAAACGAGACTGACGTATATTCTTTTTTAGTGATAACAGGATTGCATTTATTCAGATTGAGATTTGAGATTTGTTATTAGATATATGCGAGGCTGTAAATTGCTAAATTTCAGAGTGGTCTAATGAGAACTTCGGCAACAGAAAATTGCTTGCAGACCGCGG
>CM052116.1:3406826-3426436 GCA_028454245.1 Halictus quadricinctus | reverse complement strand
GATTGTGAATTTTTGTTTTTGGAAGCGCAGTTAGCATCGAGTAGAATTTTTCACTAAATAATGGACATGCCTAAAGTTTGCCTCAGAGTCTTGAATTATTACCAATGTGGGCGCTAATTGTGTAACACTGGTGCTGATTGTGAATTTTTGTTTTTGGACGCGCAGTTAGCATCGAGTAGAATTTTTCACTAAATAATGGACATGCCTAGAGTTTGCCTCAGAGTCTTGAATTATTTCCAATGTGGCAGCTAATCACGAAAAAATGGCGCCGATCGTGAATTTTTGTCTCCGTAAGCATGGTCAACACTTTCCGAAAACGATCCACCGTCGTTCATCGAGACCTGTGCAACGCGCGCCTAAACCTAATCGCCCGGTGTTCACTTTGATCAGCCAATTAGCAGTGAAATCGAACGCTCCTCGCGCACCGACCTAATATTACGGTCCAGCTACCGGTGCGTACGAAACAATTACGATCGGCAGGCCCGGTGGTTAGAAGCACGAATAAACGAGGGATTGATTAGACGTTTAATTAGCATAATGCCGGTGGTTGTGCGTGCCATCGTATCATCCATCAAGTCGCTCGCGAGAGGATCGTGCGCCATGGAGAGGGATCGCAGACCGAGGAGAAACGGAGAGGAAAGAAAATCCATATAAACGGCGTGGAAAAGGAAAGAGAGAAAGAGAAAGAGAGAGAGAGGGAGAGAGAGAGAGAGAAGGAGAGAAGGTTGGTAACAAGCGGAGAACTGCCCGAAGACATCGCCGGACTGTTATTCCGTCGATGACACGTCTTTGTTAACGTCGCTTTCGAAACGAAGCCCCGTCAAATGTCACTTCCCTGTCATCCTCGGGACCGTGGCACGGCGGCGAGGCTTGACAGTTAGATTCTGCTCGAACGTAATTACCGTTCCTAGAGGACGAGTCCCTTCGAGTTCCGAACCTGTTCACCTGGTTGCGACACCTGAAATTAATTTCATTTAACGCACCGGCGCGGCGCACCGCAGGTGCCCGTAAAATGCAATTACCTAGGTTACTCGAAGAGAGTTTTACTCTCCGTGTGAGGTAGATTCCGTGCGGTTTCAGAACGATTTTACCAAAGGTAAAGAAGAGGGCTTAAAGAACCTCGAGGTATTTTCTAATCTAATTATTGACAGACGGCGTTAATAATAAAATTGTTTGTCAGATTTCTCCTGGAGAATTTCTTCGTTCCGAGCAGGCTGAGTCAACACTCTGTACAAATTGATTCGCTTTTGTGATCGTCTGCACAATCGGCGTCGTTCGACAGCAGATCAACGAGAAATTGTCGATCGTAGGAACGATCTGCGGGGATGCGTTAATGGAGCAAGTCTCGGACGATCAATATTCACTTCCACTGACAGTCGCGCTCGCAGAAATCGACACCGATCGGTCGCTGTTCGCAGGATCTCGATTCCGCTCGGCAGGAAACGACGAAGTAACCGCTCGGCTGAATTAATACGAGAGAGATGAAATATTATTCGACGGGTCCATCGAAGGAGCGAGACAAGGGGATCTCCGGTGGACGTCATGCAAGCCGGTCCTTAGCACCAGGACTTAATGACTGTGAGGGGCCATAGCTCGTGCTCGCGTGCACGTGCCCTTCCGACACCTTGCCACGGGAACCGAAACGCTCGAACACACGCCTGTAATATCTCTTTTACTCTTTGTCTCTCTTGTCCTCTCCTAAGTAAGAAAGAGAGAGAGGAGGTGGAGGAACTTACATGGAGAACGGTCACCCGGGTTACCAACACGTTTTCTGTCTGCATATCGGGAATGCCTTTTAGAATATCGGCTACGATTCCACGATTCCTCCGAGAGGCCTCCACAGCTTCCAGCTCACGTATAACCAGCCCTTGTTCTCTCCTGCATACTCCGGAGGCCAGGATAGGAGCCATTCGAATCGTTCGGTCACGTTTGCTCCGATTCTCAAGATTATTCGGATGCAAGATAAATCACCGTGCCGAACGAGGAAGTCCCGTGTACCCGGCGCGCTGCTCTGTTCGACGACCGGACCGCCGAGAAAAAAGCTTTACGGTTATCTGACCGTCCCCCGTAACTGTAACGTGTCAAATTATGTGTTAGGAAGATGGCCGACACTCGTGACCGACGTCGAACCATGAAAACTCACCGTCTAATGGAGCTGGCGAACCTCGGGACCGTGCGGACGCTCGTGCATGGTCCTCGAACGTGCGCGAACACTATTGCCCCATCCCCTCTCTGCGGTTCTTGCGTACATGCAAATTAGTTCAACCTTGGTAATCCTTAGCCATTTTTACTTCCGGTGACCCGTCAATTTTGTTTGCTGATTTTATACGAATTTATTTCGAGGAAGACTTTCTCTCTCGCAGACTTTTAGTAATTATAGTCACTGTATGCAATGTATGCACATTGTATATGTACATCGTACACGTGCAAATTGTATTTTTAATAGCAATTTTTGCAAGGAAACTGCAAGCTCGTCTGAGTAATTTAAATTTTCAGAATGATAAAGAGAGAGAGAGAGGGATAATTGTAAAAGTTTGACAATTTGTAACTCAGCAACAAATGGGAAACCTGCAAACTGATGACTTAAGGTACCCCTAATTTGATGTGCTCTTCATCGTGGTAGGTACTAATTTTGTGTGCTCCTACCTGTTGTATTATTTCCGACTGATTAAATTGTATTAAATAATAGTCTATATGACTCCTGTTTCTTACAATTGATACAATTTTTATTTCTCATAAGAGTCCACGATCTAGTGATCAGAATTTCTTGATCGCCTTTCCTATATGAATGGATTAAACGAGAAAGATCGGGTCGCAGGTAATTAAAAATAAAGCAGCAGAGGGTTACATTGAGTCGTCTGCTGTAAGCTGTCTCCTCTCTTTACGAACGACGTCCGAAGGAAGAAGAAGCTCGTCCCGTGGAGGTGGACAACATTCCCTCGTCCCACGTCCGTTCCGCGGGGACGGTACATATCGCGTGGTCTGCGAAACCGTCCAACGGAAAATCGATCGCCGATCGATCTCGATAAGGATCGGACCAGGACTCGGATAGGAAGTCGGCCGCCCACTTATTTAGCCTTCTCGATCCGATCCGATCCGATCCGATCGGACGCACACACTCGGTGAAAGTGGAACCGAGCGCGTCATTGTCATGGAACTAATTAAGACCTCGCCTGTAATGACTTTCACGTCGATTAGCATACGGCCCGTTCCTCTGCAGCGTGTCTCGTTTTTCCCGGATGCTGGCAATTACTACTAGACCGCGGAACTGGACGATTTCTGCCCTCCGATTCTGGGAAACCGCAACCATTTTCTGTCTCGATCCTCAAAAATGGTCGAACCCATGTCTCTAAAGAACACGCATATTTTTCGTAAATATGTCATATATATTTTCCCTAATGCGACTTATTCGTCTACTTTAACGTAAAATAAATCGAGCGTGTAAGAAAATATTTCGTAAAAATGGCTGCTACGTTGTTCCCGTTAAAAATATTTACTTGAAATTTTTAGCAAACACTGCTTACACATCATATAGTAAGACGCATATATTCATTTTTTGAAGAAAAATTATTTCTCATATAAAAAGATTGTTTAAAAAAATGGCCTTTAGAAGATAATCTCCTAGCTAAAATGGCGGTGTGTAAAAACGATTGAAGCGCTCGCGGTAGAAAAATGAAATTGCAGACTGCGAACCGTGGTTCGTGGGAGTCGAGGGCGAAAGTGTTCGTTATGAAAAATAGTGTTAAGTCCAGCAAGAAGGACGGCGAAGCAGAGGCAGCGTTTCCGCCACGGTCGGACGCACACCGGTCAGCAGGATCGACGGAAACTTTTTCTCGGCGTCCGGTTCTGTACGGCTGGACACGCGTGCGGTATCCTTATCTGGGTTAGGAGGGCTTCTCTCGGTATCGGAGACGACACCTCGTTGCCGCGCGTCGATTTGTAACCATTAAAAACCGGCGGCGTGGGTGTAGCGTAATTTTCTATGAACTCTGTAATTTGTTCGACGGCGTGGTTCAGCTGGAAAACCCGTGTCCGGGTACCGGTCCGCCGTGCCGAGCAATAAATTAACGATAATAGAGCCAGTGACGTTGAATTAAGCGTTCCTGTGACACACTAAACGGGGCCCGGCCCCCTTCGGACCCAGACCGGACCGATCATATTTGCAAACCCGTTCAGTTACTCTATTTGCATCGAACGAGACGCCGCGCACGCACGCGCGGCAACGGAAAAAATTAATCGGCAACCCGATATCAGGAACGATAGAGAGCGGTGGTGTTCTCTCCATTGTCATGAGACCGCTTAGAATGCTAGCCGTTGCCGGTTTCCACGTGTTACTGGCGCCGCGGGGTTCCGTGTCGCCATCGCTGCTACGATTACACGCGATTTTCATAGTAATCCGATTGTCCCGCGTTCAGACGTCACGGAATTCCGCGAGAGCTGATTGCGGTTAGGTGATTTATCCTCGGGGTCAAGTGCTTTCGAGCTTTACCGCGGTGATTGTCATCGGTTCATCGCAATTGATAGATTCCGCTTCCTCTAATTTGTGAATTTAAGATTTAACGAGGTGTTCTGGTTTTCGATGCCGTTTTTGAGGAATTTTTTTCAGAAAAACTATTGAATCTCTTGCAGTGGGGTTTTTTGTGCGTATTTATGGGTACTTGAAGTGCATGTGTGATTTTTTTCAATTAGAAATAATCAAAATTACATGAGTTATATATTTTTTGACTTGAAAAACATGGGTAGACGGTTAATATCGTTCCAGCTATTTTGTCGATAATCTATGAATTTTTTTCAGAAGAATTATTGCACTTTCGAAATTAGGATTTTGCACATATATTTATTGGCATTTGAAATAGATGTGTGATTTTTTAAAAGTAAAAATAATAAAAATTACGAGAGTTATTATATTTTTTTTTCGGTCTTTCTATGTCACTGATCGAAAGTATGTCGGATCAATATATTAAATTTTTTAAAAATTACGTATCGCTAAACGACTCAAGAGGAAAGTTTACAATTTTAATCAACACGTTCACCGTCGCTTTTTACGCGACTTTCAATCCACGCCGGTCGTGTTTCGAAATGTTTTGTGTATTAGAAAGTTGTTTATCATGAAATTCAATAATCGTGGCATCGAACACTTCAGAACAAAACAAGCAAATTTGTTTCAATCGCCAAGAAAGTTAGATAAAATTCCTGAAGGAAATATACACTATCAATCTAAATCTTGGCGAACAAGATATATTTTAACATACCATTTTTACTGCCCGTTTAATGTCACTGTAAAAGATCAGACATTTCCTACAACTAGTAATTTCCCTTGCGTTTCCTCGAATGAACAACGAAAATGGCTACACGCAGAAAGATCTATTACTTCCCAGGCAACTTATAACTCGGACAACTACCCATAATTGCGTCCGCAGCCATGAATTACGGAAAACACGTTTATCGAGTGGCCGCCACTTAGCTCGACAAAAATGCTCAAATTGCGTTCCCGATAGACAAAGCGAATTGAAATACGAAAATGATCCGGTATCTCGATGCACTGGATAGGTGTCACTCGGCGTCCCGATTTCGTAGGAGCACAGGTATGCGTCTAAATCACAGGAACGTCACGTGGTTCTCCGACAGGGGACACAAAGGTCCGGATAATGGCGGGGCACGCGGCAGATAAGATTCGCGAAGGACTAAGTGGTCTATTCCGCGCCTTTGTTTCGTCCGTGTATCACACAAGACTGTTGCATTTCATATGAAATGTACGATGGGAAGGCAGAGAGAGAGAGAGAGAGAGAAAGAGAGAGAGAGAGGGCGAGAGGGAGAGGGAGAGCGATACAGCTCTCTCGCGAAACTTCTATGCCAACTCACGATCCTCTTGTCTGAAAATGTTCGGATATTGTTTTATTGTTGCGACAGATGGAAACGATTTGTAAGCGCGCTCGAATTGAAATGTATCGTCAACGACGACCAGTACATGAACTCGGTATCTTAATCGCACGGGAACGCTTTACGTACTGTCTGTCGATCGTGCGCGCCAATAACCTAACCATTTTACTGTCTCTGTTCGTCGAAGCTCGGAGATGAAGTGACAGAGAGAAGTGAAAAGTAGTGCTTGTTGTACTTAAAACGTTATCAATTCTTCTACGAATCCTTTATTTTTATGACTTTTTAGGTGGGAAATTCGACGAGAGAATGCTCCTTCAAACACCATACTTTTAATACTCTTTTAACCTATTTTTAGTCATCCATCGGTGATTCGAGTGTATAAACACTTTCTTTTAAATTGCACTGTTTTGGCATGTTCTGACATCCATATAATCCAGTACATCCTCGTAACATTTACGAAATGATAAGACTGATTCCGAAAGAAAAAAGAAGAGTATAGTAATCGCTCCGGAGACTCGAACGCCCGGCAAGCGCGCAAGCATTACGCTTGCTCCGGTGACTTGAATGCGCGGCAAGAGAGCGAGCGCTATCATCGCTCCGGTGATTTCAACGCTTGATAACAGCACTAAGTAGCTCCACGGTAACATGGACCCGCTATTAGGTGGCATAAAAATCGCATTTATGAATATTTATGAAATCACCGATCCACTCGACGAGGCGAACGATTACACGCATAAAATCGTCGAACGTTCCCTAACAATAACCTCCCTTATTATATTCCAGAGAGTCGTTTCAAAATACCGTTTCTCGGCTTCGTTTCAGCGAAGTCAGCGTTCGGCCCGAGACAAAGGAGGCCTAGAAAAATTCCCTATCTAATTACCCTCGTGATCGCACTCGATGTCAGTGAGAACAACGTGACTCGCCTGTCAAAACTGGCAGCCTTGAGAATGGAACTCTATCGATAACAATGAACCGGATTTTACGGGGGCACGAAGAAACTGAAAATAATGGTTCTTTGTTAATCGAGCGTAAGTGCATTCCTGTTCTAATCGAACGAATAATAGAGCGTTGTATAATGTCAATTGGACATTCAGCTACACAAAATTCAAAATCTAAACTTTCTAAAATTATTCAGCTCTTGTATCTTGCAATTAATTCGGACAATTTTGTATAAAAATTCATTGGGCTGCGAATTTTGTATATTTACGACAAGAAGGAATAGTTGAAATACAAAATTGTGAGGGGCATTTTCATCTGAAAATTATCGAAAGAGGAAGTACATTTTCTTCTAGCCTCAGTTTGCTACGATCGATTCGTCGGATTTTAATTTCGCAGGAGGATCCTCGGTCTAATAATTACTCCCGGTGGATTGAACGGTGTCCAGGAGCCGCAGGGACGATTCACTCGGCGAATCGGCCAGACAAAAGCGTCGCTCGACCCTTTTTAACCTGATCGCGCACCCGTGAAAGCGTTCGCCTGCCATTTCCCGCGCTGGCAACCGAGAGAGCCAAAGAAAACACCGGGCCCCGGCCACAATGCGGACGCGTCGACGGCGAATCACGCGATAATTATGATCTTCGCCCGAGCCACGTAGAGTAAATTCGCATCGTCTCCCGCTCCCTTTGATCGCCGGAGGTGTACGAACGAGCTAATGTCGCCGTCGCGTTCCAAGCCGCGCTATTAACCATGCGCATCGCTCGCGAGAGACCACGTCAATGTCATCGGGGATGGGTTAACGCGGGATTTCATGCCGCAAATCATTGCTGGCGGGGACCGGAGGCATGAGCTTTTTGCGCCGAGCCTTTCGCCTAGAACACGACCTTGAATCTGGGCGCACGAGCGACGCTAAACTCGATGGCGAACGCGCGAAACTAGGCAAATATTGCAGGCACGCCGAGTCGCATGAGCGCCCTCTTGCCTCTTGACTTCACTCTTCAAGTTCGTGGCAGTTGCAACCTCGAAGAAAATTTTTTCAATTCCACAGGATAATTGGAAACTGAAAGTGTGCCGTTACCATTGAAGTGAAAGAACGCACTTCGATAAAAGAGCATAGCTAGGTTAAAAAAAATCGTAGATTCAATTTCAAGGTGTCATTGTAAAGGTAATACTTCTCTCTTCAAGTTCGTGCCAGTTGGAACCTCGAAGAAAATTTTTTCAATTCCACAGGTCAATCAAAAACTGAAAATGTACCATTACCATTAAAGTGAAAAAACGCACTCCAATAAAATAGCATAGCTAGGTTAGAAAAAATCGTAGATCAAGTTTTAATAGGTCGTTGTGAAAAGGAAGCTTCATTCTTCAAATCCGCCATAGATTCACTGCCGAAAAAAATTGTCCCACATTGTCACAGACACTTTCCAACAATTTTTCAAAAATGGACAATTTAGTGGTGAAATACTGAACCACTGTTAATGATCGACGAAGAAGTAATACTAGCATTCCCGAGGCATTATGGGAATTCAGCCTGTATCAGAATCGACTTCGTAAAAGACGTCTCGGGGTTGAGTGTTCGGGGTCAGATCGCGTCGATTAGGGTCGCAGGAGGGTCTCCTAGATTTTTGCGCGTCCCCTGCGCGAACTGGCGAGCAGCTAACGATAGTTGGCGCAGAATCGCGGGAGCGACCTTGCTCGTGACCGTGACCCTATCCTCGTACGAGAGGAGAGCGCGCATCCGCGCTCGGTTCGCCACACTCGTCGGCCATGAGATCGACTTCGCAACGTGCTCGGAGTCTCGGGGGCTGTCGGCCGTTATTCACCTGTTTTCACCGTCGAACCCGGCTCTCTCCCTCGGTGTTGCTTCTTGCTCCTCGATTTTCCCAGCCTATTGAACCGGCCGTGCCGCCCGAGCCACGAAAAATCCGCATCCGCTTTCGAAACGGAGCCCCGAGGGCTTCTTCGGGGCTTCAGCTCCGGCCGTAGCTTCAGGTATTGGCATTGGCTCTCGATTACGCGATGTTGATACATTTGTAATCTGTCGGTAATCGCTGCTCCTTTTTGCGCCCCGTGTACACACCACCGGCTGCAAACTTTCTTTCCACCGGTTGCTACGCTGCGTTACCTGCTGCCAAGGTCGAGCATGCTACTGTAACTGCTGTTGCTGCTGCTGCTGCTGTTGCTACAACCTGCCGTTTATCCTTTATCCTTTATTGGTTTATTTCACCGGGGGCTTTTTTTACCGGTGCTGTAAAGATCCGATGCTCGCTCGTTGCCACTGTGGTCGACTAACTGGCTAAAGGGATTTTGATTGTGCGAGCATGACGCTGGAATTCTCGAGAAAGTGTCGGAGCTATGGTAATTTCGTTACAGAAAATAGCACAATAATAAATTTGGACTCGTCGTAATCTGATCGTTCGGTTGAAATGAAACAGTAACTGCTAAGAACGCTTAAAATCTTCTGACGCAGTGAATTCCTGACACTAATACTTGGATTTTTGGCATTTTCTCGTCAAGATCTACAGGATTATATTTGAAACAGTTAAGAATTTCTGGGTTGCCAAGGTGAAGTTTGACCGACATTTCTAATCCGAAATCTGGAATTAAATTTCTCAGGGTCAAATTAATCAATTTTGGGTGAAGAATTGGATCATTGCTTTCGACCCAGTAAAATTATTAAAAAGATCGCAAGTGACTCCTGTGTCTTATGACAAATGCAGAAAATTGTTGTTTTGCATAAAGACGCGCAGGCCGCGCGATACAGCGAACGTGCTAACGCAGAAAAATACTTGTTACCTTGAGTCGAACGTCGAAGGACATTTCTGCGCGTTTTTCGGTGCATCAGCGAATTATTTCGCAACGATCAGACACAACACGACGCCACGGCTAAGGAAAGAAGGAACGGCCTCACTATAACCGAGTTGCGTCACGATAATATCAACTGAGAAAGCGGAAACAATAATTCGTCGAGCGGATAAGCTGCTACAGTTCATTCCACTCGGTTCGCTTCTCGCGTCTTCTTTCCGCGACGATCCCTCGGCGATGCACCTGCCCCTGCACTTGGAATGCGACTGCAATAATTTTGGATATTATAACGATCCCACTCTCCCACTCTCTCTCTCTCTCTCTTTCTCTGCCTCTCCGAAAGTTTAATTTACTGCCAGGTGACTTTGGATCATAGAAAAAAGGGCCGCAACGAATCCCATTAAAAGTATACGCATTAATTTCTTGTTGCTGTAATTAAATTTCTGTTCGCGTGCATCCTAACGAGGGGGATGGAATTTCCTGCGGGAAAACATTTACACGATCCCGTTAAAAGCTGCAACTGTACACTGCGTTATAGTATAGTGTCGGCCGTGGCACGGCATGGAATCCCGTCGCACAAATGGCCCGAAGATTAATAAACATTACGTTAGAGAAAAACAGTGTGAAAGAAATCTGGAGCATGTCAGCTTATGCGGAGCTGCGATGAAATATTGGTTCAAAATACTTTTCTTCGTTACAGTTGCTGTTAGACGATAGTAATAATGTAGTTTTATTCCGTTTATTAATTTCCCCGTGTCCGTCGTAAATTAAACTTAAGAATCAATTATGGGAACAGCGATGATAGCCGGGAAAAAGTGATGCGCAGAAACAATGCAGAAAAACATAGTTTAACACACTGCGAAACTTGTTTAATCTACTTTTATAGTGCAAACGTGCTTGTTCCAGCATAATCTCTACTCAGGAACGTACAATTTGTTCATTTTATGGACGAAATCATTTTTCTACTAATGAAATGATTATTAAACGTAAGAAAAAAAATGTTCTATTTCCCTCCAGTTTGTCGTAATACAGTTAGAATATTTTTATTTTCCATAAAGATTCGAAGAGAAGGTAAAATGAAAACGAAGTGCCCCGATTTTTTAATTTCTGCTGACCTGGAGCCGCGGTTTTGAAGCGACGCGTGACGATACAGTGGATCACGAACTAGTACCGAGGGTCTCCAGCGAAACCAGCGTCGAAAAGATGGCGGATCCCGTTGAAAAATGCGTGCCGAGAGCGGAGGGCAATTAAGTTCGAGCCTTATTGGCGAGCATCGCCGGCGATCCCAGCTCGTTACTGTCGTTCCTGTTATTGTCGGTGCATCGTGGCCGCTCGGCGCACACGCACGGCGCACACGGATGCACCTCGGCGCAGCAAGAGCGCGCGCAAGAAACCCAACGCGAAGGAACTCGCAACTCGCGCGGTCTCGAACTCGGCCGCGCGCAGGGCCAGCAGAGAAAAGGGACTGCCAGTGCGCCGCGCTGTGTTGCGCTGCGCTGTACTGGAATCGCGGCGTGCTTTTATTGCGAGGATGTTGCCCGATCACTCCGATTGACGCGTGTAGTTTTATTCCCTGTAATAAACGTTAAGATCCTCTCGCGTCTAATAGAGACGGAACGGCCTCTTGCCGGGGAACGGAACTCTGGCCGGAGACGTTAATTGACAAGTGCCACGGGGAAAAAAACGCAAAGTGACTTTATCCGCGGGGCCGAATAAGTATATTAAGAACGGGGGAACGTTCGAACGTGATTGATTAACGTCGCGCGCCGACGACCCGAAGAACGCTGCTGTAATAAGTGTCTCTGTAATGGAAAAGTTGCTGCGCCGCTTCATTTGCATAGCTGTGCGATCGGGGCCCGTCGGAACAACCGCGGCACGTAACAATGTCCGCGAGATGTTGATCGAGTCTTCGGAGATTGCAGCTTTCATTGAGAAATAGTCTCCTCCTCCTTTTTTTTTCGCATTCGCGCAAATTTAATATCCCTCGAGATTGTTTTGCGTTATTATTACGTGCGGAGATACGAAATTACAAAATTACAAAAATACAAAAAGTACAGTTCGCTTTTGCCTTATTTTTAATCTGATAAATCGGCAGCGTAATTTTGCACCAGGATGGGAGGGAGTGTTTAATTATTTTATTTTTCGGTTTCGACGCTAATTTTGGGGACAGCCTGAAATCCTACACCTGTGACGGTGAGAATCCGGGGTACAGCGTAGCGAAACGACGCGAAAATCATCGTGATGGCAATTTCCCGATCGCATCTCCTTTCACTGACGTCGAGGAACGATGCCCCTTAACGATCTAGGTTCAGCGGCGAGGGTGTTCGCGGGCCCGTCGTTATCTCGATAAACAAGAAGCAAGAAGGAAGAAGGGGAGAAGCTCGGGCCGGGCCGGGCCGGGTCGGGCCGGGCCAGTGGAAGAAGGCTCTCCTCTCCGGGCTGAAGAGGAAGAGGGTAGCGTCTCCTCACAGGTGTCGCTTCAGAGCGCTACCACTCGAGGCCACATTTGCTGCTGGTACCGTGAACGCGAACGGTGAACCGATGCACCGACGCGACGCCGGTATTCCGCTTCGGACGTGCGTTCAACGTCTCGAACTCGCCGGTTCGATACTCGGTTCGTTGTAATACTCACGCGCGCTTTTCCCTCCGATCGTTTCTCAAATATTCCATGTCACATTTCACTTCCCGTACTCGCATCAAAATCTCAATAGGGTTTTGAGACAGTGCAAAGTGATCGTCAAACTCCTCTGGGAACTGGATCGGGAATTTCGAAGCTGAAACTGTGAGTTCAACGGCCTAAATAATTGGTTCAGTATAGTACTCATTCGGTCTTTTATCGTCTTTGGATTTTGATAAAGCACAGTGCGCAGTGTGGGATATACTCGGTTCGTAATACTACTCGCGTAGTCTGCCGAGGAACAATTAAACGTCGACAAATTATAAGCAAGGTGATCGATCATCGAACTCTTGTGGGACCTGGATCGAGTATTCTTCGAATCGCGATAAAACCTCGTCAAACAATCGCGCGAATCATCGAACTGAATCCTACGGGACTGAAAAGATTTCAAACCATCAACAATGGCGTCGGATCGGAGGAGCTTCCGGGTCCGAAATCCGAGATCGTAGAGATCCAGTTCGGTAAAACTGCGGTACGGCGAACCGGAGCAGAAGAGGAGTAGAGGACTCGACGAAGGAGGAAGACTCGGCGAAGGGACCGTTAGCCGAGGAAGCTTAATTTCGAGGAATTCCTGGCGGAAAGTGGTGGTAAGGTGCAGGGTGGCATCATCGGCCGATCGTTTCGACAAAGTCGACCGGTGGGACGAGTTACCGGTCGCGGTGCATCGTCACGAGGCCGTTGGTGCGTGCACACCGCACACGCGCCTGAGCTGCGTGCGTGCGAGCTCGGCCGTTATGTAATTCGCAGAGGCCTGCCACCTAACCGCGCGCATAAGTAATCTGGAAATCGCGATCTCGGCTCGATTCGGCGACTCGCACACCGGAAGCGCCGCCGGTTTCGTTTTTCGCACGATCATAGTTCGATCGTCGAAAGGAACAGTGCGTTTCAATTTCGATTTTCGCAACACGACCATAGTCGGTTACCGATCATCTACAGAAGCAGTGTATTTCAACGGGAATCGTGGACACTGGCGATCGAAGATCGTTATGGTGGTGTTCTTCAAGCAGCTATGACATAATTCGTTACCGATCATCGAAAGGAACGGAATGGTTGTCCGAAGATCGGTATGGTTGTGTTTCTTAAACGATGACGGTATTGCCGATCGTTGACAGGAACAGTGTGTTTGAAGAAAAATGATGAAGACTATCTGTGACTGATGTCGATTACCGATCATCAAGAAGAACAGTGTGTTTTGAGAAGAATTGTGCAGACTTTCGATTGAAGATCGTTATGACTTCATTCCTTTGCACGAGAATGTTATAGCAAATTGCCGATCGAGAGTAACAGAGTGTTAGAATCACGCAGATAATCGATTGAGACCTCATGATCGTTGGATCAATGATGGCCGATCGTCGAAAGGAACAGTGTATTTGAAAAGAAACTGCAGAGACGGTTTCGTTTCTTGCGTGACGATGTTCTAGTTGCAGCCGACCGACGAAAGGAACAGTGTGTATCGAAGGAAATTATAGAGATCGTGCATAAAAGATCGGTACGGTTTCGTTTTTCCTGTAACGATCTCACAAACTACCGATCGTCGAAGGGAACGGTGTGTTTCAAAAAGAATTGCACACACTGTCGATTAAAAATCAGAATTTCGTTTTTCCCGCGACGATTTTATAAATTGGCTACCGATCAAGGATCGGCGCGATTTTGTTTTTCACACGACCATAGCATAATTAGCTATCATCAAAAGGAACACGGTTTGATGAAGAATCGCGGAGACTGTCGGTTTACGATCAACACGGTTTCGTTTTTCCTACCACGATCTTATAAATTGACTACCGATCGAGGATCGGCAAGATTTTGTTTTTCTTCACGACGACGGCATAATTAACTTGCGATCATCGAATGGAACGTAGTTCGAAAAAGCACCTTGGAGACTGTCGATCAAGGATCAACGCGGTTTCGTTTTTCACGCGACAAACTTGCAGCTGCAATTAGCCGTCGATCATTAAAAAGATGGCGTCTTTCACGGGGAATCACGAAGACTGTCCGTCAAAGATAGCCACGTTTTATCACACGACAGTTTTGTAATTGACTGCCGATCGTCAAAAGGAGCCGTGTGTTTGTAGAAGAATCGCGGAGAGGATCTGTTGATCGCCATGGTTTCGCTTGACAGTGTTATAATTGACTACCGATCATTATAAGGAACAGTGTGTTGCAAAGAGGATCGCGAAGATTATCGGTCGAGAAGCCCCACGATCTTTTTTTGCACGGTGGTCTTATAATTTACTACCGATCATCGAAAGAAACAGTGTGTTTGAAGAGGAATCACTGGAACTATTTGGGATCATCCTAATCTCATTTTTAACACGTATAGGTTGTAGCTCATTACCGATCTTCGGCAGAAAGAACGTAGTCGAGAATCGTTAAGACTGTTAATCAAGGATCGCCTTAAATCGATTTTTCACGCGTTCGTGTTACAGTTCACTACCGATCTTTGAAGGAAACAGTGTATATGAAGAAGAATGACTAAGACTATGAATAAACAATTGCATCAATTTAATTTTTGACGAGCTCGTGTCGTAGATCACTACCGATCTTCGACATTTGAGAGGTATGAGGATCAAGGATCACCCGTATTTCGATTTTAATAATATAGAGTGTATTTGGAGAGTAATCGCGATGAATCAAAGATCGCCCCAATTTAATTTTTAACATACCGATTACTACCGATCACAAAAAAAAAAAAAAAGAAAATAGTGTGTTTGAACACTCGCGGCAATTTTGTTTCCAACGACACCAAGTTAGCCAGCAATCATCGATCTGCGCAGAGTGTTTGAGAATAATCGCGGTGACTGTCGATCTCGGATCGCGTTTATCGTTCGATCGGGCAGAGGACAGAGATCGCGGAGGAGCCTGACCGACCCGTTAGAGGTTAAAGGCTGATATACACCGCGCCATGAGCCCAGTGAACGTAGAGGAGCCTTTCCGTGCTCCTTCGAGAGTGATCAAGGCGCGGTGAAGGCGATCGGTAGAGGAGCGAGCGAGCGTGTAGGAGATCGGCGGCGAAGGTGGTAGACGAGACGGCCGGGCAGACTTTTCGTGGGACTGACATGGATGACAACGCGCAGCGAGGCCTGCAGAAGGAACAGTGGCTCCCGGTGTTCGACAAAGGGGAGAAGAGAGCCAGCTCCCTGGGCAGCGGAGCATTCAGGTTCATCCGCACGCGCAGCAGTATCCGGCGGGAACTGAAGAGGCAGTGCAACAGGTAAGGAAGTGCATCGTTTGCCGGCGACCGGAAAGGTGAAGGTCCTGAGAGAGTCGCGGGCCTTTGTGAAACGAGAACGGACGTTCGAAATTTTAACGCTGCGTTCACCAAGCGACTATTTTGCATTGTTTCACGCAATGGCAAAGACAAGTAGGTGCAATTGAAAACAGCAAACGAATTAAAACAGTCTGACAACCTCGATTTTTAATTTGAACAAAAAAGTTTAACCTGCTTCTTCCGAGCAATTCTTATTTCGCATAAAGATCCCGAATATATCACTTTATAAAAATAACAAGAATGTATCTGTCCAAATTTTTAGCGATTTTTCTAATAACATATACCCAAAGAAATAAATTTGATTGCCTGTTTACAATAATCACGAGTTAAAGAGTCATCGGAGCATCTGAACAATTAAATCATTCTGTCTCAGACTGCAAGCGAGTCTGGGACGCTGTTCTCAGCGCTCTAAAATCGCAATAGCATCGCGGGTCGCATTCTGTGTCCGATCATGCTCCCAGTCCCGTTCCCTTGAGTAAATCAGCGTTCGGTCGTCTCCCGAGGCGACCATTACCCTTTGTCGTCGCCTAATCTGCCCGGTGCGCGTCGGATTCCTCGGATTATAGCAACGGGACAGACCGTTTGATCGGTGACGAGTCTCTCTCTCTCTCTCTCTCTCTCACGCTCTCTGTTTCTCGGGATGGAATGAGCCGAGACGCAGTCGAACCAGGAAGCAGAAAGAAGCAATCTGCAGAATTCGCGGTCCTTGCGGTGCGTGAGAAGGCCCCGCGAGGGATCTGCTAATAGCCGTCCCCGCGGAATCCGAGAGACGGTGACGAGCGCGCGGAAAACTAATTATCATTTGCAATTCGAGAAACGGCCGAGCTGCGCGCGATATTGCCGACGCGACGCGACCGCTCGAACGCCGCGCCGCGTGCGTAGGCGGATGAAGATCGACGGTAAAAACCGCGACGGCTTTTACCGCCGCTACCAGGAAACGCGATGCTCATTCCTATCACCGGGGTTAGGGTTGTCCTTTGTGGGAAGGTGCTCCTCGCTCGGGGACTCTGGAAGCTTCACTCCAAAGACCAATACACCTGGTGTATTGGTTCGGTCGGACCGCAATTCCATTTTTCGCGCACAGATGACGTTGCTATCACTCGTTATTACTTCACGCGAGACAACATTTTTCTACCCTTGCAACCAACGGGAGAAAAATCGAAATTTCTTTTCTTTTCTTAACACACTTAACAGGTTGAAAATAATGTAACTTCGTTTCTAAATTTTTCTAATTTTCTTACTGTTTTAAATTACTCCTCAGTTTCAGTCTAGGTTATTACTCAACCCTATTCCAAGTCACAAAATTATTGTATATCTCAATGGTCGACACTTCGGACGTTATTTTTATTACACAGATCATTCTTCTCCTAGAAATTCTTCGAAGAATCTTTTTTTGGGAAGGGAGATATAATGACAAATTCCTAACAATTAACACGTGTATTCATACTAATTCCCCGATTTTTCTGGGGAACAGCGGCCGGTTCGGGCACGGTCGTGCTGCATCGAGTTAGCAGCGACTATAAATTAGGCGTAAATCAATTTCCACAAGTCGGCAAGAAAGTAGACAGAGTCTGAAACGGTGCCCAACTCGGTGCCACGAGCCACGGGTATCTGGTTAATATTGTCTCGGCAACCCCCCGCAGCCATAGAATTTATGCCATCTATAATTTACCGTGGCCTTACCATGGTTTTATTACGACCCAGAATTCAGGCTCGCGAGACAGCCTACGGGCTCTCGATCGGCGTCCGAGATTAATAAGAACATTAGAACCGTCTCGATGCAGCGTTGAATTTATTTGGTGTACGGCTATTATTAATTCTTCCGTGTTCCCCTAAACGAGCCTCGTTGTTCTACGGGGCCGCGGCTTGTTACCAGGCTGTACCAATTTACGGGTGTCGCCCCGTGTGTCTCGGTATACTGATTCGTTCACGGAGAGCTTTCGGAACGGTTTCTTGTCCTTGTAAATCACGGGCCCGGCACCGGGACAGATACTCTTTTCGGTTAGGATAGAAACAAAAACTCTGCTACGTCTAAATCATTTTCCGAGCCGCGCCGCGTGAGCGCGTATGCTAATGCGTATGAAAACAATAAAGAACGTTTACGTGGACTCGATCGTTTTCGATCTCGTGGGCGAGTTACCGGCCGGTTTCGAAATTGCTCGATGACAAACGGGAACGAACTGGAATCCGTGAACTATTACTGACCTAACGTTTGGAGTATGCAATGAGCCGTGCACGTTCAGAAACGTCTGTATAAAAGACTCTGATGAAATATTAGGCTTTTTATTTCTGTCTGCTGATTTGTAATAGGTTTGTAAATTGTTGGGTAGAAAAATTATAGTAGATGAGATCTGTCAACAATTCTAGGGGCTTCAGGTTGTAAAATAAACGTAGATTGAGTGTTGAAAAATTTTTTTTAACGAAGTTGGAACAACCCAAATTTAGGGGACATTATTCACGTTAGATCCAGGGATCGGGGACGGAAAGATTTATGAACTGTTGACTGGGAAAATTAATGTGAAGTGGGACACGATTTTTCAACCATTCTAGAGGCTTCAACCTACAAAATGAGCGTAGCTAGATCATCGTCCAATGTTTTTTCTCCGGGTTACAGCAGCTCAAAGTTAATAGACAATATTTTAGTTAAGACTCGTGGATCCCAGGTCACAAGACTATGAACTGCGGACTGGGAAAATTAATGCGAAGTGGAACACGATTTTTCAACCATTCTAGAGGCTTCAACCTACAAAATGAGCCTAGCTAGATCATTTGTCAAATTCTTTCACCAAGTTACAGCAGTAACCATCGACTCGATGAACAAATTTCATTCGGGCAAACTTCCAGCGAAAATCGGCTGTCCAATATCTACGAGCGTTTGTTAACAGATAATTGGACGCCATTACCACTATCAGTGCCTCGATTAAGCCCATTAAACAGCCCCCGCGCCGACAAAACATTAATTTATCTTGACCGAATTGGCCGAACGTCGTTTCGCGGCAACGGGCCCGCATTCGTCTCACCTGCAAAGGACATCGGCAGAGCGCTGGTCCCTGCGCTCGTTGCGCACGCGTTCTCCGGTTAAGGAGAGGTAGAAAAGGAAGAGGGACCGTTGGAGGAAAAAGAGACAAAGAGAGAGAGAGAGAGAGAGGGGGGCCTCTGGTAGTAGGGCCCGGGTCGGTTCCGCGGAGATCGAACAGAAAGAATTACCGCAATATATTCCGCGTTTTAATGTTGAGCCGGATCGACCGAAACGTCGAGTGCGCTCGTACCGGGGCCCCCGTTGCGCATAATAAGGCCCACCGAGGGCCCAAGAACAGTCGACAGAGTGAGAGAGAGAGGGGGGGACCTGCATTTGGCCCTTGCAGCTTCCTCGAGGCCTTCCAACGACGACGAATGCATCGCACGCATGCATGCATGCACGTTGCAGAAACGGAGCGCACCGATACCACCTTATCCGCCAGACACACGTCGAGAAACCGCGCGCTCTGCTCGAAAACACTTCCGTGTTGTACGACTAATGAATCGCCTTCTCTCTCGGAGCCCTTCTTCTCGAACACCCCCTTCCGCCCGAACAGGCCTGTTTCACCGACTCCAATCAAGCTCATACGCGCTTATTTATTGGCCGTATCGATGCGCCAGATAAAGTCCGACCTTATCTGTATCCTCCCGGTGGTTTTCGACAATGCTGTCTTCGGGCCCCACTGTTCCTTCCACTCTCCTTCGCTCCTCGTGGTTCTGTTGGCTCCGACCTGCCCGGGTACGCTGTCCAATGTAAACCTGCGCAGTTGATTTATTTCGGTCCGTTCGTCTTATCATTTCGTACTCCTTCTGGAGGCTTCAGCCTACAAAATTAGCCTAGTCAGATCATCCTACAATTTTTTTTCACCGAGCTACAGCAGTTCATAGCTGATAGACAATCTTTCATGTAAGATTCGGTAATCGACGATAGAAAGTCTGTGAACTGTGGACTCAAAAAATTAATATCAAATGGAAAATTATTTTTCAATACTTCTAGATGCTTCAGCCTATAAAATGAGCCTAGGTAGA
>CM052116.1:3351312-3405302 GCA_028454245.1 Halictus quadricinctus | reverse complement strand
GCACACTCGACGGCCCACGATGCATTTCAGATCGACCTAACCCACATCCAGGTTATGCAGCCAGCAGCTTTAAAAATACAACTTCATTGACTCCCTAATGCCATTTTTTCGTATTCCTCATCAACGGATCTCATGAATCGTTGAAATCCTCAGTCTATTTATCGTCCGACCAACCACCACAAACGTTGCTTTTTATCACGAAAGCGTAGTTGCTCGTTCGCGATCACGACACCGTGGCGAAAGTGTTAATGAACCGAATGGGTCGGTCGATTAACGAAGACGATTGAAGACGATCCGACCCGTCCCGCCCGGTTGCCAGCCATGAATTGAGCCTAATTCACGGTAATCAAAGGGCCTCGGTGCAATTACATGTATAGGATTCTTTAAATAAACAACCTCTGTTCCGATCCCCCTCCGCTAATGAATACATTCTGCTCGCGACGCTACCACCGCGCGAACGATGAATTATAATTATTAATACGTTTCGCGAGCGATTACGCAACCGCGACGCCTTTCACTTTCCGTTTTAGACAAATCTCTATCGCACGAATTTGCTTACCGAATGGCAACGCGGCGGGTACAAATTGCGATCACGTTCTGTCCGATCCGATTGAAACGTTTCCCCCGTGGGTCCCATCATGGCGGTCCCGCGAATTGCGAAACCGTTCGATTCAAAGGGTATCGAAGTATTTTTTTTCTTCGGGAAGACGACTCGCGTTCGTTAGCTCCGATAATTAAACGAGATTTATCGCCCGGGGGGTATTGCGATTCCTACGACGTCATCGCCGGCTGATTAATCGCGAAGTTTATGCGCTCGTGGCAGAGCTTAGGCGAAATTCAAAGGAGCGGAAAGGTCGAAGGGATTTGAGGGTGTGTGCTCGAACTTCAGGAATTTTTTCGGAAAAATTAATGAACATTTTGAAATGGGATTTTGCAGAGATATTTATTCGTGTTTGAAGCACGCGTGTGATTTTTTTCATATTAAAAATAATCAGAATTAGATGAGGTGTACACATTTTTCTTTCAAATGAAATTGATACTGCTTAGGACCACAGCTTTATTTATCGACTTTTTAAAATTCAAAAATGAGCACGGGCTTTGAGGTCGAAGGGTTAAGGAGGGATTCAAGGGCGAGGATTCGGTGTTCCGAGGTTTATTAAAATCATTCGACACGGAAATAAGTTTGCGTTTTAAGCCCCGTAACAAATTTCCGTTTTGCATTTATCTATTATTTTCCGTTTTTTCCCTCGGCGGGTTCGAGGGACCCCTTCGCTTCTAAATCAATACTCAACCACCTGTTTTACCAATCACTCGCTGCATACGTAATTTAATGGCCGTGCGTTACTCCGACGAGTAATAGTCGTCGGGGTTTCCTAGGCTCCTTGCTGCTTGAGAATCTTATCCTGAGCTATGCCACGGTATTGTAGGCTACTTCTTTATCGCCAGCAGTTAACGTTCATATATGTATGTACAGACGTGTGTATCCATCGATTATTGCATACGTATAAACTCGGTGAAGTGGACAATAAATAACTCGTACGGTAGGTTCCGAGGATGTTTAATTAGATTGTGTTAGTAGTTGGATTCTAATGATCCTGGGAGGGATGTGCAGTCGGGCCTAACAATGAAATCATCGTTCGCCACAGTGAGAGGCGATACGGAATTCTTGGTAGATAACGTTGCATAGATAAATTACAAAAAAAAAAGTTTAATTCAATTCTGGAACTTTAAGTGGATTTAAAGTTTCAAGGTTGCAGTTGCTAGAGCCGATCAGATCAAAGGGAATGCAGATCGATCAGCTGGAAGTGTTCGCAAATTAGACGATTCGTTCCGATCTCCGGGAAAACCGTGTTTCCTCCGCGGTTAAATCTCCAACCCACGAGCTCATGGATGCAAAAGGTTCCCGGTATACTTGTAGAAGTTGCGCGGGAGGGTTTGTTGGTTGATTATGCGATGCTCGCCGGTAAATATAGGTTTCTGGCTCTTCTCACCGATCGCCTCTCGAAGATCCAGTTTGACTGGCACACACGTTCCAGTTCTTCGGCGTAAGTTGGGCTAGACTCGCGGATTCCGGGTCAGCCTCGTCGTCGGCGAAATTGCGCGGGTTATTTTTCCAGTTCGCTCGCGCATCGTGGGTCATTATGGTTGTGTATGCCTGCATATATCCCCGTTATACCCCGGCGCTCGGAACCGGGCGAATTCGTATTAACGCGCATTAAACGCGAGCGAGGAGATACGGCATGACGAATGGTCGGATCATTAGTGACTTGCCGATCTAGCCACGACTTTTCCGGCCTCGGAAACGAAACACGACACTTCAAGAGTTATATCGTGCTCCGGCTTCATAATCGATTTTTTTTTTTTGGTTTTTTTGTTTTTGTTTCTCTCGCTCGGCAACGATACAGTTACTCGGGAGAAATTAACTATACTCGAGACGCCCCAGGGCTCTGCGCACGCACTTTTCTCTGAAACGGTTTATCTGCCTCGAGGATACGAGCGCTGTGTCCCCGCCAGAGGTATCATTCGTTATGACTCCTTTGCGATAATGCTGTGCCTCTTTAGCGATCGAGCTTGCACGCCGCGCGCCCACAGTGCTCATGGTTGCCGACACGAGAGCCCTGAAATTATCAGCTTTGCGTACAGCCTGGTGAACAACAACGTTCCGAGAAAACAGCGAATTGTTGCCAATTAACGCGTCTGTTTTACGGCGAGGAATTGCTAAACATTGCCCGAATGGCTTAGGGTAATTGATCCTTGTTAATCAGGCGTTGCGACATCTCGGTTTTACTCGTGAGAATGTTTTCTTACGATTTTCCTAAGCCGGAGGTAAGTCGTTGTTTAGCAGACTTAATTTCGTGGCAATAGAGACATTTTCTTTGACAAAATTGCTGTTAGGTTAGCTGCTTGTTGTGGAAAACTTAGAGTGCTCGGCTTTATTGTGATACAGATTTTTCGTGTTTTCTCCATTGGAAAATTTCTACGTTACAATACGACACAGTCGTTGAGGATCCTCTTAATAATCGTCCTGGCAGATGTGGCGTTAATAAATATTTTTCTTGTATTTTGCAAACTTTTAGACGACTGAAAACACAATGAATCGTACTCTAGTCCAGATTCAATGTCACCTATTCTTCTTCAAGTTCCTCGAATCCTTTCGTAATCACTGTACTCGTTCTCCGGTGCGATTTCTCACCGATTTCGAGCACACAGTGCAATTCGAAGATTGTAAAGAGACGTTTAATGCAAAATATTGTTCGGGGGCCTCGCGATTCGAAAAGAATGACGCTATCCGACCACGGGATCTGCGATCTGCGCTTTGGAGCCCGAGTTGCGTATCTCGGGGCATCTCGAGCATTTCTTGGGCCCGTTTCTCTATCCGGTCGGCCTCCCGTTGGCGCGCGTCTGGGCCGGTTGCTCCTGCACTATGCTCGCATGCTCGCCGGACGTCGAGACCGGATGTCCTTCGCCGGGAGAAAAAGAGAGATTAAAAGCGGGCCAGCAGTATGTGGGATAACGAAGCGACGAGAACAGAGAGACAGAGAGGAGAGAATTACAATAGTCCCGAATCGGGATTTAGCTGTTCCGAAATCGATCCCGGAGTGTCAAGGTCCCGAACCTTCAGATGTCGACCCTTTAACCTTGGAAATTGAAATTATTTCATTTCTCCAATCTCTCTCTAGCTACCTTCTCTGTAAATGAGATTCGTTAAGTTTCAAATAGAAATATTAAAAAAGTTCCTACTGTGAATTTTTTTTTTGTCGGTCAATGGACACATTTGTGGGAGGAGCTAGAAAAAGAAAATTGGTGCGAGAAGCATAGGAGAATCCTTGTCAAAAAATCTAATCAGGATGTGCTAGTACAGACGAAAAATAAGTATAGAATGTTCCGTAGGTCGTTGCTCTGGTTCCACCCAATTCGAGAGCAACTAAGCCACGCCTACTCGGATCCACGCCCACAATATCCAAGGGGGGCAGGATAAAATCAATTTTATGTGTCAAGGTCTCAAGCCTTGAAATCTTGAGCATCGCTCTATAAAAATTGAAATTCGCAGAATCGCCTATCGACCTCTCGCCTATACAACTCGAGCAACATGTCAACCACTCCCGCCCCCTTTCAAACAATAAGATGCAATCTCGGACAATCCCAGATCACAACCGCATTTTCATATCTCGCTTCAAGCTCGGCTACACACGTCAATCGTCAAAAATAGCACGCAGGGTATCGAACTCAGAAAATCCGCTTTATCTCTTCTAGAATACTGACAAAGGAAATTATCCGGGGCAACAATGGACGGGATTTCTTTTTTTTTTTTCTCTCGAGGGTCCCCGTTAAATATTGTCCTTTCCATACCCAATACGTTATCTGCTCATTTCCATATGATAGGTCAATGATAAGGCTGCCGAACGTTCACTGTAACGCGCGAGAGAGGAGCGGAGTCCGGTTCCTTTCCATAGTGTTTGTTTCGCGCTCGAGCAGGCTCCGCGTCGCCTTAGAAAATCAAACTTTATCGGCGCCGGTGATCTCGAAAAAAATCCTCGGCGAGTCCTTGGCTGAAATCAGGCCGCAGCGAGTTGCCGCTTACGGAATCCCAATAGCCGGTCGATCTTGTACGCAATCGGCAAGCTTTTCAGGTTTAGATGAACGTGCATTCTGCCCCTGAGGCGTCGTCGCTGCGGAGAAGCGCGCAGATAGCAAGTAGGAAAACCGCGCGTCGAATAATATGTTAAACGAGTATATCTCTCTCTCTCTCAATTTACAATCGTGGAGATCCTTTCTTGGAACGTGATTCGAACGTTCGTTTCGACGCGGAGAAGGCTCGAGACGAGATAACGCGGTACCGTTAGCGTCTCGACTTCGTTTTCTCGCTACAAGGAATTTTTTCTCGTCTCACACGAGTTCGGTCATCTGCCCCAGCCATCGGAGAGAGCCTTGAAGAGCCTCGCGTCGGCTCCGTTGAAATCGAGAGCCACTAGGCCACGCCCCCTTGCGACGTTGCGTTTTATTCTTGAGCTTAGAAATTTGATTAAAGTCGAGTCGAAATCAGGACCACCTTCAAGTTTCTCTTTTGAATTCAATTGGATCAGATGTCGATTATGATATCGTCGATTGAATGAGAAATTTGTGGGCGGAGCCTAAAAGAGATCGGCGGGAATTAATTAAGGGAAATTGTTCTCAACACAACAATGATAATCGACTAGAGTGAGCATGAACCAGTTTGGAAGATCGTTGTAACTGTATTAAAGACAGGAGCCACGTAGACACGCCCTACTGAGAACAAACCACGCCCCTTATGTGAATGCGAATTGTTGTGAGGTCTGGAAATTTTGTTCCTGTCAGAAGCAACTGGAAATCTTCAAGTTTCTCTTGTGAATTGAACTGGAGGCTATGAGACTTAATTTGTGGGCGGAGCTAAGGAAAGAGAACTAGTGGGGGAAGCTAGAGGGAATCAATTCCAAAAGACAAATAAGAATTGTTTAGATCAGTATAGAAATTGTGTACAGGTTGCTCCGTAGATGGTTCGTCCAAGTCGAGGGCCACTAGGCCACGCCTACTCAAATTCAGACCACGCCTCTTCTCAATCATTCCTTCTCGTGTAGAAATAATTCCGACAAAGATTCGAACGGTAAAATAAAACATCCTGTGGAAGTAACTCGGACGAATCAGAAATGAACGAATCTGAAGGAATTACGCCACGAAACATAATCGAGAGTAATTAACGCTTTTTGTTCATAAGATCGCTGTTACCCAGAATCGTATAGAACACGTATGCTCGATGAATTGCGATTCTATCGTTAGATAGGATTGTTCCGCGGGCGGGCGACGATGCGTGGACGCCGCTACGTCGATTCCGATACCCGGCGCGAGTATAATACCATTATTGCTTTAATTAGTAATTACCGGAGTATGTGACTGGCGGATGCGCCCAAGCGTGCTGTTGTCCGACACGATCGGAGCATCTAGGAATGATAACGGTTAACGATCTCGTGGCCTGTTTCGATTCGAGAGGCTCTCCCGAACCCGTTGGTGGTGCATTGTGCACGATTTTCGATAGTGATCGCTCCCGGTGGGCGTGATTTAGGTATCCCCAACACGTTAACGTCGGAAACGGTGCCCGGAGAATGGTGTCAAATTCGATAAACTCGAAATAGAAAGTACGGACCCCGAAGCAACTGGAATCGTACCAATTTTGGTAGTAGGCTGGAAAAACATTTTTATAGCGATTCGAACATTTGTGACTTTTATAAACGGTCCATTCTTCGTCTAGAATTCTTTGGACGAAGTTTTTATTAAAAGATTCTGAATAAATGTTTTCTCCAAAATTATCCAAATAAAATACTGTCTTCATGTTCTAGTAAATTTTCTAATAAAACAAGATAGGATCTCTGGAGGTCTCTGGATCTGTGAAGGAAATCACTAATAAATTGAATTATGCATCCCGTCGCGATAGCTAAAGATTCTAAAACGGCTCTCTTGTCAATATGTCTGCTCGATCATCTCTTCGCAGAGCGCGAGCGCATACGCGAGCGGCCGAATGCAGAAAAATGCGCTCGAATGCAGCGCGCGCCCAGAAAAACCGTCGCGTTACGCTAACCAGAGTGTAACTAATCACGGTATTCGGCGGTGTCCATCATCGTCGCCGGTTTTCCGTCGATTCCCGTGAAGCGATCGATTATTTCGAAAGTAAGAAAGCGTGTACCTCGCTCCGAGCCGTGCGTTGACGCGGATCGAGGAGCGTGTTTGCTCGCCTCGAAACTAAACGAAGGTGTAAACGAGGAGCAAGGTCAGCCAGGTTTATTCGAGACGAGGCCCGGTGCTCGATACACTCTGAATTAACGAGGAGATAGTTGCCCGGCCGAGACACGTGCAACTATAACACAATACCAATCAAACGAACACGGAACGGTGACTTCATAAATTCAGCGCCGAAGGACTGCGGGTCGCTGAACCGATTTCAACCCGCGCCAGACAAAGAGAGGAAGAGAGAGAGAGAGAGAGAGAGAACGATCTCTCACAGATCTGTCGTGTGAAAAAAGTCCGAAACGGTTTTGTAATTTTTTCCCCGAGCAATGATTCATGTAGATCGGCGTTTCACCGAGAATATCGTTCACTTTCGTCCGTCATGATTAACTGTGTTCAAATCGTGTAACAAGTACGTGACTCTTTTTCTCGTGACTTCATAGATCGTTGCACCGGCTTCGTGTCGAACGCCACTCTTTTTCACAGGGACGAAAGAACCGCGGAATCCGCGTGAAAGCTCGCGCAAATTCATTAGAGGATCGCGTAAAGTTCCCCCCGCTCGGTTTTGTTCGCGGCCGATAGTCCTTGACGTGCTCCATCTCGCTCCGATGAGCCGCGGATATCTGTCTCGATCGCTGTACCGCCTGGACAGCTGCTCGCTTTTTTCGCGGAAATTCCTCGTCCTCTGACACCGATCTCCGTGAAAAATAAAAATTAGATCCTTTCGATTTTTCTACTGTTTTAAATTCCACGTTTTTCTCGCCGATGCGTGAAATTCGCATTGCGCATAGACGACGTTATTAGAATCCTGCGATTTTTCTGCTGTTTTCAATTCCACGTTCTTGTCGTGGGCCCGTGAAATTTGCATTTAGCATATCGACGTTATTGAATTCTCTCAATTTTTCCACCGTTGTAAATTACACCCATTCGTTTTTGTCATAGTTGCATGAAGTCTGCACTCTGATAATCACGGTCTCTAGATTTCTATGTATCATTCCGTAGGTTGTAGAAAACGAGAGAAAACTCGCGTTAATGGTTGCAACTATTAGACTGCGGATTTCGTGCACTCTTGACAAAGTGTTACAGAAAATAGTACGTTACCAGAGGAGCTTGCATATAACGTCATTTATTAAAATCGTTAGGAGTCAAAATATATTTTTATTTCACTTGTAGTCGATGCAACGAACGCAGAACATTTTTAACTTTGTCTATTTCCACGGATCAAAAAAGCAAGCATCCCGGGTCTTTGTTCGTCCTGTCGCATTTTTGTTTCCCTTGGGTTACGAGGTTCCTCGGTTGATCCCTTAACGCGCAGGCACGCCGGTACACCGTATTGGAATTAAGAAAATCGCTAGGGTAATGTTTCCTGCCTGTATTCCGTGGAATTGCGCAAAGCCGAGCGCACTTGCGACAGACAATTCCTTGAATGTCAAGCCTGAAACGGCGCACGATCGGAATATCAGCGCGGCCGCGTAATAATCTGAGAACACCGTGCTTGCCGCGCAGCGAACCCCGTGATAAATTTAAACGCTTTGTTATGCGGTTTTATTGGCCGCGCGACGTATCGCTGCGCCGCGATTACTCTCGCCTCGGTGATTCGTCTCGAATCGGGTCTCGTGTTTCGCTATTTCGGCGAGCGTTCAGTATTGTTCCCTCGGTTTACTTGTTTCTCGTTCGCTCCGGCACGTTTAACCCCTCGGTTCAGATTGCCGGCAATATTTTTGGGAATTTGATCCTGCGATCTTTCAAATGAACTCTGCAACGCTGTTCCTTGAGATTGCGAAACGTCGCCGGAACGATTTTGCTAAAAATTTGCTGGAATAATTTCGAGTAGCTTAAAAATTGTGAAATGAGGTATTTGCAATTTTTTATGATTCCGTGGCAAGCATAGGTCAGAAAATTTTATCGGGGCTACGAGAGTTTTCATGTTGCAGAGATTTTGTACGCGTTCGAGTTTAGCAGCATTACGTGGTTGGGAGTGAGTTATGAGTTCAAGATTCGAAATGCATTCCGCTGAAAATTGCCTGGAAACACGCTCTCTCGTTAAACGATGCAACAAAGCGTGTTAACGTAACACATTATGAGCGTCCGACGATCGAACGAGCTGCTCTCGAAGATTGTTGTGGCACGTGCAAATTTAACGTTGATAAGATGAGTGGATAGCAGATAGCGGAGGTATTTATTATGTCGAGCGTCGACAAACCGTGAGTTGCGATCATTAAAGTAGGAAAAGCATCGAAACGATCAATTTATGTAAAAATAATTATTCTTCGAGAATCTCGTTGAGAAATTTTATTTCGACTGGAACAATAACCTCCGTGCAGAAGCATTGAGACGATCAATATGGATTTATGTAGAAATCATTATTCTCGTCTCTGGGAATCTCATCGAGCAAGTTTATTCAGATCGAAGTGAACCAAGCAGATTTTTGCAGGAGCGAGTACCAGATGTAAGTACGCCTAGACGTAAGCGAGTGTCCAAGCTGTTCGATCGTAAATTTTGCAACAATCCCGGCGCAATTAACGGTATTTGTCAGATTCATTAGCGCCGTCGAAAGATCTCGATCGACCGGTAGGAGCAGCAATCACGGCGAATGCCGATAGCCAAACGATTTCCAGGAACTCGACAGAGAACTCGTTCGAGTTTTCGCGCAACGAAGAGCTCATTGTGGCCAGCTGGAAATCCTCGCGCAATCCGCTTCGGCAACCGTCGCACGTTCGATCGCCAAATTTGTAGCGGCCTGTGAATTCTCTTCCTTTACAGTCTCTCTTTCCCCCTCCCCTCTTCCTGGGCCCTCGAGCCTCTAGGATCCCGTTCAAAATGCTTCAACAAGGAATCCTTCTCGGTCCCTTGGGCCCTCTTAAATTATTCTGTGTTTAAATTTTGAACTCTAAAATTCCTTGCAATCTCAAGAACAGCGTTGGACAATAATTTTACACAGATGTTCTTTGACAACTGTTCAGAATTATCTCGATATTTATTTCCTAATACAGGATTGAAGCAATTTTTTGACAATTTTAGACATTTTAAGGACACTTTCCAAGATTAAGCTAGTTTTAGTAGGTTGGCTCGGTAGGTTTAGTGTTAATTTATACTGGATTATAACGAGAGACACAACTAATGTTAGGAATAGAGAGAGAGAGAGAGAGAATGAAGAAGGAGAGGTGGGACTATGGTAGTTGCTCGTTCGCTCTACCAGCGCCTTTATTTGCACTGGTTCAGGTATTGAGTCAACAATCAGGGGTCGGGAATACCTGCGTCAACCGCAACAATGCGTCCCGCGTAGGTATCCGGATACCCATAGACCATGGAAATATTTCTCATAGATTGTTTCGTCACTTCCGACGACGGCCATTCCCGGCAACCTTCTTTCTTTCCATCGCTGGCACAATGGCGGGCGAGACTCGACGGCAAACAAACCGAAAATTAGTGACGTCACGCTGCGCGCTCTAATCCGTCATTACGAATTCGGAGCAGACCCATTTATAGCCTGCAAAGCTGATTTTCTCGATAAAATATTTTCCTGATTTTGTTAACACTGAGAATTAATACTGAGATTTTAAAGACAAAAGCCTAGAAAGATGAAGACCACAATCAAAATTTTGCTAACTTGTTTAATGCTGAGGAGATTTTAATATTGTCGGATGGTACGAAACTCCTTGGACGATGAAGGGTCTCAGGTCTCAGGTCTCAATTTCCTGAATGTTGAAGAAGAGAAATTTTAATATTTCTCCCATGTAAGTGCCTCCTTCAGATTTTATATTAATTTTTCGAATTAATTTGAAAAATTAGCCCGGACATATTCAGGTGTCGAGATTGTGTGCACATATATTCCCAGCTTTCGTCGAATTGATATTAAAGTCAGGGTCCTCGGAGTTTATTACTTCAGGTTTCAGTAAACACGTGCGCTCTTAGCGTCCTAGCTACCAGTTTAATAGCGACTGTCCCGTCGTAAACCTTCAGGTGCGACACGACAGTCAACGGGCCCGTTAAGCTCAACCCCCTAGGGCCCCTTGGGCCTAGTATCTCTGCGGGACACTTGAAGGGTCATTTTTACCTCTACGCAGACGAGAGGGGCGGTCGCTTCGACTTACCACCATAGAATAATGGTTCGACTCGACCTTCGACAGAGGGTACGCGTGTTGCATTTTATATCCTTTCTACTGAAACAAAAAAAAAAAACAAAAGAAACATTTTCTCATTGGCAGTCCGAGACCCTTCACCTCAAGAAATGATGCTGATTGCATTTTACATTTTCTATAAATATACATTCTCATTTTTCTACCTAACACGCTGAGAATGCTCGTCTCGAAACAAATCAAGATGGAACCTCAATCTGCAGAAACATCTCCGACACAAAATGACACAAATCTCGACGCTCTCTAAATTTATTTATCGACCAGCCAGCTGCAGCAGCAGCATCACGTTCACCGAATCGTTCCCCAGAAGGCGAACAGTTATCCACATCGGAGGATCGCAAGGATCCGAGCTGTCGCTGACACAGATTCGACTTCCGATCCGTCGGAGCACGTTTCCACGAGCTGCGTGCATCCGAGACGAATTACGACAGAGATACTATAGCTGGCAACCGGCCTCGAGCAGATTCGCTCAATCTCATTATTTTCGCGTTGCTTAACGGTATTACGCTCGGCTAGAATCCGCGAAGCGTGCTCGCACTGACACAACCGGGTCGCCCGGAGAATCGGCGAGATTATTCCGGCGCGGTGTTTTGTCTACGCTTCTTCTTCTTCTTCTTCGTCTTCTTCCTCCTCATCTTCTCCCGCGATCATTTTTTCGCTTGTTCGCGTGAAATTGTATCGCGATACGGGCCGTCGGGTCTTGTTACCCTGCGATACCCGGCGCGACGGGTCCCGCCCGGGTAAAACTCTTTATCCGAGAGCCACACGCATCGGCGCGAAACTGCATTCCTCGGTTGCATGTGTGCGGAAGTTGCACGCGACGCGACAACAGGGACGCGCGCGGCTCTACTTTACGCCTGTCGTAAACCAGAAATTCGTATCGACGCGGACGAGGCTTAATGATCCAGGATATTGGGATCATTCCCGGGGGGACTGATAACGAAACGTTTCCCTCCGATACGCGGTTTTATGCCGCGATGATAACGGCTCGGGTGCAGCGACACTTGCGCCGCGCGTTTATCAATCACACGGTTCAGTTTGTTTAGTGGTTTTGCACTGGGATGATTGTTTGGCAAATTGGTTAGCTTCTGAAAATTAATACTGGAGAGAATTGATAAGGTAGCACACACTCGTGCTTTTCTTCAATTTTTGTTTAATATTATGAAAATTTATTCTATAGGAACAAAAGTTATGCTTCTTGCTTAACTTGACGGTAAAGTGTCAACAAATAAGTATAGGTTGTAGATGAAGAATGGAAGCACAATTGTTCTAGATCTATCGAAGTCGGGAGCCACTAAGCCACGCCTATCGAGTGTAAGCCACGCCCTCTGTGCGAATCTGTGCGAATTTATTATCGAAATTTAGAGTATTGTTTTAATTAGAAGCACTGGAAATCTTCAAGTCTCTGAATTCAACTGGATGTACTAGGAAATGTTAATGATAGTATGATTGATCAATATAATATCTTGTGGGAGGAGCTAAAGACCCCTTGGTGGGGGAATCGTGAAGAATCTAGAAATCAATGAGAATTGACTAGTATAGATGAAAGACACGTTTAGCTCGACTTTTTGTTGTGAGTGTGAAGGAATTTATGTAAAATGAAACCAACAAATATCATTGATAGAAATAAACGATGAACAGTAAATTTCGCAATAGACGTTTTCTAGTTCCCCACAGTGAATTTTGATGGACTGCCGCTGATACAGAATCGCGAAACTCGTTCCACGCGTAAAATCGTCGCTTTCTATTCGTCAATATCGTTTTTGCCGTCGATCGAGCTAATTAAGCGGCTTTCGATTTTCTTGAGGCTCACTGGGGAAATGTCGCGAGCTCGCTGCGTTTCTGTTGGAATGTGGGTGATGGTGAACAAGTAGCAACGCGAATGTAAAATTAGTCTCACCTTACGATGCAAAATATCACTTTCTGTCTGCTTTCCAAGATACTCGCCAGAAATATTAATCTATAATTTTCTCGTCTACACATTTCGCCGAATTGTACGAATTGTCTCCTCGAGAACACTGAATCGTTCGCATTGCGTAATATCGCGAGGTATGCACGCCAGGGTGTTAGCCTGTCTCATAAGTTCAATTTCGTTAGGTGTATCTGTTTTATTTCAGAGCATGGACAATCGCAGTGTGTCGCATTATGATAATGCTATTCAACGAGATTGCGAGACTGTTGAGGAGAAACAAAGTGTTTTATCGTTGACAGTGCCAGACAATGCAGCCGACCACTGACCCGTTTGATAACTGTTATGTTAATTTCGTTGGCCCGTTGTGCTCCAGAAAATAATTCGCCAGTTAATCGTCTCTCACTTTTTGCTGTTCAAAATTATTCCAAAGAGAAATTTTCAACAAGAATAGTTTAACAAAAGTGTGCCACTCCTCAACTACTTTGCGATACACACTTCCTGCTAGGACAGTAGTAATTGTAAAAATTAATTTCGATTCGAAATTTGCACAAATTCACAAATTTACAAATTCTAGATATTCGTAAATATATAAATTCCTATTTCCATAAAGAAATACTGCTGTACAAAAAATCAATTAAGCAGAATATTTATTATCAACAGCACCTCTTAACGAACAATGATCAAATCTAAAAATTGGTCTGTAATTCAGTAACGTATGCATAGAATTTTTACCGAACTCTAGTGCATAAAGATCCCCGGTATAATAACATTCGCCAGCAATATAAATCAGATCGTTATCATTCTCTCAGTGGTACGACATTCGCGATCGAGAAATCTCTCGAGATCGAATGACCTGTTGGCAACAAGACCCAGAATACCCCACATAAGAATCAGAGTTTCATAATCCCCCCGGTCTCCATTGTCTCCCTGCACCGGCGCAGACGAAAGTAAAGAGGGTGATCGATGCCCATCGGCCGCTTAATTAGCATCAATCGACCGTCGGCGGCCATTAGGGAGCGTTATGTAAATGATCGCGCGGCTCTCGGATCAATGTCTCATTGCGGGGCCGATAAATTTCGCCGGTGCTTTGAAGTTTCGTGCCTGCATCGTAATCGATGCAATAGACTCGGTGGTATCGATCTTGTGCCGGTATCGATCAGGCCGTCCGCGATCACCGAGTGGCAAAATCGATCCCTCTGTGCGTCGTTAACGCGATTCGATACCATTTAGCACTGTCATATCGAGATAGGAGCAAGCTCGATCTGCACAAATCTCGGTCGATCACAATTGATCAATATCCAACATGATTTTTAGCAAACATAGAGCACAGATTCGAACCCTGTTCTCCAGTTATCGATGCTGAAACATTAAAATAAATGATTAAGGAAATCCTAAAGGGTTAATGGAACGAAATTAAAAAAATGGAGATCAGTGTCATTTATTTCTGTCTTCCATCCCTTAAGTGTTCAATTTAAACGTACCAATACAAGATTTTTCGATTTAGACAACTTGTAAAATTGACTAATGGATGAAAGGGGAAATATTTGCGAAATGTTTCAGTTCATCTCTATTCGAAGAACAGAGCGTGGTACTTAGCATTAGCTTGACGCTGTCGTAAACTTTCTCCGATGTAGGATTTACCCTCCCCGACACACTCGATCACGCACGTGTGTGCACGCGCTCGATTATATCCCGGGGACTGACATTTGGAATGCTAATGTCGATTAGCGGAATCGATAAGTATCGACGGCCGCGTGCGGGAGTACCGGCTGTACCCGCTCGCGGGTACCCACGCACTTGATTGTGTCGAGCCGGGTCTCTCTCCCCCTCTCTCTCTCTCTCTTCGAGGAGTTTAACCTTTTCCTTTTGTACGCTCCGCAATTTGCGGCGTGTCTGGTCCGAGTCGCGTTTGTTTAGCCTGTGAGCCCCCCTTCGTATGGGGAATGGAATCTGGCAGGGGTGTAAATCTTATGGTGGATACACGGTCAACTTCGAAACAGAGGTTGCGTTCACTTTTGTGGACCGTGCTCTAGAAACATTTCCACGATTTCAGATGTGATATAATTCAAGAAAATGATTTAGAGACCCGAGAACATTGTTGGGAGCAATTTTTTAATTCACGGGGTCGTGCACCTTGGTAGATCAAATTTTTCTCCTTTCCTGGAAGTGATCTGTGGTAGAGACTAATATTTTTCTGCATTTGGTACACTCTTGCTTAAGGAAAAGGACGTAAACGAGATTAATGTTATTATATTGCAGATATTGTTTATCGTATTTAGTTGTAAATTCTGGGAGGTGATTCTACGTGAAAAGACACGTCGAAAATGTCGAATGAATTTTTCTCATACGAGGCTGCGTTCTCGGGATAATCGAGATTGAATTATCGCATAGCGTGTCTGTACATGGCTGACCATTTCTACTTAGGAATCTTCGAGCTCGATTATCTCGAGAATGAAGCCTCGGACTAAAAAAATTGATTCAACGTTTTCGACGCAGTTTCTTACGTAGAATCAGTCTATGGTATTGCATAATATATTTTTGCATGATATTAATATTAATGATTAATATCAAAAATAAAATACATACATTTCTTATAGTCTTAAAGCATAAAGCATGAACCGATGGGGGTTGAAGTCAAGCATAAAATTAACAAAAAGGAAATACTGTCGTTCGTTGCGTCATTATTATCGAAGTCCTTTAAATCAATTTCTGACGGTTCAAGGATACGTGACATCGAGGATTGAATTCTCCAGAATCGAATCGATTGAATACAAGCGTATAAATCAATATTGTCCAGGCAGCGAGGCTCTCGAGCTATCATCTCCCCGAGAAAATCGATGACAACTAAATTCCCCGATCTCCATATAGACCACGATTTATAACTCGGTTCGATCGAATAAATTATTCATACATCGATCTGCTTTTGTTAGAAACGATACTAAGTAAACGCTCGGGGAAAATCGACCCGTAAGCTGGACAACCTAAATCAACATCCTTCAAGCTGTCAAGGGCCGTTGGCCAACAGGTGGACACAGGTGATACGAAATCAGGTTCCAAGTTGGTACACTACTCTCGACTAGGCACACACCTTTAACGAAGAAAGAAATTCCTCGATACCACATTCTCGTATCCTTAAATCACTCGAGGTTGCCAGGGCCGAAGTTTCTGAAGAAAAGTGAACGCAGTGATACACACCCCCGCGAATGAAGAAATTCTTCGATACCATAATCTGTTCACAAGTAAATCACTATTTCCCGCATTGTCAAAATGGCGGAAAGGTGAACGCCAACTCGGATTCCAAGGTGGCGAGTAATGGACAGGAAAAACGAGTATTATGTTACTAAAAATCACTTTCTATGAATCATCGACCCTGGTTAGAACAGTCACCGAAAGCAGATTGTTAATTATAACTGCAATTCTTCTTGCCGAAACATCTCTATTTAATGTAATATGGTTGCTATATTCTATACTAGTTAAGAACTAAATATTTTCCAGTACATTTGTATACATAGCTCTGTAGGTCGTTGTTCTGGCTCCTTTAATATTGGGAGCTACTAAGCCACGCCTACTCGGGTTGAGACCACGCCCACTAAGTATAAACCGAGTAAAATCATAGGAATTCTGTAACCGTGACTGCTTTCAATCTTACACACACACACTTAAAGGGGGAAAAACTGGATCCTTTCCAGAATTAAAAAAAAATTTTTAATTATTTCATAAAATTTCCAGATAGATTCGATGAAATGTAAAATAATTTAAATTTGTACCACTCTGCTACTGTCGAAAATTGCGAGCAACAGAGAAGAATTGACCTTAATTGCCAGAGCTTTCCTCAGCTATTCACGATGATTGAACTACCGATTGCGCGAGAATCGATCGATCCCCTTTTCCAGGTTTATCGCCGGATCGATTAACTCGCAGAGCGGGATCGATAAACCGCGAATACGGTCGGCGATCGATACTCCGTTCGCAACAATGGCCGTTTCTCATACTGTCGACAGTTCTGCGCCGGTTCTCTCGAAACGGGAGACGGATTGCATATCGGACGGGGCGCAGAAACATGCAATTTCGTCGGGGTTTTACGAGCGTCGTATTCCCGGCGCAGGATGTGTTTTAGGAGAACGATCGCGCGTACCGAATCGATTTATCCGCGCCGGTTCCGCGACGTTACGCGACCATTACGCTAAAAAGACCGATATTAATTCACGCGGAATACCTATCCCATGAACGCGAGTGCGTGCGTTGCGTAAGGATCGGCGGATAATGGCGCCGGATCGCGCCGATAACATCGATGACATAAATCGCTTAATAAAAACCCACCCATTTTACGAGCAACAGTTTGTATTACCGATGATTGCCCGATCTATCACGTGGGAACCTCTGGCGAACAAATTCTGTCATGGACCGTTTCGAACCTGTGCTGCGGTTTTTCATACCGGAAGCGATTCGACCGCGAGCTGTAAATGTCGAGTGCTGAATTAAATTCTGGTGGGATCGATTTCAGCCAATTTCACTATTCCATATTCATTAGGTTCACGCAGCTGTTCGAACGGATACGGTATCCCGCTGTTTTACGATTTTGAAGCGTGTCATGGTAATAATTAATAGAGCGGTGTCGAATGTTGATAGTCTCCAGTAATCTAGTATATTTGTGGCATATACGGTATTATTTATGTCTGAGCTTAGGACAGTCGTGCCTGCAGCCGTAATTGGTTGTGCAAATTGTTTATGTGCTCTGTGACGAATATATTCTTCCTGATGGTTTATACGCCTGACAAGGATCCATTCCATAGAGGATTGTCGTTCATTTCGATCGATGTAAATCAGTCGACTGACAAGATACAATTGATTAGATTAGAACTCTCAATGATCTCAGCACTAATAATAACGTCGTAAAAATGGCGGATGCTTCAACGATCTTTAGGACCTTCTGGAGGTTCAGAAAGTCTCCAGAGTCTATTGAGGATCTAGATGGAGCCTCTTTGGAAAGTGCATCTTCGGGATACACTGTATAGAGATGCGAGGTTTTCCAGGAGAATCGACCGCGTATCTGGGAGGTCTGCGTGGCCCATCGAGGATGCAGGAAGTCGTCAAACTCATAGAATCGCCGATCGGCTCGCGTCATCCTCGGTGCAGAACCAGTCCTGTTTCCTCATGATCGCGAGTCCAGGCCACCGTGAAATATCGACGCAGCATTCGAACCGTCCGATAAGGCGTGCTAACGGTGCGAGGATCTTTTCCGGTGTGCCCGGTGACGGGTCGCGCGAAAGAGCCATAAAATGATCGGTGGCCAAGGCCCGGGTGATGCACGGCCCGCGAACGCGAGGATCTCACGCCGGGATTTCTCACGTTACGCCGCAACAACCATATTTTCCTTCGCGGCCGATGTTCTCGTTTCCTCGCGAGTCCTCGCGAGAGAGCATCTGGCCAGGTTGCCGGCCCGACGGGCTTTATGGCGATTTATCTCTATATAAGTAGCTCGGCGAGCAGCGAACGTGTGCAGGAAACATCGCGTTTACGAGGAGCATGGCCGCTGCCTTTCTGCAATCTCTTTTGCAGGCAAGAAGTACATGGCCGCTCAAAAGTATCGCAAGAGAAGCTGCGATACTTTGCGAATTTATTCGTGGATAATTGGCATGACTATGGAAGAATTATTCGTTACAGTGTCGGCATAATGTCAATACAGGGTATCCCGAAAATTTCATTCCTTAGAACGCGTGATTCCTCAGGTCATTTCGAGTAACTTTTTCCTTTGCGAAAATCTTCTCCGCGGCTTCGTTGAGGAGTTATGAAAGGAAAACACGGACCAATCACAGCGCGGCTAGAGCGGACAGGTCTGAGCGGGGCGCTGGCATTGGCCGTGCCGGGATCCGTCCGCTATAGCCGCGCGCTGATTGGTCCGCGTTTTTCTTTAATAACTCCCTAGCAAAGCCGCGGAGAAGATTTTTGCAAAGGAAAAAGTTGCTTGAAATGACTTCGGGAATCGCCACCTTCAAGGAAGCACCACATCTAGATAATAAAGAAGTGGAGGGTCAAATGGAAAGCAGTAAATATTTTGAATAAAAATATAAAATTCTAGTCATGAGTCTATTATTGAAAAGGTTTGGTCACGTTTTCCGATCACTTGAAAGAAAGTGTCCACGCACTTTTGATCGGCAGTGTACCCGCCTCGACGCGCATAACCCGGTAACCCGTCCGATAGTTCCGTTCCATCGACGCGTATGCAACAGCCTTCATCGATGCATCGATGCGCCGCCGATGCGTCCTTCACGCGCGCGCGTGCCTTCCTGCTACCGTTCCCGGTTCCCGTTGCACCAACATTTGCAGGTGCATACGGATGAGAATGCTTAAAAAGTTCTTTGAACCCCGACCGCCGGTGTTGCAGCTCTGGCCGTTAGGCGAGAAAGAAATTGATATTTCCGGCGAGCGGCCACAGTTGATGAAATTCTTCATTTCCCTTTGTGAATCGAGATCCCGACGGACTCGTGGATCGACTAGATCGTTGGCTGCGGCTTTCGAGAACGATCGATACGGAAAATCGATTTGACGGATTCCGGAGCTGGGAAGAATTTCGGAAAGGGAATGTTCGACGAAAGGGATCGTGGAAAAATGTTAGCAGGCTGTAGACCACGGCTGGAGATCGTGGCCAGACGGTTTGATAGCGCTGTAAAATCGAGAATGACACCGGCCTGTTACCAGGCAAGACCGCGCGTCCCTGGTAGAGAACCGTGTCCGACGACTTCTCTCCCGATCCTCGCCCCCTTCTTTTTGCGTTCCTCTATCAAGCACAGCGAACCGTGTCAACCACACATCGATGATTCCGATGAAACGATTCGAATAGCTGCGACTCAATGATGGAGATCGGCCCGATCCGGAGCAGTCCGTGTCCGTATACGTATTATACGCGGAGGGAGCTCCATTACGCAAGAAACCCGCGAAGAAGCATTCAATTAGAAGGAACAAGCATCCATCGCATTCCAACGATATCAGATCGCGCCGCCAGTTAACAGATCTTGCCTTTAACTTTTTCCCTCGGTTACTTATTACCATCATTATGAATCGATCAATTCGAGCCGCACGGTCTATCGGAGTTGAGCATCTTCTGCCGATTCGCTGGCTACCCGTCGAAACACCGGCTTCGATATGTGTAATCAGCGAGTACGATTACAAACACCCATTGTCAGCTACCTCGTTCGGATTGCGAAACCGTGAAATTTCTGTAGCACGCCGCAACTGCTCCGGAAATTAGGTTATGGCGATTCATCGATCACCAGGGCAAAACATACAACGTCATAACTAAAACATTCCTCTGACTCACGAGCTCGTAAATATAACGTAACAGGATGATCATGCTCCTCCACGACTTTAATCAACAGTGAACGATCGAAAGGTTGGCCTAGGCTCATCCTCTGATGATAAATTCTGTTTTGTAAAAATTGCCTGGGCCCTCTCTCCGGTTTAATAATCGTCCCAGAGATTACGGGATCATCGCAGCAGGATCGATGTCCGAGCGATCGCTTGTCGATCATGCAGATCGAATGGATGATCGCCTAATCAGCCAGTTTTCCGGTGCACCGTTGCAAAGCGCGGCGCGGCTCGTCCGGTTCGTTCTCGCGTGCTGACAGTGACCTCCTTGTCTGTCCGAGGATGGAGCATACTACTTCGACGAAGCGTCGAGTATGTATATCGTTGTACATTGTACGCTGCTGTGTACACACGCGGCGAATAAAACACGTGGCCCGCATTGTCGGCGACGCATTCCAGCCACTAGTACGGTATCCGAACACTTGCAACCCCTTTCGAGCGACACACCGGCCCGGCTAAACCGAAGCCATTGCGGAACGCATCGTTCTCTCGGATCTAGTTAGCGAACCGTGGGGCTTAACACTTTGGGAACAAGGACCGTTCCGTGCGATACAGTAACAATCAATCCGTAGATTGACAGATGACGATCTAAATAGCAAAATTAAAACTCCGAGCAAAAATTGCGAGTTATATCAAATTTAATTTACTTGTACCAATTCAGAGTTTCCTATAATTTTGGACTCTAAAGGAGCTAAAGGATCCTTTGAAGCTGAAGGCTGAAGGAGATTTTTTTTTAATTTTGTGGCTTCGAATAGGGAATCTAGCCAGATAAGTTTTTAAATCATTTTACTATGGTCAGCACTTCATGCTGTAAAAATGTCAATTTTCCTGACTTTACTAATGTTTATATATTGTCTGTATTAAAGCAGAATTGTTCAGGTGGTTCGTTCTCGAATTTCGTCCACGAAACACGCAAGGAAAACAATAGAGACAACTGAAACGCGTCTCGCAGCAAGAAAATGAACTCCGGCGAGAGATCACCGTGCAAAAGGGCGCGACACCTAATCCGTCATCGAACTATGGGAATAAATCACTCGGCGGGATCGCGTTGTTCGCCGATTTTTCATCGGACCGGGACCGATACCGGCGCGCTCCGGACACGCGCTCGCCGCGGAATAAATTACACGCGTCAAAGCCTGTTCCACGTCGTAATGGCCGGCCCGCGGAACTATCTCCGGATAGATCTATGCGAAAACAAACGTTTCTTGCGATCGGCTGTCGTCCCGATCGATCGGGTGACGTCACCTTTAGCAAATGAAATGGAAGAAATGCGTCACATTTTTCTCATCTTTCTGTCTAATTCTTGTTTAATCGGGCACTAAAATTTTGGGAAAAATCTCTGACATGTTGAGGACATTGGAATATATTTTTGAGAATTTTTTCCGATTTTTTTAGTTCGAGAGAATTGCTGAAAAAAATTGGAAAATGTAGACGATTCTTGTTTATTCTTATCTCATTATTTTTGTTGGTAGCTTGAGGAGTAGTGGATTGAAATTTTTATGGCAGCGAGTCATCGTGTTGAGCATCGTTCCTGAATTTTTTCAAAATTTTTTCGAAAGTGCATCGCAGTTAAAAAAAATTGGCAATTCCAACAGTTTCCGGACCGGAGGGGGTTTATATCGAGTATAAACCACAGATGCATATCGGCGGTCGGCAAAGGGAAAAAGTCGCGTGCGAATGCGAGGAGCGGCATTCCTGGTTGGTTTTGCATACCGAAAAATCGGCTGGCCTCTCGTTTACGCGTCCGATTCCCAGACAACGATCGGGAAGGTCCCGATCCCCATCCAATTTGCATTAATTTGTACCGGGCGCAGGAACGGCTCGTCTTTACGGTCCCCGGACAAGCGTCAATGTCGCGTTCGCACCTTTATCTGTTGGCGCACCGGTATCGTCGCCGGCGATCGCCGGTTTTCGCCGTCAGGTTTACGGTCCTGCTTCTACGCTACACACTCGCGGGACTCGACGCTCGCATACACGCGTCTACACACCATACAGAGATTGTCGGTGGGCATAGGGCATTGACTCCTTCCCGATTTACTCTCGACAAGACGCGACCGGGCTTTCGCGCCGGTCGACGTTACGAGGACTCACGTAATTGCTGACGGCTGCTAATACGTCCTGCTGCGAGAGAAGAAAAACCAGATTCGCAACTTTCAAAGCGCGTCCGGGGCCGTGCGGATCCTCTTCTCTGCGAGCCCCGAGCGGATTTCAAGAAAATCGGTATGGAAGTTGGGTTTCGAAGACAACGAGCCTTTTACTTTTAACGATTTCGGTTTCGTTGCGACGTGGGTGGCGCCACTGTCACTCGAGGAACATTAATCGAACTTGATCGTGGGCAACAGAGCAGTGCAAGAAACACTGTTGCGTTGAAGCGATCTTTCTGAATTTTTTTAACTATAATGCACTTCGCCAGAAAATTTGAAAAAATTCTCAGACGATGTTCATTACAATCAGCTACCTCTGTAAAAATATCAATCGCGTGCTCCTCGAGTAACTATAAAAAATCCGCATAAAAGTACAAACATTACTTCTGCTTTCTCAAGTGCACAACGTAGAAAATGATTTTTCAGTATTTTTTTAACTAAGATACACTTCGCCAAAAAATTTGAAAAAATTCACAGACAATGTTCATTACACTCCCTCACTACTGTAAAATTGTCACTTGTCTGCTCTTCGAATTACTATAAAAAATCCGCATAAAAGTGCAAACATTCGTTCTACCACCTCAAGAGCATAGGAAATGATTTTTCAGTAACTTTTTAACTATGATGTACCTCACCAAAAAATTTGGAAAAATTCACAGACAATGTTCATTACACTCACTTAGTACTGTAAAAATGTCACTTGTCTGCTCCTCGAAATATGACGTAAAGGTGGCAATAAAAATTGACACTTTACTTTCGAAGCCATTGAATCATGTTCGACAAAATTTCGTGTGATAAAATTCATGTAGGTTCAGGTTTGGTTGTGCAGAGGGAGCATTGACAGGCCAGTTGTCACGGGCAGCGTTAACAACACACGACAATCGCGATGCAACAGCAACAGTTCGCTCAAACCATGCACAACAGCGAAACACACGAGCCTGTCCGTTGCCCGTATCATCGTATCGCGTTATTTGTACACGGTCGCGTTGGTCCAGCGTTGATCGTCGACCGTCCCGTTATTTAACATTATACAGAACGATCCGGGAACACTCTGCATCCTGATGCATCAGGCCAGAATCACCCACACGTCTGGCACTCGAGTGCATGTCAGAAGCGGACGCCGTATCTATCTCTGTTGTAGGACACGACCGTTTCGTGTCGACCCTCGATCCGTTTTGTTCGGGGCTGTAACATCTACAGGGTGTTTAAATCACGCTCAATCATGTCGGAACTGTTCAGTATACCCACACTATTTTTATAGAAAATAAACATAAATCAATCTTTCGTAGATTGCATTGTAACATTTTTAGATTCAATCATTTAGATAAAACTCACGTTTCTTGGATTCCTGAATGTTTCTTCAATTTACCATTGGGTTCACAAGCACACAATGTAAAAAAAAAATATTTGCAGAAAGATTTATTTCGTGCCTTCGTACCAGGGCATTTTAACGTAAAAATAGGCCGATAAATTTTTGGTTGATTATACTCATTTAGATAATTAATACACTGACTCCAGTCTTCATAATTCGACTGAAAAAGAGGAACCTGTTGGCCTTAACTTTTCCAGTTAAGAAACTATAAAAAAAGAAAAGAATCATCTTCGCCGAGGGATGTGCCCCTTCTTACTACGCAAAACATCGTTTCGAAATTCACGAGATAATTAATTGTGCACATTAACATCAAGCCAGCCAGCATAATTTCACTAATGTGCGCTGCGTTTCCGACCATGCAACTTCTAATTAAATATTTTTCTACAGCCTCGTAACATAATTGACATCATGCCTGCATAATTCCATTTAAAGAATGAAGTTTATCAGCCTGACTTCATGAAAATATTCTTAAAAAGTCTTCCCTAACGAATATTAGCTCCTACCATTCAACATCTAATTGACCATTTGTCTCTTACTTCACGAGACAACTATCGTATCGTCCAAACGAGGACAAAAATGCGAAAATAAAAATCGTTACCGGCGCATTCTACCATGTGACTTTCAGGTAAACATTCTTTTCGTACTTCACGAGACAATTATGGAATGTACCGTTCGAACAAGGACACAGTGTACATCCAGAGCGAAATAAAGATGACGACGGACCTCCAATGGGCTCCCATGGGTCACGAGGTGGATCAATCTCACGCTCCCGCTCGCCTATTCATCGGCTGTCGTTTTCAGCTGGCCACAATGTGACACAGTGCCGTAAATATGGCACCGGGGAATGTGGCCCCGGTTCCGGTACGATGAACCGCCGGACTCCGGGGCCCTCGACGTGTCGACTCGCTCGGATAACCTTTCAGAAGTAACAACGTCACGTTGCAAGACGTCCCCTATCCGAGATCCCGGCGAAGTTTTATGTTTCACTTCGCCGTGGTTCGCCGGCTGAAGTCGAAACCATGGGGAACGCGAAGTGTGCCGATGTTCTCACTGACAAAGCATCGTAAAGCGTGCAATAAAAATCGCAGCTCAGCTTTCGAACAGTCATCGCAAAGGGGAGACTTCAATCTTCGAGTCCGCGTTGGGTTTAATCCCGACAAAAATTTATCGACAGTCACCCGTTCATTTCAATGTAAAAATATACGACTAACTTGTACGATGACATACTCCGTTCAAAGTACAATAGAAATCCATACAAAAATCGTAACGTAAATTTGATGCTTTCACGGCCTGGAATGTACACAAAATCGTAATTTTTAAGTGGAGACTAGTATTTAGGAATACATTAATTTTAATATGGAACAAATTTTTCTAAATGGCACCTGTTTTGTGCAATTTTTATTTTCCCCGTGAAAGACACTGGATAGAAATACTGTCCCAGCAACAGCAAGAATTTCCTGGTTGTGCACAAAGGGCAATGCTCGCTGACGAAACCGAGGCTCTCGATAGTAGTTTATGGCGTCCACCATTACGCACCTCGGACATCGTCGATATCCAATGGCTGCGGTATCGTTGCCCGGATAACTAGCCGACGGACATTCCGTCTGGAATGTAACATCGATAAAATTATGATGCCCGACGATGCTGGATTCGTTGCATCGGCCTGTTGGCCACGTGATGTTTTTTTCCTCCCAACGTGGATTCCGATCGCCTGTTAGTATCTGTCGCTGGACCGCTGATACAAGTTACCGGCGAATTACTTTCCTCCTCGCGGCCTGACGTATTTATCGAGGAACTCGTGGCGTTTATCGACCTTAGATCGAAGGAATGCTCGACGGTGCAAAAAGTGAAAATGTTCACGGCGCACTCAGCGAGATCGCGAGCGTTATCGGTATCGTAATTTTGGATGCGCGTTCCGTTGTTATCTCGGCGAGGAGCAGTGAATTAATCGAACCTTCCTGGACTGATTAGGCGCGTATTGCTCCGTTCGCTTCTCGATTTTTCCGAGGATTCCGGTACTTTCCTTTTTGCGGTGACCACTTCCTACCAGTTGCGGGACTAGCTAATGCATGCCACTGCGGCTGCATTCCTTAAAATATTCGACGGACTAGCTCAGTGATTGGCAAACCGAGCACAAAATGAGTTGGCGGAAAAACGGCATATTTTGCGAAGAATAATTTATCGTACGAGAACTGGGAATTCTCGAAGGTTTTATCTGAGTTTAAAAGATAGAGGAGAGCCTCCCGAATATAACGGTATATTTATCTATTAATTTTTGGTGTTTTAATCTATCTTAGTCATAGTTTCACGTGCAGTACAGTCAAAGTATTCAGAAGGTTTTATCTGAGTTTAAAAGGTAGAGGAGAGCCTCCCGAATATAACGGTATATTTATCTATTAATTTTTGGTGTTTTAATCTATCTTAATCAAAGTTTCACGTGCAGTACAGTCAAAGTATAGCTGTCAAAGTTTCACGTGCAGTACAGTTCCGCAGACGTTCCGGAGTAAGTAGTCATTTATAAAAATGATAATTGACACTTGAAACCGGGAGTAGCTTGTTCGAGTCCACGAGAACCCGTTTGAAGTGACCAGCGACATTTTCGACCCGGCTCGATTTCACGCTCTCCTTGATGCCTTTCCTGGTAGTAGAGAAGCTACCAGGGTGGTGGAGCAGCATGATCGTTGTTAGGCGATTACGCAACGGCCGCGAATACGAGCGGAACGATCCCGAAGGCCAGCCGCGTACCAGCGCGAGCGTTAAACCTTCGAAGTTGGTATTTCGTGGGGTCGCCCGGCTACCAAATGATTAACGAAAGCCGCCGCCTTAATTATCCTCGTGAGAACGCTGTTACGTGATCACCTGGAACCGTGATAGTAAATTATAAGTGCTCCACATTGTGCGAACCAACCGGGAAAAGGTCGGCTCCCGATCAGAGCGTCCCTCTGACTCACCGATCTGGATCGAATCAGCTCTTAATTAATTTTACTGGATGTCTGTACTCTGACAATATAAAAGGTTGTGTACATAGAATGATAGAGCACTTTGTGCATGTGTGGCGTCGATTCAAAAACGAATTATACAAGCCACGATCGAGTGGAGTTCGAAGGAGGTTGAAAACCTTTCTAGTGACTCACTTCGGTGAGGCAATGTTTAGCGATTAAACAATTTCTTCATTAATCATAATCTTATGAAACTTGTATCAGCATGTTCGTGATATTTTCCTGATTAAAATGATTCCAAACATGACGCCATTCGGGCCATATTTACTCGTTCAATCCACGATATAGTAGAACCTCGATTATCCGAACTGATACCTGCATTTAAATTTAAAACGATTGTTTTCTGTATTTAAGAATCACGTCGCAAGTTTACCGGGAAAATAACAGCGGAAATGAGCTGGTTCGAAGAAAGAGACGACGATTCGCGGACAAAATGGCGCCCGCGGCGATGCTGCAAGAAATTCGAGACACGGCTCCGGGAAATATGCGCACGTTTCGCGAAATTCCTCGCGCGGGGGACCGAAATGGAAGAAGAAACGGAGAGGACCGCGTGGCCGCCGCGCGTGCAAAAGCGCCGCATCGTCGTCAGCGATGAGATAACCAGTCGGCAGATTAGAGGTCCTTCTTCTCTGGCGAATTTATCGCCCGGCGGTACGTGCAAAAATGCACTTTGTCGGCGGTTCCGCGCCGGACGGCTCGTCCACGGAATCGCGGATACGGGCAGGTGAAACGACACGGTCGATTTATCGATGAGTAATCGTATCGGCGGACCAGGTGGCCTAATGGAACCGGCGCGATCCACGAATCCCTGAAATTCGACCGAAAATCTGCCGAAAGAAAGCCGCTCGACGTTTATCTCGTCTCACTATTAATCACCCCGATTTATCATCCAGGTCGATCGCTGTACAATCGATCCCTTAATTGCGGAACCGAATGTCGGACTTTGGAGTCGATAAGATTTGAATCGTGTATACACAAGCGATAAGATTGCGACAGAGATTTTTTTAATGCAATTTTCAGATCTTGCTGGCGGACATATGAGAAATCGTTGATCGATCTTTGTTGTGGAATGCGTCGGAGGATTGTTCTTACTGTTAAAGGTCTCTTGTAAAATCGTACCTCTGTTGCCCACATACAGTTTATATGTCACAGCTTTTGCAGATCCCGTTTCCCCGTGCAGATCGGCTTCATGCCCGCATTTTACGCCTTTATACTGCTCCAATTTTCTTACCTAACGACCGGGTTATGTAAGAAACGTTACCTAATATGGAGTGCAACGTGGAAAACGTTATTACAACGGCCGGGCACAGCGGGAACGCGCCACTCTCGAGTGCTACATTTAATGGAGCTAATAGAGAGGAAGTTCCCACAGGAAATGTCGTGTTGAGAGGGTTGTCTTTTCCTCGAGACGTTGTAACTACTCCTTTCCTCGTTGCGGATCGCGTACGCGTGGACGTTCGTTCCTTTTTAGCCTCGTCGTGCATACTTTCTGTTCCATGCCAAGTCCCTGCAATCTCGAAGAAAACTTCGTTAGAAACCCCAGCGCAGGAAAGAGCTAAAAATAGCAAATTGGAAAATTAATATTCATCGAGAATATCAAGTTGAACCACAGACCTGGAAAATAATCTCGGTCTTAATTAGTGCGCGATGTATAAAAATGCGCTAAAGCACAAAAATAAAAGAATCAACATTAAAATTGCCCAAAAGGAATGCTTAAAAACCAAGCAGTGCGCGCCGCGTTGCATCGGCTGCATTCTCACACGCATTTCCAATCACCATTAATCACGAAATTTTATTTTCATCGTGGAACTCTTGCCTACTTGGCCTGTTTTTTTACACCGTGGGGAGGGGCATGGAATAATTATCAAATAACGCCATAACGATCGCAAATATACAGCACCGGAAAAATGCAATTAAAAGTAAAAATTATCTCGACCCGCAAAAAACGTGAAATTACTGCGAGTAACAGCGAAACGCAGTAAGTAACAGACGGTAAAAACGATCGTCGCACAATTACACACGTCTTACAGTGTGTTCTAGCGTCCAGACACTTTAATAACCATTCGATGGCGGATTGCACGGTTTATTCAATCGACGCGGCCAAACAGAAATCGTGGAAATCGTTTCAGCTGCAATTTGCGCGCTGCATCCCCTTAATTATCACCACCTCGGCCGTTTCCCCTCGGGTGCATTCGGTGCATTTCCAGCACCGGTGGAACGGGGCGTGATCGTTGCTGATGCATCATCAACGGACGCGTGTATTTCAGAAGTCTCTGTTGCTAGGCGTGCGGCGAAAGACGAATGAAGTTCTCTGTCTTCTGCATTCCGCGGATGACTTCGCTGCATAATTTTGTCGCCGCGGGCACGCTGGACATACGTTACTGATTTTTTGCCTTTTTTCCAGATGACGCAATTTCAAGTGTTAAACATTCATTTCTTGCTCCGGAGATTCAGGATCTCTTGTAGGCTAACATTATGTCGTTGAATTTATTTGTTTTTTTTTTGGCCGCTGTGCATCAGCAAACGACCGTGCGATAAGATTTAAAAAATTGATTATAAATTGCCTTGATCAGGGACATTGCCGAGCATGTCAGATATTGATGTGTGCAGCTGCATTCGTGCGACAAGCATCTCTAAATGTCATACAGTTAGTGTCAATTTGATGTTTCAGTACGATCAATTTATATATTTTTAAATGACAATTTCTCATTAACTCACTGTGTAGATTGTGCGAAACGTATACAATACAAAATGGACTATAAAGTAGTATATGCAAGATTAAAATATCAAGTAAAATTAGAATGTAAAATAGCGTAAGAGCAAAATGTAAAATAGAATACGGAAAATATACGAGTGAAAAGAAGACAGTTCATTAATATTTACGGTGTCTCTTGAAGGAAAAGTTGTTTGAGAATACATTTTCTTGTGATTTGTTTTTTGGAGAATGTAAAAGGGGTCGACGAAGGTGGAAGCAGGAATTTGAAAAGAACGTAATTTATGTCGTTTTGTCTGGCAACAACGGAATTATAGTCGAAGCCGTGCGGCGCGTTGGATCGACGTTCCCATCGCCACGGGTTATTATACTTCGTTTAAAACGATTTCGGGGTGGTACGCGCGTGATCGTGCGCGACGCGCTCGTTCATTGATATACGACGAGCATATCTTGTACGCGTCTCGAACGATTACAATAAATTACATCGTCCCGCGAAGACAATGCTTCTCGATGCGAGCATGCGAGCAGCCGAGTCTTGCTTAAGAGGTTCGACCACCTTGGCGATCTAAAAATACTCGGACATACAACAATTTTGATGAGTTTCTCTGGAGACCGACAAATTCCCCACTATTTTCTGCAATTTGTATAATTTGCAAAATTAGCGTACAATCAATGTACGTGATACAAACGAAATTAGTTACTACAAACGGACGATGTTGCTCATCTTTTTTTCAGAAATTTCCAAGATTATAGAGCTTATGTCTTCAAAATGGCTGTCACGTGTGGGGAAGACCAACATTCGATTTTTCAGAACACAGTTAATTTTCTTACGAACGATACTACCGTTACAAAAATCGTGTGATAAAAATTTCTACAAAAATTTCAACTGTGTATATTAAATATACAAATAAAATATGGAAACATCTTCTACGCCAGGACAGAAATTGTCTAGCACCTAAGTCCCCGTTTCTCGGGAAGAAAAAAATGGCATTTTTAAAACACAGAAAACTGGGCAAAATGCGTCGGCGCATGTAAAGTTGTTTTCGCGTCGGAGATCTGGTTCCAGGATGCAAGAAATCATTCCCGGAACCATCTCCTTGACGCCGACGCGTGTTCCGCAGGCTCGACGCTTTCTCGCGCGGCTTTAGCTGCGCTCTCGGGCCCTAATGGTCGGACGAAACATTTTAATTGGCGGCAATTACTCGTCGATTTAATTGGCAGCTGTAAATAATTCGGTGCACTCTGCGATGAGAGGCTACGGTGGAGGGAGGGAGGCGGTTCCACGGGGAGAACAACCTGGCAGATGTTCGTGGGCCGAAACGCGTACCCGCTCATCGCGAGTCCTTGCTAATGATCGACGCGCTTGATACCGTGCGCGAGGGTACACGCAGTCGTAAATAAAACGGCGCATCCCGCGCTCCGGCTCCGTGCACTCTTCTCTCGCCATATATGAAAAGCCTTCTCGAGGATCGCCCACGCGTCGGGATGCATGCGCGATGCACTCGCGGTGCGTTCGATGCACGCGCGCGACGGTGAACGTTATTCGAGCGACGCGACGGCCTTCGATGATGCACCGAGTGCAGCCAACGGGTCAAGGGTCGCGATTTCAGACGAACGATTGTTCGAGAATGTGTGCAGATTTATATCGCCTGGAGGGGAATTAATTGTTCGTGGGAGTTTGGCGTAGCACATTTGTTCCTTCTCTTTGTAATTTAATTTTTCTGTAGACCTCTCTTCCTTTATTTTCTTCTTCCATTTCTTCAGATGTTAAAAGATTGTTTGTTGTATGTTCTTGTACAATTTCGTATCCATTGAATGAAAAAATGTCGAAATGTAAATATTCCAGTTCAGAGGGCGAACGGTTAAACAGTGAAAATGTTTTTAGAGAAGCGATTGGAATGTTTGCGGAGATCGGCGTTCGCGTAAAGCGAATTGTTGCGATATTGCACGGTCCGGGAACGTTTAGTTGGCAAAGGGGGTGCACAATCTAAAATGCCATTACACACGAGGAATAAATAGATAAGGGGTTCACGGTTGGTAAGCGCTCGAAGGGCATTCCAAGTTGCATTGAAAGTCCAGCAAAGCGTAACCAGTATTTGCCCCTGATTGCAACCACGGGAACGCGATCGCGGCGAGAGTTGAAAGGTGAGGGATCGTTAGGCAGGTAGCAATCAATAGAAGGATGTAATTTGAGGAGTTGCATTACGCCGGTATGTAAACAAGCGGCCGGCTCTAATTCGATATAGAGCATGTTCCCTATCGATTCCTGCCTATTAGAATACCTGAATCGTTCCTCTCCTTGTTTTCAATTAACCGCGTGCATTCATGACTTTTCCTTGTGGCAATTCGTATTCAATTTTATCCCGGAAAATGTGCAACGTTCCCTCAAATGCATTGGCATTGCACCGCAGTCCTTAATGAACTTGTTTAATCTCGAAAGTACAGTTACTGGGGAGCAGGAAAATAGTAAATTACGAAGGGCATATAAACAAATTGGAAATCATCAAAATGATGACTTAAACTACCCATTATTTTACATGCACTACGCCCTGTTAAATTTTCTACAAAATCCCTCAAGCCTAGCATCGACTATTATCATGACCTCAAAAGAAGATTTGAAACGTTTTGTTTCAATGCACTAATTAGAATGATCCTGCAAAAATTTCTGCAAAGCAACAACAAGCGGAAATGAAGATCGTGTTACGGCGAAGGTGTAAGGCAATCTCTCATCTGAATTTCTCAATTAGCACCGGCAAGAAGCCTGTGACCCATTTCCCGCGTACGAAAACGGAGTTTCTCGGGGCAAAAGGTAGAAAAAGATGGTAACGGTTCGACGAAAGTGTAACACGGATCACGGACCGGCCTTGACGCTTTCACCGGGCGTGTGCATCTGTGCGGGGTCCGGCGTCCTTGAACCCTTGGTCTCCATCAAATTCCCCGTCGCTCATCTCTCCGCTCTCCATTTATAGAATGAATTAGGGTGGCGGCCGAGGGGCAAAAAGGAAGGAAGGAAGCGAAGAGGAGAACGGCTGGAGGAAAAGGGAAGAGAAGCGCGCGTGGTCTTGCATGAAAAGGGATCAGCCGTGGAAGAATTCGCCGTGCGATCGGCTGCGCGGCGTTCATTATGCTTGGTCTTCGATATACCCGGGATTATTTTTAGTGAACGCGCGTGGGTATAAAAGAGCGCATAAAAATCCGCATACCTGCCGGCTCGTTCGCCTGTGCAGCAACGAGAAGCAAAGAGAGAGGGAGAGAGTGAGAGACGAGGATAAGACGATCGAAAGAGATCGGCAGCGGAACGGAGAAAGACGAAGAGAAGGAACGGTGAAGAGAACAGGAGAAGGAAAGACGGAGGAACAGCGGGCTACGTGTATAAGGAGGCTCGCATAAGAGCTGGCCGACACGTTGGCGCCACCGAAGTATTTTATGCATGCCAGATGAGAGTACTCGTCTCGGATCTGACACTGAACCCGCTCCACGACCCACGCGACGATCCACTCACTTTCCTGACGCGCTACCAATGAAGGCTTTGGGTCCTGCGCCCAGTTTCGGGGCCCTGGGAGGGGGTTATGCAAGCCTCTTCAGCTCCAGGCAAGGTTTACCAAAAATCGCCTCACAAGTCCCAACTACCTGGCGAATCATTGTCTCGATCCCTTTCGACTCTAAATCTGAAAGAATTTTTACTTTCGTCAAAGTTCTCCATGTTTCTCAGAACGTGATGTGAAGTTTTACACAGAATTTGATATGTCATCACTGGACTAGAGTTATTAGAAAAACCATATTAGAGTTCTTAAAGAAGTTAAGAAAACGTCTAGGTGACTCCTGTATATTGGAATTAATATAAACAATTTTAACCGTGCATAAAATTGCGGAGGCCAGTTATCAATATTTTGTAAATTCTGTGTTGTGCATATTTGAATAGGAAACGTGTAATTTTTGTGCTTTGATGGACTCTTACCGAGGTCTCCTTGGCACTGTGGTGCTAGTGGACCGTGTTTGTGTCCCAGGAGATAGAAAGATGTTCGGGACAGTTCTGGTTCAGTTGACAGGGACAAGTGGTGTTTCTGGGTGGTCGATTGTACGGCTTGGACAGGACCGAGATCGGGAAGCCTTAGGCCGAGACGTCCTCGCGACTGTAAATTGGTACAAAATGGGTTAAAGCGTCACCGAGCGTGTAAATGGATTGGTGCGTTCGATTGTGCACGCCAACCAATGGGAATGACTATTCTGTCGATGCGACGACACGTTTCAATTGTACGATCTGGGTCTCGGTTAGGCTTCGGGTCGCTTTCGAGTCAGCTGATGGTACTCGGTTCGAGTTGGAGGGCTCCTGCAGCCGATAGACTCGATAAAATTAATTACTTTGGAGAGAAACGATCATAGCGAGTATGTATAAATGTTTCTACGAAACAACTTTCCCACCGGCACAATAAAAATCCCAAACGTCAAAGTGTACACCTACATCCCACGATTTACCGAGCAATAAACTAAAAGAATCTCTCTCGTCGTCGTATCATCGCCGACAATAAAAGGCTCAGCAGTCGAGTGGATTAAGCGTTCAGAAAAATGTCAGTCGCATAAACTGAATTACTGCGTAGTGTTTACGTTCGCCGTTGCATTGCTGGATCACCATTCTAGTCTCGTCGTGTGAGTCGCTCGTCACTTGCAGCGCAATTGCACCGGGATGCACGCACACTCGACACGCGCGAGGCATCCAGCAGCTGTCGGTCGGATGACTCAAAACCAGACGTCGCAAGACTCACAGAACTTCTAAATAAAGGATTCATTCCATGAATCGTGGCTCATAGATCTTTTTCAATGAACATTTTTCATACTTTCTGTAAATCGTGCGTAATAACAGAGTTTCAGATTCAAGTAGGTGTACGGAAGTAAAAAAATTTTTTTCGAAATTAAAATTAAGGTGATCTTGAAGAGCGAAGCTTCCTCTTTACAATGACATCTTGAAAATTAGGTTACGATTTTTTGTTGCCTTTTTATTGCACTTTGAACGAAGCATGTCACGTTACTTTAATGTCAGTGGTACATTTTCGGATTCAAATGAACGTGTGGAAGTCAACAAATTTTTTTCGAGAATGAAACCAACGTGGACTCGAAGATTGAAGTCTTCTCTTTACAATGAGACCTCAAAAATTGAGCTACGATTTTTCTTTGGCACGCTATCGCACTTTGTATGTCGTCTCATTCTAACAGAGAGTATACCTTTCATTCAGAGTGCGATAAAATCGTAACAAAAGATGGTCCGTTAAATTTTTTAAAGAGATTCCCTAATCGATAGAAGCTCGAGCAGAATTTTTCGAGAAACGAAAGGCAACTGTTTGATTGGATTTTTTTCAACTGACCTAACGTCGGCGGAATGGTTCAGAGTCCTCGATCCTGAGTCACGGGGCATAGTGAATTAAATCGAGGGCCGAGAAAAGGGTCCAGCCCGGTTCTGCAATGGTCGCTTCCGGTCGTGGTTCGGATGCCACGGTGCTGAATCATTGGTCTCGTGATTTAAGATGGCTTTAGTCATCCGGCCGCATCGGCGACCTTGCAGCCGGTCTTATTGTCGCTGCAGCCCGGCGGACCTTCATTGTTCTCACGGCGATGCACTTTTGTCGTTGTCACGAACGCGTTACCGTGCCGCTACCGACGTTGAATGTCAACGGCATCGTCACGTACCCCGGCCCTCGCTATACTGCCACAGTGGTTTATCGACCATGATTCAGACGAACGTTCGCCTTGCTCCCTTGTTCCAGTCCCGGCTAGCCTGATACCAGCACTTTTTCTATTGTTAGCGAACGCTGTATGCCGCTTGTCGTCACGTTCCGCCGACAAGTGTTTATCATACTGAGAATTCCAACGGAAAGAATAAGCTGATAAGAGCAGTTGAATGAATGGTTCAGAAGAACGTTATTTATTGGGGACTGGGTTGCGCAGTTTTGTGCACTTGTTGGTCATTATTTACCGGCCACGAGGGTCCCTATCAGACTGAAATATTGTGCAATGGTCTACAGAATTTATCGTAATTTTTTAATCATTTTCAGCTGACTCGTGCGACAGGAAACGTGCAAGATTGATTTTCTTCGAAATCTATGGAAGTGAGGGTACGAGGAATTCATTTAGAAAAATTGGAGTTGAATGGAGCATTGTTTCTTTGTTACATTGTAGTAAAATTATTCGTTCTACTGTGCTTCATTTGCATTCACGTTTGTAGACCATTCGCGATCATTGAGAATTGATTGGAAATTATGAAATTGCCAGTGAGATGTTTATTGCGATCTCTAAAGTGAAAAATATAAAGTTTACTGCAATATTTATCTGTGGAAAAATGATAATTAAGAAATAAATTGGCTTTTCTAAAATTGCTATACGTCACACATAACGCTTGACAGATCCCCATAAAAATGGAATTGAGGCAACGAAGAGGATGCGTGAAACACGAAGCGAGCGTTTAAAAGAACTGCACGCCTTTAATCGCATCCTCTCTTCATATCTCACTAACTGTCAATGTTTCGCTCCTCGACAGGCACTGTAACAGTTCAGTCAGTCTTCGGCAGCGAATATATGGGTCGCAAGTAACACCGCATTCCTCAAATTAAGGATTAAAAAAACATATTTCCGTGTCGTTAAAGATACAGAGTCACGCAACATCGAAATTGCCAATTGCAACTTTGACACAGATGTGACACACATCTGCTTGAAAATACGGTGCCACGCGTGAGACAGGCTCTCTTTTGAAAGTGGCGAGCGCAAGCATCTTTTCACGACACGGTTCGTTCGAAATTCAGTCGAATTTATTGTCATTGAAATTCTGATGGTATCTTTCTATTGTAAATCCGCGAATACTCATTAAAGCAACTGTAATTAACTAAAGTATAAAATCAACTGGTTGAAATACATGGAGAATATTGAAGAATATAAAAAGATTCATAAACGATTTACAGAATCAATAAAACAACAGAAATTGCATACTTCTGTGAATACACTTTTCACGCACCCATAAGAGCTTCGTGATAAATTACACAGAAATGTCTCTGTCATGCTGCTTTGCTCTTATTCTTCATAAAATGCATCATTAAGGTCCTCGAACCCCTTGAACACCTATAGTTCCCTAGTCCCCCTAACATCAATCGACATTGAACGTCTAAAATCATTCATTTGGCGGTTGCAACTTGTGATTACCGTGGATCGCGTTGATTGCACTCGCCTTGGCGTGCGTGCACGCACAGTGCACCGGCCCGGTGCAACTGTTGGCCGCACAATGGCCTGGAAAGCGGCTTTTTGTTACCAAAACACCATCCTTCAACCTCAATATTTCAAATATATTTTTTCCTTTTCGTCCACCTAGATTAACAATGCTTATCACATACCGTCCCAGCGTCATTAGGCTCTCCGTTGCTCTTCGACCTCGCATTTTCGATAAGCATCGTGTCTCACGGTTAGGGTCGCGCAGGAGTGCGCTCATCCGGCAAGCTTCTCCGGCGGCAGACAGCTCGACGTGTCGGTGCCGAAGGTCGTTTCATGACATTCCTGGCCTTGTCCTCGGTCTAGTCTCGGTTAGGTTCGTTGCTCTTCGTTCGGAGAAGTGTAACGATTCCTTCTTTTTTTTTTTTCTTGCCCTCTGTACCCTCTAGTTTTTCGAGCAGCTCGATCTCCTATTGTGACGCTCGATCAGCGTAAAAACGCTTTTGGTCGCGCTCGTTCTCGGAATCGGGAATTAGTTTCCCGGACGGTTTTTCTCGGCGGACAGCCGAGGAAGGACACACGGCGCGGCGATCACGCGAACAGCTTCGATCCTCCATTTTGCCCCTGTTTCCGAGAGCAAATTGCGCTCCCTTGATAGGCTGTTGCGCGTAATTGTTGCGAGGAGAGGCCGGCGTTTAAAGGTTCTCGCGCCGGATTTTATTTTCAGAGCAAATCAACGCCGAGACGTTTTGGTTCGGAACGAAACCTCTCGCGCACTGCAATTTGTTTGCTGGCGATACTGTCTTACGCATGAAACCGTATTTTTCTCTCTTAGCATTCTCTCTCTCCCTCTCTCTCTCTCTCTCTCCCCCTCTCTCGACAGTTGGCACAGAGACTCGAAGTTTTGTTGCTCGAACAATCGGCCATTATTGAACGCTTCGTACCTCAATAATTCCTAACGACTGACACTCGTCGTCGACTATTTGGCAGAGAAGAGTTCATGACGATCGTCAATTTAACGATTAAATCGTTTGCCTTGTAATATCGATTCGAGATAGAGATATCCAAGTTTATTAACACTGGAACTGCTGGCTGAATTTTTATCTTGCAGTTATGGGGGCTTGAAATCGCTTTGCTGAGCTATTTTTGAATAAGCTTCGTTATTGCAAATAAGAGCTGCATGGACACTGAATGGATCCAATTTGTTCATTATTGTAACGCAATGTACCGTGGATGAACCAATTATACTCTTTAGTCCATTTGTTTGGTTAGTATGTATCGTCGGGCTGGAAGGATCAATACTTTAAAGAAAATAGTAAATGTTCAGAGTAGCCTGGAGCCAAAGCAACATCTAAAACAAATTAATAATTAGACTGTGAATTTTATGCATTTGTAGAAAATATATCCAGTGCCTCTTGGGAAATCTTAAACAGTATCCTAATACAATCAATTATAAAGAATGATTGTAAACAATATAAAACATCTTGTAAAAAAATAGTAAACATTCAAAGTAGCCGCTCACGCATAAAAATCAATTATCTCAATATAAAATCATCAGTCTACACAATCATTCTGTCTATACTACAGTGTCAAATACACATATCATTAATTTTCTGTCAAACCAGAATAAAATCTAACTGTCACATTAATGTTCAATGGTTAAATAAAACACAGTACACTAGACATAAATTGTCTCTTACAATAGGAAATTATGAAGGACAAACATAACCTCAACAATGATAACTATACAATCACAATGCAAGAGGTTGAGTCCGATTGGCAAAGTGATTGCAGTCGTTTGTTGTCCATGTCTAGCAAGATAGCTGCTATCAGTTATGACACTATATCTGACCTTGCAACAGATAAGACAAGCACTGTGTTACTCACACTGTGTATCGATCCGTGTACAGATTGGACGATCTCTGTCATTGACAAGGTTGATTCGACGTATAAGCGTTGACAAAGATTCCCTCGACATTCCAGAACCGGTTGGTTGACGTTTTCTGAGATAGCCTAGAAACAAGTGCAACACCCTTTAACGAACACTTTTTATTACCACGTGCGCGTTCCGCGTAGCCATTATGTACATACATTTAAAATCGCACGATCCCCATTCCTCTACCGCAGGAAGCCTAATTCACGCGGGCCATCAGACCCATCAGACATCCGTTCACACTTGGTACGCATTTCAACACTTGCTATTGTTCAGTGTCTCTTGATTAATTGCTTGGTAGTTTGTGTACAGTGATTGCTCGGGAGCTGTGAGATTTATTTTAAACGATGTTCTGCATAAATGAAACTAGGATAAATATAACGATTATAACAGTAGTTAGGATCGCACATTATCTGTATTGTTGCTCATTTCAAACAACTTCACCATTTCTAAAATTTGCTCAAATTGCTCAATTTAAACAACTTTACCATTTCTAGAAGAATCGTAGGGTTCCGTACTGCATGAATTTAATGTAAAATATGATTTCAAAGTTTTTATTGTGACCTATCATATTACTGCTTAAGCGTACACTGCTCTTGCCACATAAACTGACCATTCTAAAACACTTTATCACACCCACAATGATTCTCCAGTGCAAAATGAATCGCCAACAATCGCCGCTTAATGAAAGGTTCTAATTTACTCGGTAGCCACCTACAGCCTAATCATTTTCTGTTCCAGGTACGTCTACCACGCGTGCTCATTGTCACAGTCGCCCACGAAAAATTCGTTTCCAGTAAGTAAACCGCAAGTGAACCATCTCGCTTCTGAGTCGGATCTATCGATCTCGTTCCACCCCCGCGCCGAGATCCGGCGTTCAATTAAGAGAAGTCCTAGCTCGGCGGAACAATCGATTATCCTTATCGAGCGTCTCGAAGGACTGGTCGTGGGGGACCGGGCTATTAATAGTTCTCTCTCGGAATCGGAATGTGATTCAGGACTTTCACTGTCACCTCCTCGCGTGAAGCCGGCGGCGGACACGCGAGCTGTTCCACGCACGATACACACAGCCATCTCTCTCTCTCTCTCTCTCTCTCTATAGTTGGCTCTCTCTTTCGTTGCCTCGATCTCTATCAAATTCATTCCAACTTGCTACCTTTTTTCTCTCTCTCTCTCTCTTTCTTTGCTCCTCGTTTCCTATCGAGTAGAGAAGTCTCGAGTTTATGCAGATTTCGCAGATTCCACTCGCACGCACGCGGTTTGCGTGCCCGCACTTATGTCACGCCGGCTGAATCGTAATTATTATCGCTCTTCCTTCCCTTCCTCGCCGCACCGGCAATCACTCATGCGACGCGGCTATGAATAATGCAATTAATTAGAATCGGATCCGAGTATTTTTCGAGAGATCCGGATTTTATTCGGGGACACCATGGGAACGGGGAAATCGCGATTTTATGCTCGACGATTTTTCTAATTGCTTCTCACGACCGATCGATCCGGGCCCCGAGTGTCTTGGCGGCCGTGTCTTTTGTTCTTTTCTGATCGCTCGCTCGTAGATCCGTCGCGTCCGCGATGGGTTGCCAGAGGATTAATGAATTAGTGCCGGAGGGGGAAAAGGAAGAGAGCGACCAATCGAATCGCCGGGCAAATAAATCGAACGGAATCGAATGGGATATGGTAATCCGGTGTAAAGCGTTAATGGCGTTCCTCGGTTACCCGTGGTGAAGCGTTTCCGTTAACTGCGCGATCGGTACCCGACGGTTTATGGGCGATCTGTAATTTGATCGATACGGTGATCTAGCTTCTACATTTTTCTCAAGGTTGAGACCCTCGCAGGCTTCGAGATTAAAGTTTCCTCTTTACGATGAGGAGCACTTGAAAATTCTGATACGATTCTTTTCGCCGTTTTATCGCACTTCGAACGAACATCGCCTTATCCTAACGCTGCAGCGCTGTAGGCACCATTGCCTTTAGAGTACGATAAAACGTCAAGAAAAAATCGTATCGCAATTTTTAAGATCTCATTGTAAAGGGGAGACACCGTTCTACGAGTCCATGCTAGTTTTAATCTCGGGGAAAATTTATTAACCTGCAGGCATTCATTTGAATCCAAAAAATGTAAAAATTTGGACAAAAGTCACCATCTTCCATTTGCAGCCCGTTCTCAATAAAAAAAAAATTCCCAAAAAATTTCTGAAAAAGTAGAGTCTTCGGCCTTTAAAATTAGCCTAGATAGATGATCCTGCGTCCATTTTTCACAAAGTTACAATCAATCAAACATCGTCAAACAATACAGCAATACTCGAACTCCAATGGTCAGCGTAAAATCGCTGTTGCGGAAAAAATATTGTAACGAACGAAAGAATCGCGGGTTAATTTCGGATGTAGGTTCTTGTTGACTCACCCCGTATATAATACGGGATCCCTGCCATTAAATATTCTCGGTCAGAGCGGATCCTTCTGCTCCGTTCCGCAGCGTGTCTCTATTTCTCTCTGCCAGCGAAACGACATGCTTGCACGCGACTGTGCGAAGGGGTTCGGGAAAACTTTCGCGAAAAAGGAAACGAACGAGGCGTCCCCGGCGTCGGGAAGGAATAATCCCTTGTTCCCGGTAAACGATCCAGCATTCCGATACGCGTTCCCGTGGACGACGCCGGGCCGTCTTTCTCCAGGGAACGAGACGGGACGCGTAGCACGCGTGAGAGAACGCGCTTAGAAAGCGAGAGGGAGCAACTTCTTCGTTAGGCCGTTCCGTCCGGGGAATCGCTCTGTTGCTACAGATTATCGCATGCCGGCGCTGATGAAGTCCGCCTTCGTTTCTCTTTTAAATGCCGACCTGCGGTTCCCTTACAGTTTCTCCCGGAGAAACTGATCTACGTGTGACGGACGCTTAATGGCGCGGACGCGATCCTCCGGGAATCTCGTGGATCCTACTTTTTTCGTTTTCGTAACGTGTAATTGCCCAACGTGACCAGGGGACAACCTCTATGCATCTACACGTGGAATCGGACTAATGCTTCACCGGGGAACTGTTGCGCAAGTTTTATGCAGTTTGCGTTCAGAGATTATGCAGATTGTGGACCTGGGGAGCGATCCTCTTGGTTCCTCAGAAGCTTTAGTGAAATTGGAAAGTGTCCCATAGATGTCCCATAGTGTCCCATAGATTCCACTCGTCTCCTGAAATGCACTGTTCTTTTTCTTTAGATTGAATTTGTACAATTAAAGTGTGCAGTTTGTATTTACAGTGCCATAACATGGCTAAAAAAAATCGCACCGAAATTTTTAAGACCTCATTCTAAAGGGGAGACTTCGTCGTTTAAGCCTATACAGGTTTCAATCTCGAAAAAAAATTTTAGAATTCCCCACATTCGTTTAAACCTGACGGTACACCGTCCCCATTAAAATGCAACGACGCACTTCGTTGAAAGTACCATAAATCGTCAACAAAAAATCGTACCTTAACTTTTAAGATCTTGTTGGAAAGGAAAGATTTCAGTCTTCAAATCCAGACTAGTTACAACCTTGTAAAAAATTTTTTCGCTTCCACGCGTCCATTCAAACCTGAAGATTGCAAAATTTTCAAGAAGGAAACGTCGTCCTTCCTTCCTCGGACCACTCCTGAATCTAGAAACATTCTACACAAAGAATACCTTACTGTACTAAAAGTAGAGACTTCACGCTTCAAAATGAGCCTAGGTAGACCGTCCTGCGATAATTTTTCACACAGTTACGGCCGCTCAAACATCGTCAAACAAATAACGATCTTCTAACTTCGATGGTCAGTGTAAAATCGTTCTTACAGAAAAATAATTGTAATGGCCTGAATAAACGCGGGTTAATTTTGGATGTAGGTTCTTGCTGACCCACCGTGTACAGGTACCCGCGCCGGGTACTTGGAAAACGTCGGAGGGCAGCTTGTAGTCGAGGGTTTACCGGCAAGCCGAGATTACCGGGTAGCGATAGCGTTCGCTCGTGTTCTTTCGGACTTTATTGTACCCGGAATGTCATCGTTCGCGGCTGCGATTCGTGTCCGCGGGCCGTTTCCCCGCGTCTATCGCTTCCCAGATCCCTTATCGAACGCCACGCTTCAAACTGTCCGCTCCTCGACTTTTCCTGCGAGTGATTTCTCAAGGTTACCCTCGCCGGAGCTTTATCGGCAAGGGACTGTATGCGAAAATCGTGTTCAACAACGATTCGACCGGGTTGCATCAGCGTTATCGTGTCGTCGGATAAAAAGCTTTCTAACAGCCGGCGGATGTTTCGTAACCGGCACACGAAGACGATGGAAACCGATTTCGCGACAGCACCGGCGCGGCGCACGTCTCGCACGGATAATCGACGCGGAATGAGTGAAGAAATGGTCCGGCTGGTATTACACCGTGTGGCCCTGATTCCAGGACGTGTAATTGCCTCGGTATTAAGTCCGGACGGAGCGATCGCGACCCCGTGGCCGATCGACACCACGTGCCACGGCGATAGATCGGTGAAAGTACGCGTTTGCGTGCGTCGAACTCGCCGACAGGCTTTAATCTTTCCGATCGCGAGATACCTTCGGCTGACTTTGACATTTTTTCCTGCGGAAGCTAAGCAATCTTTCGAAACGCGGTTTCTTGCAGTCGATTGCATCACGTTTCCCCTCGATGTGCCATTTTTTTCACGGGGATAGCATGACGATTGTAGAAGCTATACGACATCGAAAAAGGAACGGTCGGAAGAATAAAAATGTTCACTTTGTATTACTTTTCTCAATTTCTGGTTGCTTAGAATTTTTTCTGTGGAAAATATTGAAGTTATCACAATGCTATTTCCTGCATTCGATTGCATCATGTCTCCCCTAGATGTGACATTTTTTTTCACGGGGACAGTGCAGAAATTGTCGAAGCTATGCGAGATTGAAGATGGTACGGTCGGAAATTTGCTTAGAGTAACTTTGAGATTTTTTTTCTTTGGAATAAATAGAGCTTTCAAGATCCGGTTTCTTGCATTCGATTGCATCATGTTTCCTCTCATTTTGACATTTTTTTCGTGTCCATGTGTAAAAGTTTGCAAACACCAGAAATTCACAACAAATTCTAGAGAAGCGCAGAGATAGCGAAGCTTCCATGTCTTAGTGCGATAGGTTGGATACATCGACCAATGATCTTCCTTCGTAAAAATTTGTGACTCCCGTGTCGTTCACAAGCACAGAATGATCCTTGCGTGATCCAAGGCGTGCAGCTATTCGAGAGGTGCACGGGAAGGTCGACGGTTCGTGTTCCCTAGTGGCAGCGACGGGTTCGGACTCGGGTTCGGGTTTGGGAACGGAAACCAGTTTCGTTCGGATCGTAGCCCGCGGCAACCTAGATCTTCCTACGATCTCGAAGATGTCACTCGGTGACCTTCGCCTCTTGAACCGTTCCACGAACCGTTTTTAGTTCCCCCGGCCGAGTTTTTACACCTCATTCGGCGGGTTAATTGTCGTTGACTCAACGCGGTGGACCTCGCGTTACCTGATCAAATCGTCGAATCAAATTGTGACACCGCTGCGCTGACCTGGATCTTCGTATGTCAGTGCTTGTGCTGGCGAGACACTTGTCCGACTGGATTTCGGTATGTTAATCAATGCTTTGTGAAATGAGACGCGGAGCAACTTTTTAAATGGTTAACACGGCGGTGTGAAATTTCGCATTACATGTTGCCGGCAGTTTATAGTGTCAACCTTCAAGTTCACATTAATTTTAATCTCGAAAAACATTTTTTACTTTCGTACGCCCATTCGAATCCGGAAGTGTGCCACTTACATGAGAATATTGTGATACACTTTTCATTCAAAATAACATAAAATGTTTAAACAAAATCGCACCCTAGTTTTAAAAATCTCGTAAAGAAGGGACTCCGTTCTTCAAGTTCGCGGTGGTTTCAATCTCGAAAAAAATTTTCAAATTCTGTACAGGCGATATCCAAAATTGTAGAATATTTTAAGAAAATGTTCCATTTTCGCTTCCTATAGGCTGTTGCCCGCTGAAAAATTCTCAGCTAAAGACAACTTATGGGAGTAACTTATGGCTTCCAAACAAGCCAAAGTACGTTAGTTTCTGATCTTTCTTCACGAAGTTACAATCTGTTAAACACATAGACATTTGACACGGGGGTGTTTTAGTGCGTTTCAGTCCAGTTTGACGTAGTGGGCGTTAATGGATTAATAATATCAGGTGATATCAACAACAAAGAGACGAAGAAGTATTTTATAAAATAGCCCAAGTTGGGATTATAAATGCTGCTCGCTCGGTTTCATCAGTCCTAGACGAGTTGCTCAAACGCGACGATAGTTGCTCGATCCTCCATCTCCTTTACAAAACCCGGAGGAAAAAAGGAACGCATTAATCTTCGATATATACCGGGTTCTTTAATGGAAGATTTGAATGGCATTCTCCTCGCATAGCGTGTCCACGCGAGTTCTCTCCCCCTGGTTAGGTGCAACGTGCTCCCCGGGTATCTGGGTTATGTTGCACAAGAGCGACGTTGTGTCTGGTGACGTGTCTGCCGGAGCGACCATTCTCAGCGTGCATAGCAAACGAGATCTCCTCGCGCGCAGAGCCCGGTGCAGCAACAACCACCGACTCTCGATTGGTCAACGGGATCGGTAACCGGTATTTAGAACGACTCCATTGTCTTTGGACGTATAACGGCGGGTTAATCGGTCCCGCGAGTCCCTCGAATCTATCGCTGCGCGCACCAGAAACCGCGAACCCGATGACGATCGATTGCGATAGATATCGGTCCTCGATCGAGCCTTTTCCATTCGAGATTTCGTCACGATCGTCGGCGAACTCTCTTTCCCATTAATTGGCTGATTCGAGGCCGATTCTTCAGGTTCGTTGCACGCTTTTCGCTCACTCGTGCTCTTCAAAACCCTGCGTCGATCGCCTTATTAAAATTATTAATAGAGGAAATACATCTTCACTGACTTGCATAATTTTTATTCTGCATAAATCTCCGCAGACCCATCATTTGTCAAAAGCCGGACGCAAGATGATGGAACACGACTGTTTGACTAGGATCGCGATCGGCCGGTTTTTCCTGGAGAGTAATAAGTTGTCGAAACTAGTTACTCCCGGCGGTAAACGCGAGCATTAAGCTCTATGATTTCCGAGTGAGCGAGAGATCCATTAGACGAACGACATAATGACAGACCGCCCTCGATACCGGTCCTTTTTCCGGCCCGTTCCACGATTGCTGAAGAAAGCATTGCCTCCGTTGCACCGTGCCGCCAAGAAAACAGGCTTCTCTCTCTCTCTCTCTCTCTCCCTCTCTCGATTCGTTCGGTACTCGAATCATTGAAATCGCGTAGCAATCATGGCGGCTGCTCTCTCGCAACGAATCAATCGGCCCTTATTATCCCGCGGGAAAAACGTTTGCGCGGTGCACAGCCCTCGTTCATTAGTACCTGGAATCCTTTTCTTAGCGATTCGCGATTACCAGTTTTTCTTCGGTTATTAACGGGACGTGTTCCCACGTATACACGGTTCGCGAATATTTAGTAGTCATGGGACGCCGTATGGCGGCGCGTTTCAATGCCGTGCGCGCCTACCATTCGGCTCAATTACGTTTATGGCCGGTGGTCGTTTTTATTTTTCTTTCGATCCGCGAAACCACAGCGACAGCCAAGAAATAGTTTATAATTAGGAGACCGGCGGGAAGATTAAAAGCGCCGGCGCCCCACATCCAGTCCCCTTTGGGAAACGATATTAACGCATAAAGGTCGATGGATTCGTTTCAAAATGGCTGTCAGGTATTTCTGAAATTGTCAGAAAGAGATAACGTTTAGAACTGTCTATGAATTCTCTTTTATTTTATTAGTGAGTTTAGAAGTGTCTAGACATGTTTGTAGTTCCCTCGCAACGTGCCAGGTCGATTTAACAATGAAATATTAAAATAGTATAAACGTAGGTAATAGAAGAATGTGAAGTATGTAAAGAACGAAATAAATAAAAAATAAAGTGTGCAAGAATCTTTCAAAAATAAATTTCTTTAAAAAAGAAGAAAACTTTCAGACAATAATCAATTGCATTCGCAAATGTCAAGCATAAATTTAATACATTTAGACAGAAGTATCGAACCAATGCACAGAGTGCATTACATTTCCACGTTCATGAGTACAGAATATATTACAGAAATTCTCTGTCGGTAATTGCACAATACAGAGCTTATCTTGAAGGGACAATTGAAACATTCTGAACCATATTTTACTTACTTACTTCTTCGAGATAACCCCGTCAACTTTGGGCCTGAAACGGTCGCGATGCATTAGCAGATTTTCTCTCCGCGCAATGTTGCATTTATCGATATCATCTCGGGGGAAAGCAGCCGAGGAAATATTCTCCTCGACATCCAGAAATACCAACCGACTCTAAAGTAGTCTCACAATCAGCCAGAAATGACGTAACAGCCGCTCATGCTCGTGGACGTTGTAGGCGTCGGTGATTTTCAAACGAGAGACTTGTTAGAAAGCCAGGAATACGCCGGTCGGACAGTAGAATTCATCAAAACTGTAGTGCCCTAATCTCGCGGCTAATTCAAACATTTTTTCCCCTACGGCGAATAAGAAATTTCAGTCTTGATAATAAATGATCCCGCCTCCCGGATAACTGTTTAATAATATAATAAACAACCTGTTTCCCAACGAGTTTCGGTAACCCCGCTGCACCGGGTCACCGATGACGAATGATCACTCGTCACGAGACACCGAGGAACGCGAATTTGTTAGCGAGCCGTTCAGAAGGATCCATCGATCTCTCGCTAGACTTTCGACTCCATTCTCTGGCACTTAGATCATCCGGCGAAAGTGAAACCACGTTTCTAGAGCGTGTCGTCAGCTAAACGCGTCTTTGACATTGTCTCTTCCTCCCACGCAATAGTGATCTTTGGGAATTTTTTGAGTCTCGAGCATGACAGCTATCGACGTGTTCTTCGTGTAGAAATATTCTACATACTCTCCCGAGTATAATGACATTTGTTTTGTTGACATTACGAACCTGTAAATATGTTTAAATAATTTTGAAGCGACGAGTCTCTCTCTATAATGGTACAACTGAGTTTCTCTTTAGGCGACGGATAAATGTGTTATTTTTGGAAAATAAAAATCTGAGACAAAATTTAACTGTCCCTAGAGAATATTGATGGTTTCCCACACCGTCAGGAATTTTTTTATTATTTTTACAATCGAGTAGTTCGACGATAGCGTGAGAATTTTTTGGCTTGAAGGAGGATCGAGTGTGACACGGTTGACAACGAGTGGCCGAAGCAACGAATCCGAGAAAGGAAGCGGCAAAGAAAAAACCTTGAGGGCAAGGCTCGTTGTCAAGGGCGTCTGCTAGGTTCTACTAGAGACACGCCTTCCACTCTTTCCTCCGGAATATCATTAGAGGGTACCTGAACGTTCCTACGTCGGATAAATATTGAAAAGCGTGCAAGGACTCTCTGACCCACATCGTTTCATTCACTCGCGTCTCGTATGTCGCACGCGTCTTTTCCATTTCTCCGTGTCTGCTGCTTTTATTAGACTTGTTAGTCCGTCGGCGATCTGTTGGTTCGATCTCGCCGCCGATGAACCTATAGACCGAGTGACTCAACTTTGCAAAGTGCAGCGAAGCCGGATCGGCCACGAGCTAACAATAAGTTTCTTGAACTCGTCTGCTCCCCAGACGATTCAGACGCTTGACTTTCAGCTCTTGTTCGAGAAAACAGCTCTTTCCAAAGAAATTTTAAATGAAAAAATTCTTAAATACTTCTAAAAAAATTTATGGCTACAAGTTGTCCTCATCAAGTACTGAAAAGTATTTTTAAAAAATTAATTGGCTAGAACTAATCCGTAGTAATCTCGCTATTTTTCTATCCATCCTTCGGCCTTGGCGTCTGGGTCCATTCTGACCGCTTCCAAAAACTTCAAAAATTGTTTAAAAATATGAAACATCAAAAATTGAATTTTGGCCACTAAAGGCGGGTTTCCAGTGCGACGTCGAAGCGAGCGACCACAAAAACCGCAGGGTCTGTCCATCACGGAAGGATTTAATACCGAGACGCTTGAACTCGGCATATTCCGGCGTCAGTTAATGATGTCAGAGCCTGAAGAGCGAGGAGGGGCGGAGGGAGAAGGGCAGAGCTTGCAGGGCACGCGACTAACTCTCGTTGCTTGCGAAGGATCCGATCCAAGGTCGGCTACCAACTAGGATTATCCGTTGGAATCCTCCTCGATCACGCGGCGCTACTTAAGCTGCGACGCTCGAGCAAAACGTCCTCTTCTCTGCTGTTCCAGAAGAAGGTTCAACGCCGTGTTTTCTCTCGAGGTCGACCGGACGAGGGGGCGAATGACTCCGGGGGAATTTACGGTGGTTAATCTGTATCTGGACCCCGCGTGCACTGTCCTCAGATTCCCTCGAGGTTCCCTCCAGGTTCCCTCGTATGCATAATTCACGCTCGACGCCGAAGACGACGCTTAACCTCTCCGTGAGCCCGGACGACTGTATTGAACCATCAATCTCCCGTGGTTCCACTGCTCGTTTTACCCCGTCGCGATTAATGCCACGGTAGGTGTCTTAAAACCTCGTTTAGTGTCCCGGGAATATGGATTTATAGAAGCAAATGATGGTGATCCAGCGAACACTCCGTCGATCCTTGATCGATGCGCCTCTAACGAGTCTGCGGCTTCTTAGCCGATGTTTCTTCGGGGTTGGGGTAGCCTCTTGGGACAGTTCAGTCCTTGGATTCAGCGATCGATAAATTGAAACTCGACGCCTGCGAATCCCACAGAATGTTTCCGGTTCGCTCGTCCGGTTGCTTTTGCTGGAGGATCTTCTCGGTTTAGGGCACTCTGAGAATTTGTAAAAATTATATCTCTTGATCGGTATTTTTTAAGACAGTTTTGTGACACTTGTCAAACGATTCTAGGTCTTCTCTGATCCGGGCGAAAAGCTCTAACACGATTTTTTCATTAATTTTTATATTAGAAGAATTAATGTCTTAATGATCCATTCAGTTCAGTTGAATGCTGTTGTTTGCGTAATTATTCTTAAATATTCACGGCGAGCTGGATCCCCAGTGATTGAGATGTAAGATAGTTCGCCTCGAGGCGATTTTCCATACAATTCCTGGTGATCCCAGTTATGCTAGATCGCGTTAGATCACGGCGGATCAGAACGCATTCCATCGAAAAGTCGCGTTCCCGCGTTCGTATCTGACCTTAGCCGGCGAGACTGGTCTCGAGCAAGTCGACGATCAGTGAGGAAAGTAATGACGAGACAGGCTGCGTTAACCGGATGATTCATTGCTGCAGAGCGGAGCGGAGTGAAGCGGAATGGCGAGGCGTTCGCCCTCGAGGCTTCTCTCCGCGATTCCCCATCCGCTGCTCCGCCGAGCTCTCCGTCCGTTCTTTCGCCTGGAATGACGGGTTTCGCGTTATCCGTCGAACCATTCCGCCCGCGGAACGATCGAATTACTATGGGGAAATTGTGGAAACCGCTCTGGCGATTTAACGGTAAACGCATCGAGGCTGAGCCTCCCGCTCTTGGACAGTCTTCCATCTTTTGTTCTTCGAGAGATTCTGAAATTATTCTTAAATCATTCGAAAATTCGTTCCATGATAATAAGATTTCTAAATTCTAATCTGTCCACAAATGCATACAATCCGCAATCTGCTCATAATCATTCGCAGGATAATTTTAATCAATTTATAAAATTCGTATCTGACTTCGAACATCCTCCTTATGCTCTCCGGTCAATTAACGCGATAACCGCCGACTATTTGCTCAGCAAAGGTATCATTCCACCGAGTCTCCATCCATCAACCGATCAACCTCACAATTATAGGATCATTTTAATGGACGTTAGGAATGTCAGCCTCGGCCCGAACATTTTCATTATCCCCTCAGCTTAATTAACGCGACAGACGTCCGCCGGTTACGTTTCCCTCGCGTTATTACCTTCGGTTATGGCAACGATATTGGCCTGGGGGCGAGCGAGGGGCAATCATTCCCGTCCGCGAAACGTCCGTTGCAGGACGTTTATGGTTGCGTAACGCGGCAAACAAGCGACAAACGTTTTCGTGCCCGTGTACAAATGACCGCGATCTATCAGGCCGCGATCTCGAACCGATTTCGAGGCTGCTTTAACGGAGGGTTAGAGATCCCCCCCCCCTCTCTCTCTTTCTCTCTTTCTCGGAGCTCTCTCGTAATATCGGATCACTTTCACGGAGAAGAAACCGTGAAACGAGGTCGTTGGCTCCCACGGTGTTACATCGGGCTCTGCTAGAATCCGGGGTCTAGATTCTCCGGTTAGTGGGATTAAACGGTTACAGAGCCGACACGCCGCGGTACCCACACGGAAACACGGGCGCATTGTTTGATCGTTCGAACCGGGCCCGATCCTTCCGTATCGAAACGTGTGTGCTTGTACCTTGAACCAAGACCGCGTGGGCGTGGAAGTGCACCGTCCCACGGAAACGAGTTCCCGTTGTTTGCTTAGCAAGTTTCGGCGAGGATCCACCTAAATGTTCAGATCCGAGTGATGCTGCGCTTTGTGCGCGAGGTGTTCGGCCCACAAAGGCGACGGACCTGCCCAGAATCCTCATTTCGTTAGTCGAGTGACCTATCCCCTTGCTGATGCAATGCTTTGCCACCTCTGATCGACTTCAGTTTTTCGTGGAATTCAGAACACAACGCGGACAATGAGAAAGTAATGTTAACAACCAATATTCATCACTGAAAATCATTTAATTCGAGCTATCTGTCAATATTACGCTCGATCTCGTCGAAATCATGCCCGATGCAGGCGTTGAAGTCTCCGGAGACGAGATCCGTCGATAAGGAAGGTTCCTACAATGCATAATATTTTTCGCAATCCGTAGTACCTCTAAACACATTTTCATACATTTATAGTCCCTAGGAAGCACTGTAACACAAAAAGGAAAACAATTCTATTAACCTATGAACAATTCTATTAAGATTTATTGAGTTCCTTCATGAATCCGAGAAATTGCATAAAGATCAACGATGTACCGATAAATAGACTGCGTGTTTTAAGCAGTTATGATAAAGATGAATACATTCAATGCAAAACGAAGGAATAAACAGCGATGTTGCTTCCGCGTCTCGAAATTGATGCAGATTTTTGTTGGGCATGAAAATGAAGAAGTCGAGTAGATACATCTGCAGTCCACTTATGATACAGGTTGTCGCGCAGTTAACAGTTCGTTTGCGGTAGTTGTTAATTCGATGTGAGCCCTTTTTGATGAACTTCTTACGACCGGTTGGACGATTCAAGCCCGACGCGGATCCGTCGTGGAGGATCGATCGCTAGAACGGTATTTAACGGAGTTAACGGCTTCGCAGTTGCTTTTGCGCCGGTTCTTTCGCGAAATCACGCGGAAGGTATCCCTTGGTAGCGATCAGGCTCGCAGTGGGACGCGACTCGCTTAATAAGACACAGTTACCGGGCGCCGTGTCGAATCGAATGGGAAAAGGAAACATCGAAGGTTGACGGTTCTGGAAGTCGTATAGCAGCGTGTTTCTTCTATGCCCATTGCCTTCTGCGCTATTTCCTCTCGATGTACCGCTACACCGGATGAATAAAGCCCGCGGAGATCTGCGGCGAATGAACAGTGCGCCTACATCCTTGATCATCTCATCGGTCGTACGCTCCATCGCGTAATTGATAACTTTATTCGCCGATTCCAATAGACCGCTCTCCAAGGACAATCGAACGCCTCTTTAATAAATTTTTCAACGCTACTAGCGGTGTTAAAATACAATTTAAAAAATTTTAAATAAAAATTGATTCAGACTGCAAAGGACGATTAAAGAGAAATTATTCGTCTCTAAAGACGCAGTATCACGACATCGATTTATTGGGAAATAGTTATTGGTTCTAGGATTGTTAGGATAGTCCTATGACAAAGAAATTCATGTCGACAGTGATTTAAACTGTGAAGTGAGGAATTTAATGTATTTAATAAGATGCTTATTCTAGCAGAAGTTTGATTGCTTCTCTTGTATCTGGAGAAACATTTTCGACGGACAATAAAAATCGACCCGCGTTCATAATTCTATCAGGTTTTTCAGTACACTCTTGTGCAAATCGCAGTAAAAGTTTACACCGTTCACGGTCCGTTCCGCTACAGCTCCGTGGACGCAGCCCGATCCCCATTTAAAGCGGAGGTTAACGATCCGGCCAGTATGTTGTTTAGTTATTTTAAATGCGCGTGATAAAACGACTCCGAGTCGGATGCTCGTCGAATCCAGATGATCCTCGGGCTGTACTGATTGAAAAAGCTTGATCCACCAGTGCTGTAACCTAATACAGGAACCAATTTCACTATAAAAAGTACGCGCTAAGCGTAATCCGTGCTTGATTCACTCGATCCTATGTTATTAGAGTCATCGCGAGACAGGAAATAATTCGATGCTAGTAATAACTTTATACATTCGAAATTAGGAGCGAAAAATGAAGCAGGAAATTTGTTGCCGATATGTTTAACACTTGTAATATTTATTTGGATATGACGTCATCTAATCACTCTATACAATTAGATTGGTACATGTTCGATCGGTGAAAAAATTATTTTAAAAATGTGATCTAACAAAATTTATAGGCACGAGGTCCGGGTGAATTTAAATATTGTGAGACACTAGCGCACTGGAGACTTCGACGCTTAAAAATCAAATAACCGTCCACGAAGAATAAATTTTCAGTATTTAATGTTGGCAATATTCTGTCTAACTGTAGGGCAGATTTTAAAGTATAAATCCACCTCTTGATTAAAAAGATTCGAGAAATGAAAAATTCCTGAAAAATTTGCAACAGTGCTGGAAGGATTGTGCTATAGGATTGCACCGTATATCGACTTCGATTTCCCGCCTGTAAAAAGTCGGAGGATCGAAGGTCGTCTATCGCCCATGGGGATAATTTCCGCGACTCTCTCGCGCACGAATACGCGTTTGTTGCGTGGTTGCGTTCTTACGCAGACGTTTTATCGTGGTGTTCGCACGGCCCCCATTCCTAGAACAAACCCCAGTTATGGGTTTCTGTAAACTCGAACAGGTAATTCCATTAGCGGACGCCGGGAGTGGGTGTGTTTGCGGCCGTGGCCGCGGGCTGCTCGAGCTCGCTCGCTCGCGCACGTGTGCTCGCTTCGCCTGGCCGTTTTACAGTTATCCACGATGGATTTTTGTGGGAAAACCGAGGCGCACGAACCCCGTGGATCACGCTTTAGGGACGAGTCGTGAGTTACTATGCACGCGTCGCCAAATACGGAGCAGAGAGCTCGACCGGTGACCCCAGTCACTTTCGTTTATCGCTTGGCGCACGCTACAAAAAAAAACCTTCTACGCTGGAAATTACGCAAGCCACGGGGACATTTTTATTTTTATCTAACTCCACGTATCTTGAACTATATGTCCACATCATTGTTGTTCACGCACGAGCCCAAACGTGGCTTCAATTTTTGTGTCCCCGT
>CM052116.1:3308473-3351212 GCA_028454245.1 Halictus quadricinctus | reverse complement strand
ACTGTTATTCAGCTGAGGCACGTCCCTGTCGCCAACTATAGACAGTGTCTCGTATTTTTCCGGAGATCTCGAGGTATCCGTTCGAACAGTCCACTGCGCAGCATGGGAATTCCAGAAGCAAGTACCAATAACAAGTTGCCGAAGAATGCCACGAGGAGTCCCACATCCGACGTTCGAACCGTTCGACGATCAGCAGGATCCAGCTACGCAGCGGCAGCTCTCACGAGCAACAATCTATCCAATAATAGCCGCGTATTATCAGATAAATCCACACACAGCTTGACTACGCTGGCCCAGTACCGGGTGCCGTGACCTCATCGAGACGATAACGCTTGATCACAATGATGGCCACTTCTTGCCCGGTTGAGCACGGTGTGTGGATGGTTTCCGACCACTTGAACCCGTGGCTCAAGGTTCAAGGTGAACGGTTGGATGCTGTTCGGCGTGCTCGATGCGATGCTCGATTGAAGATTCAGCGTGGAGTTGGTCAAGAGGCTCCTAAATCCTGTTCTTCAATCTTGAAGTAGTCGAAAGAAATACGTATACTACGTTCCACGAAGTGGCGATTCTATCTTCTGACCTTCTCCGCTTAATTTGTTTCTTGCAGGCGTTCAACGCGATCTTCACCGTTTCAAAAACTGATACTGCTTTTCTTATATTTGGTGTAGCCCTTCGACACTTGAAGTACATACAAAAATAATCAGTTATCTAGCAAAATTCCAACGGAAAAATTGACCAAAATTTTGGCATTTAGTTTCTGATGTTTGTAAAAAATGCCAACCAAATTTCACAGATATCCCGTGACTATTTTGAGAGCGATGGCAACAGGAAATTCTGATAAGTTTTATGGAACGCAGTCGGGATTCTTGTGGCATCGCGAAAGTCTCGCGTTCCGGAAGTCCGCATCGACCAAACAGCGAGAGGAGTTTCTCGGGGTGGTCTATCGATCGTGGGTTTCGGTACCTGGGACGATAACCTTTGCCCCTTGCGCAACCCTGCTCGGATTATACAATCGCGGATGACGGTACGCAATAGAACGCGAATATAATTACATCAGCTCAGGGCAGCGGCGAGTTTCTCGAGTCGACACGGCTCAGCTCGATTGACACAGCATAGCACAGCGGCTCCGTCGACGTCTCCTGAGAGGACAATAGGACAGTAGAACCTCGGGTTGCGTAACAGCCAGGTCCGCTGACTGGCTCTTGAATTATACAATTAATGCATAACTGTTCTCCGATCTATCTTCGTGGCATGTCAATTGACGGGTTCGATTTTTATCGACCCGTGACACGGCTACCGCTCGGCGAGCCGAGGCGTTTCGTCATCCGAGAGACTTCCTCGTGTTTTGATGGGGGACTGTCGAAAGCGGCCATGGGGAAACTGTAACGGATACTCTGTGTCGGGCCACGGGAAAAAGAATTACACTCTGCTGTAAATTAAAATATTGATGAACCTGTGGAATTAAACATTTTTAGCTCGACTAGTTCAAGATGAAACTTTAAATTCAAAGGATCTCCGAACACTAAATGAATCTAGTGCCTATTAAAATTAGAAATAGATCTTGTAGTTAGTTCGTCTCGCTGCCAATCGTTATAGTAATACATCCGACACATTGTTACGATCGGCTCGCGCCATGGTAATCAGATTTCCGTACCAGTTTCATTACCGCTACAATTATAAGAACTTGATCGTGCGGACGGCAATAATTAACCGCGCGTATCGCATTGAAAACGATCGCATGGCGAGAGCCGGAGGATCGAGGTGTACCGTTCATAAAGTTCAGAGCGTTTCTATCTGCGCTTGCTAATTGCATCAATAATTCTATAGTGCTGGAAAAGGAACAGCCCTGCGAGAGTACACCTCGCCTTGTGCGAGATATACTCGAACGAGGAGCGTGAATGAAGACGTTCCGTATCGTTATCGGTGTTACAGCAATTTCTTGGATTAATTCTTGGACTAATTAGATAGCTCTCTGGGAGAAAGGAAGACTTTATGTTTCTCGGTTTATATTCCATCGGGGCGGGGAAATAAATGTTTTCATCATGCCGTGCGAACGCATTTTTATTGTGCCACGCCACAATACCGACCGGTCATTAACTTCCACCCAATTGTCTTCCTTTATTCAAATTATCAATAGATTTGTGCAATACTTCTTTCGGTTCGAGGCATTGAAGCTGGGTATTATTAAAATTTCCTGTCGCACGATAATCAAACTCGGGAATAAAATTTTGCATGAGATACAGTTGGTACTTGAAAGAACACGGGATGTTCTACGTAAAAGAAAATTAATTGCAAGCTTCTGTTGTGGGTTGATGCAGAGAGCACACTTCCTATATAATGAAAAATATATTGGAACATTGGGACCTTAAAGTTTTCGATCCCTGCAACCTTGAAACTTTGGAAGCTTTGAACTTTGTGAACTTTGGAACTTTGAGAACTTTGGAACCTTACAAGCTTAGAACTTTGAGAACTTTGGGAATTTTAGGAACTTTGGAACCTTACAAGCTTGATACTTTGGGAACTTTGGACCTTTGAGAACTTAGGAACTTTGGGGCCCCAGAAGCTTGGAACTTTGGGAACTTTGGAACCTTATAAGTTTGGAACTTTGGAACCTTACAAGCTTGATACTTTGGGAACTTTGGACCTTTCAGAACTTAGGAACTTTGGGGCCCCAGAAGCTTGGAACTTTGGGAACTTTGGAACCTTACAAGTTTGGAACTTTGGAACTTTGGAACCTTACAAGCTTGATACTTTGGGAACTTTGGACCTTTGAGAACTTAGGAACTTTGGGGCCCCAGAAGCTTGGAACTTTGGGAACTTTGGAACCTTACAAGTTTGGAACCTTAGAAGTTTTGAACTTTGAGTACTTTGGAAACTTTGAGAACTTTGAGAACTTTGGGAACTTTAGGAACTTTGAAACCTTACAAGCTTGATACTTTGGGAACTTTGGACCTTCGAGAACTTAGGAACTTTGGGGCCCCAGAATCTTGGAACTTTGGAAACTTTGGAACCTTACAAGTTTTGAACATTGAGTACTTTGGAAACTTTGAGAACTTTGAGAACTTTAAAACTTTGGAACACTGAGAACTTAGGAACTTTGGGACCCCAGAAGCTTGGAACTTTGAGAACTTTAGATCTTTGAAGCTGGAACCTTGGAGCACCGAGTCCTCGGAACCCTGACTCCTTGAATCCTCGAATCTTGTAAACTTTGGAACTTGAGGACCCTAAAACTTGGAACCATGGAAGGTCCTTAAATCCTTGCCTAAATCCCACCATGCTCATTAAACAAAGAACCGAAGCTACCTGCAAACGTCCTAAGGCAGATTTCCTAAATGAGTTAACGAAGACGATCAAAGGCAGATAGCAATCGAATCTCTTTAATCCACCGTTCACGTTCCCACCCGGATCTCCGCGGGGACAACTCAATCCAATTAACCTATTCAACGAGTTCACAGGATTCCTAATACCCGTCTGTCGCGCAGACCTTTGACCCTCCATCATGGAAACCAGTCCCTTTTCCCGCGACAGAGAGGCGGGCCACGGGTTCTCCCGTTTCTCCACAATAACCCAGACGATTGCGAAACTGAAGCTTTGTGTCTCGGACGAAGCGTCGCGACGTTTCGCGGCGCCACGAAGAGCGAAGGTGACGTCGAGGGGAATCGTGTTCGTGGGCGGTTTCGTTCCGGTGAACTCTCTGTCGCAGACTCTAAACCGTAACAGCCATCTTTCTTGGTAGACGTCGACTGGTCGTTTCTCCGTGGAGAACAAGCCTGAGATAAATCAAAGGAAAAGGGAGAGCGAGAGAGAGAGAGAGAGAAAGAGAGAGAGAGAGTGAGGATAAGAGAGGTTCTAGCGATGGGCGCCACGTTCGCACGAGTGCATGCTGCATATTGCAAACGAGTTTCTAATAACAATCATTAAACACAGTGTACCGAAAAAATTCATCCACCACACCGAAACATTCCTAAATATACTGCAACAAGTTTTTTATACCTACATCGTTCCGTTCTCTCGTAAAAAATTCCCAAAGATTACCCATTTCAGCTTCGGAAGATCAGATTGCAGTAAATGCAATAAAGATCATTAAACGACCAACTTCAAAATTGTTTAGCAGCGTAAACTCGCTCCAGACACTGTGAAAGACCATCTCCTAGACAAATCTACGGTCTCATTCGACCCTACGGCGAAGAGAGTCTCCAGTGTCTTCAGAAGAGATAAGCGACACACGCTGAAGATCGTCCGGCGTCTTCCTCGGTTCTCTCCCTCCCAATTTCGCGGTGCTCTCTTATTCCTGTTGGTCTCTGATCTCAGTCTGGCTGGCAGGCTGGCAGCTCGGTAACGGTAATGGTAAGTGGCGGGATTTACGAGCGGCAATCCACCGTGGCAACGCCATCGCGATGGCTTTCGTGGAAATCGCACGCGAAACCGTCAAGTTTCGTGCGCCGATTTTTGCTGGTGCTCTTTCTCGAACGAGAAAGAGAGATACGGACACAGAGAGCATGAGATGGAGCAACGCAGAGCGGGCCGGTAACGATCCACCGATAGGGACAAACGTTAATTAGCCGTGAAATGTAACTACCGCGAGCGGTGGCCGTCGATGGGCCCGGTTCCAGCCGTGTAATTATCCCGGACGTGTAATGGACGTAAGTGCGGCCGGTGCCGCGATAACGCTCGACGAATCGTCGATAAACTGTGACTGCCGGCGAAACAAAAGTCCCAAGAAACTGGTAGCAATTTGTTGATCGTCGATCGCCGCCCCGGCTAATGCTAATCTCGCCGGCCGGTGCCAGAGCGGACCGCCACCGCCGCCCATTAAGACAACGATTCATTCGCTAATCGGTGCCATGTAATTGCTTCGATCCCTCTCCCCCTCTCTCCTCTCCACTCTCTCTCTCTCTCTAGGTCGCCTTACCGCCCCACTACCCCTTTCTTTTGAGTCATCGAACGCCAGTCGAAATCGTGCTAGTTTATTGACGATGCTGTTGCTCGCAGGCCGCGACCATAACGCTCGCGTCGATCGTCCGCGAAATTGTTCGGTGAGTTCATATCGATTCGCCTCTCCGTGTAATTAGCAGGTTGCGTTGGATTGGTAGCAGCTTTTTCCGTTGGATTTGACGAGGTACTTTGCAGAGAATAGGCCGTGAAACCAAGGAGTGACGCTGATATTAATTTTTTTCATAACCCTACAGTCTATATTTTTGATTGATAATTTTTCACGAGATGGTCCATGTATCGAACTATCTGTGAAAAAATTTTAAAGAATTTTCTGTCATTATTAATATTTTTAAAAATTGGTTCACTGGTGATAATTGGTTTTATCTTCTCTGTTACAGGTACGTTTCAACACTTTTTATCTCGTACACGACGATGGCGCGGTACTCGATGAACGTGGACAGAGAAAAATGTTGTTGACGTAAGTAATCATATTGAATCAGGATGTTCAATCAGAATTAAAAGCGCCGAGCAGTGAGCTTTTGAATTCCAAAAATTGAGCCATATAAAAATCTAGACTAGTAGAGGTGACACTAATTTTCCGTCAAGCTCAGGAATTAATTTTTATCCTGATGTATTGGAATAAATGAAATTTGATTGAGGTTTTTCGGATTTTTGAGCAAAAGTTTTAATTTCACAAGTTTGGACTACTTTCGGTTACTCTGGTTAAACTCCTCCGAGTTTGTGGGAATTTTTGGGGCCGACGTTGGTCGCTTAGCGTGTCAAAGATCTTCCACCAATTATTTAAAAAGTTCCACCAATTACCACGTATCTCGAAGGAAAGTCAGGCATCCGAATATCCCAGGCGCGTTCGTAGAAGTCGGCAGATAATCTACGGGTTCAGGTGACTGTACGGTACTCGCTTTTAAAAAGTATACTGACCCAGTAACACGTGGGAACATTTAGACACGGGGCTGGCTCTGTTATTCACGGATGCATCTAACGTTTCTTTGTTTTACGCGTCGGCACGGTGCGACACCGTGTCGTAATGATTTCCAGGATCTCTCGCAGGCCTTTGTAGGGGATTGCTATGCATTTTTCACGAGTCTTCCTTTTTCTCTTCCCCTCCCCTCCCCTCCGCCCCTTTCGTTACCATTTGTTGTTTTTTTTTCTACTTACCCACTCTCGTTTGGTTAATTGCGGCGCGTGTTAGCGATGCGCTACCGTTCGTTGTGTCATCCTTACGGTACGACTGGTTAATTCACTCTAACCAAGAAATTACTCTGCCGCCACACGCAACCGATTGTGTGTTCCCAGCACTCCTAGAAGCTCGCCTGACGCTGCGTTTTGTGCATAATTAGTGCAATCCTCTGCCCGCGAAGTGGAACAGTTCACGGGACACTTATTCCGCGCCAGGTGTCGAAGGATTAATCGTTACTAGGGTTTTCTGCATTTATGACAATAGATCAAGTGCGAGACAGTAAAACCATTGGGAAGAAAAATAAATGTTTACGTAACTCCTGTACCTTGAAATTGATGTAGATAATTTTTATATCGCAAGTTTTTGATGGTCACAAAAATCAATCAATTTTGACGAACGAGAGAAAAATATTACCCTCATTCTAGTTGCCATGAAAGAAATAAATCTGAAGAATAGAAATTTCCTCTGCCACTGGAAAAAAATTTTTTCAAATTCTCTGGTTCAAAAAATCATATAGAACCACAAAGAAACAGCCTAACTTCCAAACGCAAAATGCGTCCTCGCGCAAACACCTGACAGTCACCATGCTAGCGCTCTTAGTGGACATTTTCTTATCTCGGTAGATAAGCGGCGTCTCTTAATTCGACGTCCCGCGGCGATCACTCAATCGCTCGGAGATAAGTTCTATTCCCACCCAGGATTCGTACGGGATCGAGAGCGAGTTGCGATAGCGTGCTAATCGCATCGATTAATTATCAAAATTCCAATGGCGGCTGCGTGAGAAACGGAGTCTTCCGCGAGAAAACCGCGCGGGACGTATCGAATACCTGGCTTACTCTTCCACGAAGAGTGCCGGCGTCGCGTCGGCACGGTTCACCGGTTAGCGTGGTTATCGGCTCGCCGGGATCTCCGTGAAATTAACGCCGGACTAATTAACGAGAAAGATTCCCTTCCTGGTCTTGCGACGCGTCGCCATCGCATCGAATCGCGTTTGACTCGAGCAAAGTCGAAAGAGGTAGAGGAAGAAGAGGATTCTGCGAAAGAGTGAGAGAGAGGGGGGGGGTGGAGAGGGAGGACTATAGCGAATAGGCGGATACCCGAGCAAATGGAGAAGACGCCGGCGACGTTATTTACCTTATGGTGTCCCCTCGCCTCGCTTTTGCTACGGTTTGCCTCGGTTTTGCCTCGCTTTTGCCTCGCTTTTGCCTCGCCTTTGCCGCACCTCCTTCGCCAAGCGTCGAGTCTATTACGGGGGAGCTAATTTACTCGCCTTCGCTATTCACTTATCTGCTCGCGCCCGGTGTACACGGCATTCCAGAAACGTGGAAAACGTCCGACAGGACGCCGGTTGTTTATGGCAATTACGCACCGAGTCGTGTACCCGAGGATTCCTACCCTCGCCGACGTCACCGGCGAGTACCTCGTTTCACGGGCAACGATCTTCATTAGAATACTCACTCGCCGGATCCCGATCCGAGATCCTTCGATCGGAGCCTCTCGATCTCCTTTCTTCGCTGGTTTCGTCCAGGTTTTCAGTGTTATTAGCAGCCTGCTGGATCTTTATGCTAAATTGATCGCGTCAATAGCGAGCCACTTGAACCAAATAAATATTAACGACTTCCAATAATTTTAATAGGTCAACGGTGCTATCGTTATGCTATCGTTATTAATAGACCGCGGATTTTATGCTTTTATGACAAAAGCGAGACGGTCGAGTCTGATACAGTAAACAAATTTTAGAATTGCTTTAAAACTGTTACAATCACTAAAGAAAGAAAAAAATAGTCTATTTAGTCCCCGTTTTTTTGTAATCGACGTAGACAATTTTCATTTTGCACAGAGATCCGCAGTACAATTATTAAAAATTATTTAGGAAAAAATTAATAGTGTGAATTGCAGAATAGTCTTTCAGAAACACATCCTCAAAATTCCAATGGGAATGTGTGGAGTTTCAGGTTATGGCAGCCATTTTGCTTTCCGAAAGCCTACCATAGGCAAGGACCCCGTCCATTTTGTACACTCACAAAGAAACCTAACAGAGGTTTTACAATTATTTCTGTTGAAATAAATATATTCATCGAATCTACTCATTCGTTTAAATCTGAATTTCAAAAATGAGGGTTGATCCGAGGACCTAAAGCGGAGACCTCGCAGGAAACCCAAAAAATGAGGGACAGGGTCGTGTCTGGGGTCAACCGGAAATGCGGGTGGTTGGACGTGTACCGGTGTCGTGTGCGAGGATCTCGAAGGTCAGATCTCGACCGGTAGATCGGGAACGACGATCGATCGAGACGTCCGATCGATTAAGGAGGCTAGCAGCGGCCACGGGTGACATTTATTGGTCCTCGGACCGTTCCACCGGGTTTTCCAAGCTGGCAGAAGCTCGGTACACGAAGCTGATCCCCTGAGGAAGACACACCGGGCTGCGATGTCGACCGCATTCCATGGTCCTAGGAACCTAGACAGTTAACGACACCCGCTGCTGTTTAGCTTTACGAGCGCTCCGCTTCGATTAGATCTCCCTCTCTCGACCTCTTCGATGATGAACGCGCCGATTTTTTCGAAGGACCTCCCCGGTGTCCGCTAACTTCTCGAGGAGAGAGGATTTCGTGGGGGAGAGGGGTTTACGGCCAGGAATCGATTGGAATTTTCTATTAGCTCCTGTGTCTAAAGTTCGGCGCTTCCTTCGGGGTTAACGTTCCTCTATCCTCCAGATAGATGCCCTACCGAGTTTACGACGGTCTTTTCGATTTTCTTCGGTTACCGCCGCGCCGGAATAGATTGCCACGGGAATGGATAGCTGAATTGCGCAATAACTTACGCAACGGAACAGAAGAAATGTACCGCGGGAGATTGGGACTGACAATTTCTGGACACTTCGCAGGTTTTGTCACGTTCGTTCTGTGAAAACCTCGTACAGGTTTTGTGCAAACATTTTTCGTACCGCAAAAACTGAGTGGGAGATGGTTGGGACTCAATCAGGAAACTGGTAACTGCGGAACGATGCTGAGGGTGTTGAATAAATTGAATGAGCGAATTCAATGAATAAATTCATCTGAATATAGTTCCAAGGTTTCTTCAACACGTTCTTGTGTATAGCGAAACGGAACCAGAAGTTTACCTTCTGCTGTGGTTCGTAGATTCAGTGTGAAATGAGTATTACTTTGGATCCGATCAAATGATTCAGGAGAAAAGTAATCCATAAATGGCAATTGTCCCTGGGACCAAGTAATCTTTATTTGGCATAGAAATTCATAATCTACATATTATGTAGACTTGAGAGAAATAAACTAGAACCTCGAAGTAAGGTGCATTTCAACCATCCGGTTTGAAGCATTAATAAATAAATAAACGTAAATTTCATCGAGAAGTTTGATGCCTATGAACATGGTGTACTTGTGTAAGAGTGACGAGGTAATCGAGTTTTATTGTTACTAAGTCCAGCACTAAAGGAGAACGTCACCGATTTATTTATACACCGAACTCCCGCGAAGGCTCGGTGAATAATAGAATTGTTGAATTCCTTGCGGATTATTTACGACATATTACGGACTTTATGATTCAAAGGAATCGCTCGTGGCGTGAAGTACAGCGAGTAATTCTGGGAGATTTTCAGATTTTTCGAGTCTAGAAGGTCAGACGACGCCCTCCAAGGAACACCTTCGTTATTTCGCGTTTCGCAAAAGACTCGAAGGAGGATAAAGTGCTGGTAAGAAAGATTTTCCACAAGGTTGAGTGGCGCGTTTCAATATTTCACAGTCAATGCCGAGAGTCCGAAACCGAGAAACGCAAACGAGCAAGCCTTCCCTCGAGAGGATCGTTTACCGCTGCATAAACTTGTAATTCCTATTCTCCTTTTCATTAACGAACACAGGAGAACCATTAAACAGTCTATTTTCGAGGTAAACATAGAGCCCCGGAAGATTGCGGTAGAAAGTAAAGAAGAAGAAAGTAGAACCCAACCACCATAGAGTTTCAGACTCCGTTTCTGCCACCGGAACTGATTCACTTTTGCTTCGGTACTGACATACTTGGCGTTAGGCGACTGCAGTCGATCTCTTTTCTCGTTCGTTTAAATCTCGTACAATTTTTTAAACCGCGGTACGATAGAGAAATTTCATTGGGAACTTGCACTTGATAGTATTGGCTAGCTCGCAATTCAATTTTTCAACTATTCAACCCACTTTCTGATTCTGTTGACTTCAAGTTCATTTCTCAACAAGTGAACCCACTTTCTGGGTCTGTTGACTTCAAGTTCATTTCTCAACAACTGAACTCACTTTCTGACTCTGTTGACTTCAAGTTCATTTTTCAACATGTGAACTCACTTTCTGGGTCTGTTGACTTCAATTTAACTTCTCGATAATTGTACTCACTTTCTGACTCTGTTGACTTCAAGTTCGTTTCTGAACAATTGGATTCACATTTTGACTCTGTTGACTTCAAGTTCATTTCTGTACAAGTGAATTCATTTTCTGACTCTATTAACTTCAACTTAATTTAATGAACCTCTATACTTGGACTCAACCCAAAAAATATCGCAATCTCCTAAACACACAAGGATTAATTGCTCCCACCCGAGTCGCAGGTCCGGCTTAGGTTGATTGTCTCAACTCAGTTATGAGTTATGCGATACTTGGCGCAAAAAATGAATTTTTTCCGGATTCTCTCCGTCCTCAGAGTGGCAAGACTCCATTCCCGTTGTCCTCGTAAAAGGAGCACTTCATTGCCGGGAAACGTAACTCGCTTGTTGGATATCGATTGCAGGTGTGGTTTTACCGAGATACTGCTTATCGATTTCAAGCGTCCGGTTAGGCGCGCGTCACTCCCGTCCGCCCATAAACCAATCAATTCCCCTGATCCCAGCACGGAAAGTGATAAATTCACTTTCGATTTTACGAGCGCCGAACAACTTTCCGAGGAAAATCGCATACAAAACTCGATACTGCCAGCGGGACACGCGTTGCCGGCGATCTTAAATCAGTGTCTCGGTTAATTAACCATTCGGAAAAATGATCTTGGACGGCGTATCGAAAACATCGAAACCCGCCACGGGATACGCAATTATTTCCACTATGTTATTGACGGTTCGCCTCGGGTAGATCGGAGTTTTCCCTCGTTAAGGAATCAGGAAGAAGTGGGACCGGGAATCGTAGAACTCGGCAACCGTTTCGGAATGCAACGTAGATTAAAATAGAGCCTCCGCACCGTAGAACGCCTCTTTCCTATTGGTTCCAATTACTATGACTATTTTCGTTATCTACGACACGGCGAGGTAGATAGCGTGTACCCGTTCGGAACCTGCATGATTTCCGTTATGATCGCGAATTCTTAGCCAATGAAACGCGAGATCGTTTGTCGAGGAAACCATAATGCCTCGAGCAAATATCTCCGAAGTGTTCTATCCATTTTCAAGACGTGTCTACGATCTTCAGAATGGTAGAATCAATACTTGTCGATGGCTATATCCTTACAGTAATTTCGCGCATTCCAGGCCATTAGAAATTATCTTTTTATTTTAAATTGATCTGGTCTTTTCAATAAAAATCCTTCATGCTATATTTATACTGTTTATGTAATAGTTGCATTATTTATTTAACTGTTACTATTTCTTCCACTCAATGCCGACAATTTTTATTATCATCCCCAGTCTAGTATTGTTATTCGTCGTCTCGGTGAAATATACCAACAAAATTATTCTTAAAAAATGTTTTATTACATTGACACGTGTTTGTCATGACGTGCACCAATTCAGCCAAATTGGGGGGTGAAAGCAGCCCTGAGAGACGTCTGTGTCCCACTCGGTTTCTCGAGCGAAGTGCTCGCAAGGACAACAAAAATCGAGGGAAAGGATACTCGGAGCATCGATCAAAGCCCATGGCAGAACCACGAAGCTGTCGCAATTCCGCTTTTGTTCCGGTTTGCCCATTTCGGAGACCGAACTGGCTCCATGTAAACCAGTCTCGACGCTTGTCGCGTGGGCGTGTCGCGACGTTCTCGCGCATAGAGATACGCGGTTTACGCGGTTCCAACAATAAAACACAATGCATCGGGGTTTATTCGTTGGCCTACGCTCAGATCCGCCATTCAAGGTTTCCCTGAAATCGTAAAGCAACTCTCGCGCCGAACCCCGAGAGAGAGAGATCTTTATATCTTCGCGAAAGGGTTCGCGATTGGCAGACTCGTCGACGGTGCAATCACGGGCGCAAGGACGGTTTCTAGGAGAAAAATCTGGTCGGCAAAAGAATGAAAAAGAGATACGACCGAAATGGGTGTCGTCGGCTCGCGAATCTCGCAATTAAGACGCGGAGGACACGACAGGCTCGATAAAGCTGAGTGCGAGAGCATGCGAAGAACGCGACAGCTGAAATCGCGAGGCGAGGTCAGGTGTTATTGCTCGAATCGCAGATAACGGCGACAGAAGAACAGTTTTACGGCGTGGTTACTTTGATGTAGGTGCTTGGGGCGCGACCGACGGAAAAAGTTGAGACTTGGAGCATTTTTATTTGCGAGCTGCTTTTCGGACGTGGCTCGAGACGGTTTTAGCGTAAAGTGCTTGCAATCTTCGGTCAAATTTATCAAAATTATTCAATTCGTATCCGGCTCAAGTTTCTCGTGGTTGATCAATTGCACCGTTTTTAATTTTTCACAGACAGAATTAACAATCTAAAAATCTGAAAAAATTCCATAACACGCGTCTCAATGTTAGAAACACATTTAAATTTTCCGACAGTGATCAAACAGTGACTTCTTACTTTAATATTTCCCATAAAGTCACGTATCGCATATGCTAGGAAAATTAGAACAGTATTTCGAATTTTCCCCAACCAAAATGACCAGTCAAAAAATATGAAAAAAATCCACGACACAGGTCTCAGTGTTAGATACATACTAAAAATTTCCCAATACAATTGAACACTAACTTCTCATTTACTCGCAAAATTTTCTCATCTAGTTACACGTCGAATAAGAAAAACAGAACAAACTCTCACATTTTGATTTTCCCAAGACCAAAATAGCCAATCCAAAAATCTGAAAAAATTCTCCCACTGGTGCTACGATGCCAGGAACGTGTCCAAAAATTTCCAGAATTTTTCTCCCGCGTTTAAGTATAAAAACCGAGGGGAAGTCAGACGGTCCTGATTCAGAGGAGTCAACGCTTGGTACTATACATCTTATCAGGCTACCGAATGACTCGGCGACTTTCGCGAAAAATCTCGGGCGGCATGTTCAATCGGTTGAGTCCCGCGAATCCGTCAGCGTCGATCCCGAAGAGGCAAGAAGCTTGGTCGGCCCTGGGGGAGTGACTAAAGGCGAAAAAATGCAAAGGAAGGCAGAAATTCTTCCCACACGAAGTTAGGGGCTTGCCGCGTCGTCGCGGCATTGACCTTTAGCACTATGCTCGACGTTAATCCTCCTCTCCCACCTCGCGGCACGACGAAGCGATGAATGAAACGATCCCGGCCATTAATCGTCAAGCCGTTTCCACGAAGGAACGTTCGCCTCGGCGCCGAGCTATGCTGATTTCAATTAATTCCACGACATTCCCGGTTTTTCTCACGAGTCACCGGGGGCCCCCCGCGTCTCCCTTAGTGTCTAAGAACCGCGATTGTCAGCAGATTCTCGGAGGGTTGCCGAAGAAAAGTGCGGTTCTTCAGCTGGGTCGGAAAGAAACGCATTACGGGTCGTGCTCGGGCCTAGCAGACTCTTCTCGAACTCGTCTGATCCGATTCCCGAGGTCACAGAACGCCTCATAATTGCTCCGCGCGAGCATAATTGCGATAATGCGCCCCTGTAGCTGTCGAATGTGTGCCAACGGCGCGCTTTGTTCGAGGCGATGCAAATGCAGCCAACCATTTTATGGACCTTTTTGTTTCTTAGTTCATTCCTAAGTGGAGCTTCAAAGTGTACATGGTTTCTTTAGTTTATTTAACCCGTTGCAATGTGATGGAAGTAATTTATTTGCGAGTCGTTCGATTTTAACGATATTTAAAAGTGGCCAATACGGTTTTTATTGGAACGTGAACTTTTATGTGCCTCATCTTTGCGAATTTATTACGAGAGAGCAGAATGATGTACGAATAAAAAATTTGCGGCAGTATATTCAGACATGATTCAGTATCATAGACAAATTTTTTTCTATCCCACATGTAACTCTACACCTAGATATTATTACTTTGCCGTAATAACTACAATCGGGAATCTTACCGTAAAATAATAACCCTCGATTTATTTAGATTTTTACAATAATATATATACCCGAATGAAGTTTCTAATAACGGGTACAGTAATTTTTAGTGTCACCTCACCAATCGCAGGGGTCAAGCCTAAACAATCGAGCCAATTCCACCGAAACAATGAAATCGGAATAAATGGGAATTAACGACTCGTAACATTTGACGAAAGAGAGGCACTAAAGCGATAAAGTACAGGCTGTCCGATTGGTGTCTAACGGGACCATAGTCTCTCGACCCTTACGAAAAGCGCTGGAAACCGATCGTCTTCCCAAGTTTCACAGTGGACGTTAATGCAAGGTAATTGCCGTCATTCGATACGCACGCATAAATTTCTTTGAGGACTGCACGTTAGCGGGACGTGGTTACAACAACTCGCAAGCCTGATATTCTCTGCCAGGGACTTGCACCATTTAATAGCGCATGATTGCTCGCTAAGAACGTTTAGCCACACCTGCGCCTCGGAGTCGGTTCCCAGGTCTTCCAGGTTCGATTTCACGGTGCGCCGGCTGCACGACGAAGAATTATTGCGAGCCTTGAATTTCATCTTCGGAGATCGACTAACAGCGCTTTTAATGCTGTCATTGCAAATGGTGCGCTCGACGAATGAACTCTTCGAGTATCTGTACAAATTTCAACATCTCCGAATCCTCGAAAAATTGATTTTCCAATCGAATGTTTGCTTGGAACGTCTTCCAACTGTTCGTTAAAATTTTCGAACTGTACCTCTTCTGATTCTAAACAATTCGATCATCGAACTTCCTGTTTGTCTGAACGGCCTGCCAGCGTTCCAAGCTCGGCTGAAGCTGCCATCACGTCAACGCAATTATCATTCCTAATGAGCCATTGTCGTCTAATAAACGTTGATCGGCGACGTGTCCGCTCACCGAGCGTGACACGGCTTACCTGGGCGCAGTCGTTGTCAATCACCCGTAGCCACCTGCCGCATAAAACGATTTACTCCTCGAGCCCCGGAGTTCCTCGAATATTAGACGTCGATCTAAATCGGCCGCCTACTCGTTGCGGTACCCCGCCCATTGTTCTACATATCCGCGAGCTTCCGAGAACGGATCCGAGACACTTTCTTTCGCCTATGAAACGGTATTTACTCCCCAGACCTAGCCCGTGTAACGACGCGACGCGTCCGCTGCAAAAACACCGAGCCACGACCGAGTCTTCCCCTTTCGTAACCGAATAAATTGAAAAAGGTGATTAAGGAGGAACGTCTACGCGTCCCGACGCGTCACGGTGTACGTTTGCCGAAGAGATTTATCGCCCAACGACGGACGTCTGTCATGCGAAACGTTTCTTCGGCTGGCATTCCTTCGGCGAACTTCGCGATCTTCGCTGGAATACCTCTTCCGCATCTCGCGACACTGTTTCGGTTAATAAACAAGCCGGGTTCCGTTCCGCTTGCGGTTTATATTCGAATGGCCTTCGGAGATGACTGGGAGCCTTCGGTTGTGAATTTACATTTTTTTCTGTGATGGACACCTGGGGATCATAGGCTGGAGCAGAGTTTTGGGGGAAATTGTGAGATTTGATTAGTAGGGGAGTCGCTGGAGGCTTTCATTGGGGGACCCATTAGTGCTAAAATACTCGGAGCTCTAGATTTTAGGTGCGTTTTAATTTCAAATATTTTTAGGCACCTTGGGATTATTGCCTGGATCTGTATTTTGGGAAAAACTGTGAGATTTGTTTACTAGGGGAGTCTCTAGAGGCTTTCATTGGGGGACCCATTAGTGCTAAAATACTCGGAGCTCTAGATTTTAGGTGCGTTTTAATTTCAAATATTTTTAGGCACCTAGGGATTATTGCCTGGATCTGTATTTTGGGAAAAACTGTGAGATTTGTTTACTAGGGGAGTCTCTAGAGGCTTTCATTGGGGGACCCATTAGTGCTAAAATACTCGGAGCTCTAGATTTTAGGTGCGTTTTAATTTCAAATATTTTTAGGCACCTAGGGATTATTGCCTGGATCTGTATTTTGGGAAAAACAGTGAGATTTATTTACTAGGGAAGTGTCTAGAGGCTTTCATTGGGGGACCCATGGGTGCTAAAATACTCGGAGCTCTAGATTTTAGGTGCTTTTTGATTTCAAATTTCTTTAGATACCTAGGGATTATTGCCTGGATCTGTTTTTTGGGAAAAACAGTGAGATTTGTTTACTTGGGGAGTCTCTAGAGGCTTTCATTGGGGGACCCATTAGTGCTAAAATACTCGGAGCTCTAGATTTTAGGTGCGTTTTAATTTCAAATATTTTTAGGCACCTAGGGATTATTGCCTGGATCTCTATTTTGGGAAAAGCAGTGAGATTTGTTTACTAGGGGAGTCTCTAGAGGCTTTCTTTGGGGGACCCATCGGTGCTAAAATACTCGGAGCTCTAAATTTAGGGGCGTTTTAATTTCAAATGTCTTTAGATACCTAGGGATCATAGACTGGAACAGTATTTTGAGAGAAATAGTGAGATTTTTTCAGTGGGGGAGTTGCTAGAGGCTTTAATCGAGGGACCCATGAGTGCTAAAATACTCACAGCTGTAAATTTAGGCTCGTTTCAATTGCAAATCCGTCTTAATCCTTCAACAGTCCGTTAAATCCCCCGACTGTTGTCACATTGTCCAGCGCAGTCTCTCCGACAAAAATCCAGAAAATTGAAGTGGGTGCAAGAGGCGCCTGATCCAGCGTAAAAAAAATCGCAAATCGAGAGAGCGTGCGTGGAGACGCGCGATAAAAGCCGCAGTCAATTACACCGAATTTATTCGCGACGGGGTCGATTAGCCGCAACGGCTCGATTATTCGCTGTCCCGTGTTCCCGTGCACGTCGTAATTTCTGACGAACCTTCGGGTGATACATCATCGATGGTAATGGAGAGAAAGCGCGACGCTCGGCGTACGCTTTTTTTCGTGGTTCGTGGTCCAGAGACGCGTGGGAGTCTCGCTCGGCGTTCGATAGATCGATCGCCGATCGCCGGACTACGCGCACGATCCTTCTTCGAGAGAGCGAGAGAGAGAGAGAAAAAGAAGGACGATCGTCGATAATCCCTGTCGCGAGAATCGCGAACCGTGTCTCGACGACGCGCGGAGAAAAAGAAGAAGAAGAAGAAGAAGGAAAAAAAACAGAAAAGGAAGAAAATGAGAGAGAAAAAAAGGGAAGTGCGCGCATGATGTCGTGGCGCAACGCTTAAATGGCAGCGACACGACCGTGTACAAATTGTCGTAAATCGACAGCGCGATCGCCGTCCGATCGAAATGCCATCCGGCGTCATTTGCCGAGGAAAAGCGAGCCCCCGATCCAGGGATCCAGGAGAAACCGTCCTGCCGCCGTTAATCGCGCGATCACCGCTTGTCATTTTCGGTCCCGTTGCTTTCTTTCGACTTGTATACGAGAGGTATAAATCGAGAAAACGATTCGAGCGGTCGAAATGTGTTCGGTCGTTGGTCACGCGTTTATAGCGGCTTTTTAAACCTCGAAGCAGAATGGCAGATCGCCGAGCGGAATCCGTTTTTGGTTGAGCTTGCAATTCGAGGCGTTTGAAGTACTCGTTTTTCGTGGTACAGTGGAAGGCGAACGATGAGTGTTACCGATCTGTTAAAGCTGAAATCAAACTTCCAACGTTGACAATTCATAGGTAAATAGAGAAATTATTATTCGAAATAAAAATGGTTCGCCACAATTCCAAGATGCATCGTCGTAACCGCTCGGTCTCTGCCGAGTTCGCGTTTTGCTCTGCCGATCGAATTAATTGACAAGCGCAGCAAGATCATCGGCTAAACAAGACTCGCCCTATCAGACAGATGACGGTGTCCGGCGGGGTCTTGCCTCGCGTCGGATCGTCGGGAAAAATATTCCATCAAGGCCGGGGCAAGTGTCCATAAATCGTGGTCGACCTAAGTAGTAGCCGCCGCGCCGTGGTCGGTGAACAGAAAGCAAGCAGCCATCGGCAGGTAGCTTTTGACAGGCGTGCACGGGTTCGAGGAATACGAAAAAAGAAGAAAAAAAGGAAAAGAAGCGAGCGAGCGAGCCGGGGGAAAAATATGGGCATCCGTCGACAAGATATCAGTCGGAGAGCCCGTTCCGAGAACGACGCGAAGCGACGCGACGCGACGCGACGGCGCTCGCGCGAGTCCCGTCTTTGGTTCCAGAACGGGAAGAAACGAGGAAGAACGAAGATTCGCCGAGAGAGGAGAGGAGACTCTCCTCCAGCAGGCTACTGGAGCCTTCTCTCAGGCTCTCCCGCGGTCGGCATTCCTCGGAACGACATCTGTTCTCGGCTGTTCCGCGTTCTCGCCGTGAAGGAACTGTGCGGCTCGTTTTGCCGGTTGCCCGGTCTCTCTCGTCGCCGGTAATTGCGATCGATACCGAGACCGCACCGGACCGACTGCACGCTGCACCCCGGTGCTGCCGACTTGCGCTCTCCGTCTACGTCCCTCGTCGACGAAATTAAACGACGCGACGGAGAGGTTTCTTTCGTCGAGGACGACCGGCCGGAGAGGCAGACTACGGTCACCGTAAGCAATCGCGGAAAAACTCGGCCGAGGCATCCTGCCCCAGGCATCCGAGGACGACCGAAGGCATGCGGCCCTAAAACCGAGCAACCGATCTTCGGGCAGAATGATCAGGGGAATCCGGCCGATGACAGAACGCTCATAACATCATTAGCAACGCGAACGGTCGCGCGCGCTCTTCGTACGATGCCGAAAAAATTCGGGATAGAGGTTGCGGCGTTCGGGACCATGATTGACTCGTTTGGATACGTTAATGGTGACGCTGTTCCTCATGGTCGTCGGCAATTGTAGAATGCACCGATGTTACGGATATGTGACGTCTACAATCTCATAGTTTACTTAAACATGGTCAAATTCATTTAATACTCTTTCTTGTTTAACTCTCGAACGCTGGACCCTTTTCGCTTGTTTAAAAGGTACTGGATTTTGACAATTATTTTCGTAGCTTTCCAGTCGGTATTTTTGGACGAAATTTTTCCGACAGACAATCTGAACACTGCATTACATGCAAGCAAATTTTCAAAAAGATCATTCCACCGGAAACTTTTTTAAAAATTATACAAGTGGTCAAATATTTGGCCTATCCACTTCTCGTGACATTTAAGAGGCATTGGACTTTGACCATTTTTCTCGTACCTTTCCACCCGGAATTCTTGGACGAAAATTTTCTGGCAGACAATCTGAACACTGCATTACATGCAAGCAAATTTTCAAAAAGATCCTTCCACCGGAAACTTTTTGAAAAATTGTCCGAGTAGTCAATTATTTGGGCTATCGACCTTTCATTCAGTGTAAAAGTCCTCCTCTTTGATCTGTCTTCTTAATAAGAATGATTACCAGCTAGGATGCTCGAATGACGTCCCATTTGAAAAAATGTCCCGTAAAAGTTCCCATTTAGTAAGTATCTCACCAAAGATTCGAGATAAATGCAATTTGATCAAAGCCCCGATAAGTCGCAATTAGTTTTTCACCTCACCGGCTCGTCGCCTGGTCTTTTTGCGGCGCGATCCGACGGCGGACCGGGATAAGAACGAAAAAGCTCGGATCTGGTGTTTTCAACGAGGCCCGGCCGCCTCGGGGGCCCGACGGTTTTTATTTTAATCGGCGGACGCTCGCCGCCGGTTTTTCCGGGCGCGTTTGATTTCTGGAGCAGCACGCGTCGAGCCCCTCATGCCGACGAAAGAGGTGTCGCTCTGCCGCATACGGCTCTCGGCTTCTCGTCGTCGATCCTCGAAAGACCACTTCTTGCTCACCTGTTAGCCGTACATGGCCCGAAACGCCTCGAAACGGATCGAGAAAGAGACGTACGCCGCGCCGATTACATTCTTGGCCTTGGAGACGTGACGGCCACTTTTTGAAATCGCCGCTCATAACCCCCTAACCCAGTTGACCTCTGGGTTAACGGGTTGCGGGACCCGTTGCCACCCACTGCCACTGGAATCAAATCAGTTACCGAAATTCGTCCAGCAAAACACGAATTTTCGTAAGAGTCCGCCTAGCAACCGCACATATTGTTTCTTACTTTATTTTCTCGGGTAGCTAAGGTAATCACCATATAGCACCATACAAAATTTGAAATCACCGCTTCTATCATAATAAACCGCAACGAATTTCTAATCAGCACGTGTCGAAGCTGTACGATTTTTCAGTGTTGCATTCAGCAAAAATCCTAAAATTCCATCAATATTCTAGGCTCACAATAGCGACCATCCTCGTGTCACCTCATTATCTCGGAACAATGGCGGCTGCAAATAAGTCATCCTCAAAAGCAATCCCAGGATCCATCGCGCTCGAAACCGGGACGCAATTACAATCGCCATTATCCCCGTTCAAAAATGTATTTCGTTGAAAAATGATGTAGCGAGAGCAGGAACTGGGTCGTCGGACGTAGGCGACAGCAATTAGGAAGCGTTCGCCAAGCTGGGTACACGTATGAACGCGCGTAACAATGTAGAATTAGAAGCGTCGAGAGGGGAGAACGAAAATAGAGAAACTGAAACTGCACGGAGAGAAAGAAGCCGAGAGCGTAGAAATTTCTATCGAAGCAGAATTGACGAGCCACCGGCGCGGCGCGGTGTCCTGTCAGCCGCGTTCAAGCTCCTCGTCGACGTTAATTGCAAATCATACCGGGGGCGGTCGGTTCTTTCGTTGCCAAGGTTTCTCGTTCTTCTCGCCGCGCGGCCCCGGTGAATGGATCGCGGGAAGAAGCGATCCCAGAAGACGAGGCAGGTGGTTCTCTTGGCATTCGGAGACTGAAACCGATACCGTCGCGTTCAAGTCGATGTCCTCACGGTCGCCTTTTTCCGCGAAGTTGCCTTGGCCGATGACATCTGGCCGACGGTCAGGAATGCCGAGCAATAACCGGTCTCCCTCGATACTCTCGCAGGGTGTATTTCTGCCTAGGTGAAATTCCTCAGCGGGAGAGACCCAAGGACCCGAGGACGTACCCTGGACGTCCCCTAGATCCGGTCATACTTGCCTCGCCGGCTGTCGTTCTTGTCGGAGATGCTGAACTAGGTCCTAGACCTCTCACGTCTAATCAAGTCTCCTCACGAAGCAATCTATGGCAATTTTTAGCAACGATGCTGGCGGATCGATCGTTCTCGAAATTTGTTCACATATAATACGGTGCTCGGTCTGTCTACCAGAAAAATTTCGTCCACGAACGTTCGGTAGAAAGGTACAAGAAAAATGGCCAAAGTTGGACCTCGCGAAAATACGATAGATCAAATAATTTACAATTTCTCTTAATTTGACCTTTCTGCAAATTTATTTACGTATAATACAGTATTCAGATTGTCTATCAAACAAGTTTCCTGCAAGAATATCCAGTGTAAAGGTACGAGAAAAATGGTCAAAGTACCTTTTGAACCTAATGAGGAATCGATAAGTAAACTGGGACAATTTTTAAGAATGTTTTCGATGGAAGGATTTTTTTAAAAAATTGTTTGCATCTAATACAGTGTTCAGACTGTTCGTGGGAAAAATTTCATCCAAAAACACCGGGTAGGAAGTTGCAAGAAAAATGGCCAAAGTCCTACACCTTACGTGATGAAAAATTAACAGGCCTAATAGTCAATTATCTAATTGACATTTGCAGTTCATCAAGTGTATGAAAGTGGACCCTGACGTCCCATGCGCTATCCCATCCACCGCTCTGAAATGTCGGGTCCTTGAAATGGTCCCTCACACTCGGGACAACCTAATCACAGCCCTGGACGTCTCGCCTGTGTTTCGTCAGATCCGGACAGGTGGGATGCAAATTATTCAATTAACGTCCAAGACGATCGTCTACGGGCGATACGGGCGCAAGGGATGAGTGCTGTCTTCGAGCTGGTAGCCAGGGTAGCCTGGGGAACCGTACTCCAGATAGCGTTGACACTTTGATTGGCAGTTTAGGGTGCGTATCGCTGTCGAGGTCTCTCGGGGCCGGCCTTTTATCTGCTACCGGGAGGAGCCCGCAGGTCTCTGTAGAACCGCGGCGATCGGGGATCTCGTTTTTCGAGGCACGTTTCGCGCGGATAACGCCAATTAACGGAGGATTTAAAACGCATAATGGTGCGTTACGGATACGGTGAAAGTGTTCGGTTCTCCACTCGGGGAACAGAGAAGAAGGAAGGATCCGTGTCTCGTCGCGGACGTCGCGATCCCATCGGCACGCATAAATCAGCGCGGGCCGCGCTGTAATTGCCGTTAATTAAATTACCCCGGACGGTGGCCGAGCCGCGGTTCCGTTACTCGCATCGCCGGTTATCTGTAATTAGTAATTGCACGTTTACCCGATCACTGACCGGACCCGAGGAGCGTCTCCACGGCTCCGATAATTTGTCCGCCTCGAACAGTGTTACCGATCCGAAAAAACCTAAGCTGAAATCATACTCTTAACTGCGTTGACAATTTATGGATACATTGGGCAATCTCTGTGCCAAATTAAAATTGCATCGGCTGCAAGATGTCACGTGGTCAACGTAGCTAATCAAGTCCCTTCCTTTCCAGGTGGAAACAGGACTTTGATCATTTTTCTTGCACCTTTGTATTCGGTATTTCTAATCGGATTTTTTCTATTATATAGTCCGAACAGTATACTATATGCAAATAATTTCTCAAAAGGATCCGTCCATTCGGAAAATTTGTAAAAATTGTCCTAGTTGTAGCTTGTGCTTCAAAAGTTGTACAACATTCGCCATTTTTATTGTACCCTTCCAGGCGGTATTTTTGGACAAAAATTTTCGGATAGACTGTCTGAACACCGTACTATAGGTAAACAAATTTTCAGAAAGATCCTTCGATCAGTAACGTTCCGAAAAATTGTCGAGCCTGACAATTATTTCGGCTGTGATATCGATCTTGTATGTGTGGGTCCCGGATGAGAACATGACTTTGATCATTTTTTTTACATCTTTCTACTTGGTATTTCTAATCGAAATTTGTCTGGTATACAGTCTGGACAGTCTGTTGTACTCAGATAATTTTTCAGAAATATCCTACCGTCCGGAACGTTTTTAAAAATTGTCGATTGTGACATTGATCCAGATCTTCGCAACTTTCATAATAACCAATTCCAGGTCTTTCGGGTGGGCCGCACGAATTTCGACTACGGCGAGCATGATTCGAACGCGCGATTCGCTTGGAAATGGCAAAGCCAGCCGCTCGCGAACCGCGACGCGTGTTTCTTTCGCTGATTCCGATCTGGCTTGCGCGAGTAACCGTAAACAGGCGCGAAAGGAGCCGCTGTTTATCTCTTTTACTGTAAATAGTAGGTAGTACGTGTACGCTGGCTGGCTGTACAAACGCCGTGCCGGTTGCCGAGATTCGAGCGTGGCTTGGGAACAGGGTTAACGGAGGCGGTCATGTTCCGCGTGACACATAATTGCGCTCGGACCGCGGCGGATACTTAATTGTTCGCTTTACAGCCGAATAACAGAAAGTGCTGGCTAATGGCTGGTTTCGCGGCGACTTAATCTCCCCGACGGCTCGCGATCGTAAATATTTTTCCGGAATTTTTAGCCTCGTTCCTTCCCGGCTGCACGCGATCCGTGGGACGTGTACGCAAAATTCAAAGGTGGCCAGCAAACCTTTCCCGCCACAACGTATCTTTACGTTGTTTGCAAGACATTCATTTCACTTCTCCTTAATTGGATGCTGCGGTGGATGATTGAATTGCTGGAGGTCTATGAATTAACGATTTTTATACATAAAGTAACAGAATACCTTTCAAAATCATTAAAATTTCTATTTGGCTACTATTTTTGGTAATAGAGACAATTTTTATTTTGCATAAAGATATATTACGATTCTCGGAACAACTCGATAGCAATTTTACACAACAGTGATCGACAGTCAGCCCGGCGATCCACGTTCCCTAGATAAAGAGGCATCAGGCAGTATCGACGGGAACGTCGATCGATCGATAGAGATTACTCTTCGTTGACCCAGGCGGTCGCGGTTGTCTTTGTCCGATCAGAAATCTAGGCGATCCCGATAAAAAGTGTTCGCGGTGCCTGGTCCCCGGGATGGCAGCGTCTCCGCTGTCACCGGTTGACAGCGGTTAACAGTATCTGGCCCCCACTTCGCGTGAATTATATACAACCGGGGACGCGTGATTCACCTCTGCCTCTTCGACGGTGACGCAGGTGGGTGTACGATAGAGAAGCGAAGCGAGCCGGGCGAAGCAAAAGCAAAGCGAGAAAAGCAAGCAAAGCCGAAGAGAGTAGCGTCTGTCAACGAGAGACAGCGTGCGCGCACGAGGAGCGAGAGAGGGCAGTCTCCTCCTGTTGACAGTCGTTGACAAGAGGGAGGGTGGTGGTCGTCGTCTTCGTCCTAGTCTAACGGTGCATCACGGAGTGCAGCAGAGTGCACAGAGTGCATCCACGTCCGCTTCGGAAGCTCCGATCTGTTCGGCTAGCCGCCTGCCTAGCGTAGGTGGCTTCAATTACCGTGAACGGAAAGACACTGGCGATCTACCGGTGATTTACCGAGTTACGATCGGGGGAATAAAGATAGCCGAAGACTCCGACGACGGGGAAGTGGATTTTCATGGATCCAGAGATCGGGGATCGTAGCTTCTTTTATGGCGAGGCGACGCTTTCGGTTATGCAATGGGACGGACAGTCTGACGTCGTTGGGATTATGGTGGACGGGACGGAGTTATGTAACCTGCAGTTTCGGTAAGGTTGAATTTGTCAGAGACATTGAAAGTAACTAAAGTATAAAATAAAAGATTTTTGCTACCGTTACCCAACCATAGTCTCTTCAGCTCGATCACTTTACAAAATGGACACCTCCTCGATGAATGAAAGATAAAATAGATACATAAAAAATGGAGGCTCATTGCTACCGAGTGGTTGCATCGAGAGCGACGCTGCCCAGCGTTACCATTCCGAGTCCGCTGCATTTAGCAGGTCCGTTCCGGCGAACAAAAATGTCCTTTCATGCGAGAGAGCCCTCCCCTATTCATCGTTCTCGGCGAGCTGCTCAGGTTGCCGGCCATTTATCGAGGGCCCCCTTGATCGCCTCGATAGGATCTTGGGTACCTCTCGATGGAGTATCGGGCCGCAATACAGTTACTCCTGCATTCATCATACGCTTATGTAACGACGCACGGCCGGGCTATCTGGTTTTTGCGGGTGTTGGTATCGCGCGAAAGGGATTCGGGGTTAATGACCGAAATGGAGAGAAGGAGCACAGAAGGGAGGTCATCCACGAAAACGCAGCTACCTCGATTCCACGCTCGGAGAACACCGCGCGATGAAATCGCTTCTGCGCATCTCTGCGCGTTCTGTCGGATGCTCGTCGGATCGAAATTAACACCGGTGTATCTTATCAGCAATTACGAAGCCTTTCGTGTAATCTCACCGGCGATTAGAGCTGCCGACTAATCTGTGGACGCGGGTTAAACGACCTTCGATTTGCGATTTTTGAAACGACCTTCGATTACTCTAGAAATTAACTAATGAAATGCTTTACTCTTGACAGACTGTTGTTAAAATTGATTTTCAGGTTTGGTAACAGACAATGCAATTATATAGTATATTATGACTGAATTAAAGAGATAATCAAATTGCATGACGGCGAGAAAGGGGAGAAACCATACGAAGATTGAAAATGGCAAAAAGAAAAATTAATGTGAACGGTAAATATGCTACTATTAATAATTCATAAATTCATAAGACCTAAATAGAAACGAGCTTCATTGTTCCGAACGTGCACAAGACATTTCAATTACACAATTACACACAATTACTGTACTTGTTTCTACCTGTATACACTGTTGTGCAATCGACGTTACGAATTGGTAGTAAACAACGTATAAACAGGCGAATAATTTTTCGGGAAACGTGCAAATCATCGCCGACTTGAAATATCGTAGAAAATAAGAGGGACCGAATCGAATTTATCTGTTGTCCGTGAATGATGGAGAAACTAATTAGCGTTTTCTCCTGGGCCGGCGACTAAATTGAATTTACTCGTTATCCCGGATAACTGGCGAACATTGCCAGGTGATTATTCTGTTCGAGGCGCTAACGAGGAACGTAGGTCGTATTAGGAGAGCCTCGTCGATTGTCGGGAAAAAAGTGTATAGTCTTCGGTTAGCACCCACGCTCGGTGTCCTACGCCAATGGGCAGCGAGACGAGACCGAGGAAGGACCGGTTCTTCTCTTCTCCGGTCGCGCCGAGGTCCCTTCTACTAGCCGTAGACACACGGGGCCCCATGGACCCACGAGGCCCCAACTCGCAGCTCGACGAGGGCCTCTTCACCCGGTACACTAACTTTCGACTGGAACGGCCTCTCCGCGAATAACCGGCGCTCATTACCGCCGTCCCTTCTCGAAAAGACTCGAGAACGACCTCGACTTGTTCCCAACCAGTCTCGAACAGTCCCAGACGAAATTTAACGCGGACGAGGATTTTTTCGAATGGGAAAAATATCGTCGGATTCTCAAATAATTCAATTTTTATCGTTTCGAAATCACAAATGTCTGTCACGAGAAAGAATCAACAAACAAGGTCTTTACAATTTAGAGTCCTTTCCTGTAAAAGTATAGTCTAATTCATCCAGTCTCTGCCTCTGAAAACACTATGCGCCGGAGACTTCGATGCGTGGTCGCCCGGAGACTTCAACGCGCGAACAAGCGGTATCTTCGCTCGGTGTCTTCATATCTTCGCGTAATCAACTTGCTGTCTTCAATATAATCATCTCCAATACTTCATCCTTGTTAAATTATTTTTATTTCAATATACCAAATTTGATTTCATCTTTGCATTTGGGGTATTCTGTTCACTTCAACCATTATTTCAATATTAAAGCGCGTGATATCATCAAACCCAAAAATTCCCATGGATGGAGAACTGAAACAAAAATTGCAGCTACTGCACCAGCATTTATTTGACGATAAAAATCGTCAGAGGTTAAATTCTAAGGAAGCGTCCGTGCAAAAGGAGGCGAGATGGTTGGTCGTTCCAGCGCAGCGTAGCCCTGAGGCTCTTGTCCTGCAGCCGGAAAGGTTCCCGAGTCCGAGAGCAGAAGGAGTCGGTGTTCTTTGATTGCGTCCGTGTATAGAAACCCGGTCGCGCCGTAGGAGGTACGATCCCGCGAGCTTTTCCTCCCTTCGGCTTCTCTTGACGCGATGAAGCACGCAAGCGGTACGATAACTCGCCGCTCCATAGTTACGCAGCGGGACGATACCGATCGGCCGATACGTCATCCCCGATAACTCCTTTTCTCGATAAGGAAGCGGGTTGCACCGGAACGGAGGCTGGCGCGACTACCATCGCGAACTGCGAGAGTGCACCGCGTTCCAGTAATTAATAAATTTATGCTGCTCCCGATGCTGCTCATTTCCGTCGGTTGCGTAGCGTTGTTTAAGCCGCACCGGACATGCACTAATGGCGGTATTAGTGCGGACACGCGTCACTGCGTGACTTCACGTCTTATTCTCCTTCCTCTTGTTCTTCTTATTCTTGTTCCTGCTTCGTTTCGTTCTTGTGCGCTTGCAGAGATAAAGATGGGGTTTGACCACTATGCGAGTTTGTCTTTTAATGTGAAATTACATTTTTAGTGCCAAAAAATTGCTTTTTATTTACTGTGGTGTGTATTTAATTTTATTTGGATTTTCGAGGGAGGTCTGAAATAGGGGAATAAGAAGAATGTACAATTTTGAATACTTGGCTCCTATAAATTCTAAAAATATTTACAGAAACGTTTCGCTGCCCGCTTCAGCTATAGTTTAATGCCGCTTTATCTACCGTACTCGCCCGAACGTGGTGCGCCGTATGATTAAAAAATTGCGATGCAAATCGCCACCCCGCTGAATAACGCGTGCATTATTCTATGCACGCATTCTTGCGTCACCGGTGCGCACGCCTTTACGATACTTTAGGTATGTACGCGGACATTGGCAAGGTCGTGTCGCCCGAGGCGGTAATTCCTCCACCTGGTCTCGCTGTGAAACCTCCTTCCGCATTAATTAATCTACCCCCTCCCACTCTGTTGTTGTTATTATCCCGTGGATCAAAAAGGCTATTCTGCTAGAATTTATCGTTCGGATCTTTTCGGACTTCTTTAAATTATTAAATTGTGCATTCTGCAGTCTGTATTTCTGCATTGTGCATTGTGCATTGTGCATTCCATACGTTTCTGGATTTCTGCAATTCTAAATTCTGCACTCTGCTCTCTGCACTCTGTATTATGCATTGTGCATTGTGCACTCTGGACTCTGCGGATTTCTGCAATCCTGCACTCTGCATTCTGAATATTTGCAATTTGCAGTTTCGCATTCTGCACTCCGCAGTTTTGCATTCTGCACTCTGCATGTTTGCACTCGCAATCGCTCAGGATCCCGGTCGCTTCGTCCCCGAAGAAATTGACCGAATTCCCGAAAAGGTGTCCCGAATTATACGAATCCCGAACACGCATAAATCCTCCACGTCCCCGGGACCGGGACTTATTGGCCGTATCAACGCGATCGTTCGCTAAGAAGGAAACCACGGTCCACGAACCGGGTGAAAAAGAGGGGAAAGAGGGAAACTTGGGAGGTGAGTTACAACGGGACGCGCGACGGTCAAACACAGAGAGAAACGGCTCGTAATTTCCATCAAGATTCGGTCCCAAGGATCGTCCGATCGGGGGCTCGTGTTCCCTTTCGAAAGCTTCGGCCATAACTCGAGCGGGACGGGGCCCGTTCTCGCCCGGTTATGCATGAAACATTACGCGGCCGTATTACATCGGCTGATTAACAGGCGCTTTCACGCGACCGAAACCGATCAACAATAACAGCACGCGACTCTCTTCTGCGTTGTTGACCGGTCGGGTTCATTCTCTGCTACATCCCCCACCCCTCCATCCCTGATTCGCCGATTTATCTCGCGGGGGACGCGAGTTTACGCGAGCCCCGATCGCCGTAAATACGGAACCCTACACCGGCGATCGCGAAACTCGTCGAATTACTCGGGTTTCACCGGGGAAATGCTTCGTTGCGATCTTATGGACGATCCATAGTCGTCGATCTCATCGGGAGGACCCTTGGAAATGACGCTGATCCTCCGAAATGCGATCGATGACGATTCTCCATCAATTTTCACCGATTATCCATCAATTGTGGTCGCAGACCGTTTAGAAGCGAACAACTTCTTTAAATGTAAAATTTAAAAGATCTAGAATTATTTTTGATATTGGCTGAGTTAGCTTACTAGGTAATGGGTCAAAAAATTTTTTAAAAATTACTTGTAGAAGTTGCAGGGTAGACCCACGGTCCAACCCAATTGACGATGTGTGAAAGCATTTCTACCAATTTTACGAATTCACTGTGACAAAAATACTGCTGTACTACTTTTACCATACTAACATTATAAAAAAGAGAAATACAGTTCCTGCACCTCGGGCGCTAACGCAGAAAATTTTTATTTCGCATAAAGATCCTTCGTCTAGACATTAAAAATAATTGCCAAAATTGTCTGTAAATCATCCGAGCCATGCGCGCATTAAAACGAAACCGGTACCAAAATTCTCGTTTCTTATTCTGTGAAAACAAGTTGTCTTTCCGGGTTCGTTGAACATTAACGATTCTCCCGGAGACAATGGCTTCCGAAAGAAACATCTGGGTGCAACGCACGCATCCGGAAGCAGCGACCGGTTGCAGCCGATCGAATAAATTCGTCCCGCGGAATAGGTCGCGGCTTGGAAACGAGGAAAGGCTCTCAGGCCGGAGGAATCCAGGCGGCTGGTTCCTCCCACGGTCGCATCGCAGGCCTTATCTGCCTCTCTCGCTTAAATGCGTCGAAAAGAATACAGCTAAACATACACAGCACACGCGGCTAAACGCGAACGCGAACGCGAACGCGAACGTAAACGCAACAGCGTGCTGTTCGCTCGCGACGCGTACACGCGCGTAGGATTTCCTGGAGTAACGGCCCCGGGCCGTTCTCTCCTAGCAACTGCCCTCTCTCTCTCTCTCCTCCTCCTCTCCTGTAACCTCTCTTTCTGTCCCAGCGCCGATAAACGCAAAAACATCGATTATCGAGCCGGTAGATCGGTATCGATATCCGGCCGTCTATCAGCGGACTTCGAGGACGTTGAAGAGAACGAATTTTTAGGTTTGAGAATCTACTATTCTTCAATTCCAACAATTGCGCAGCTGATTCTCATAATAACTCAATTCATGTTCCACTTTTTACCTCTCCGAGCTTCAACAACCGTCGATCCTGAAGATACGTGCGAATTTTTCTGTTTCAGCGCGCACTGTGCTCTAGCAATAACAATTTTGCAATTGTTTCTCATAATTATTCTATGAATTTTCCTGAGCAAAATGCTCCAGATTACGGTTCTACTGTGATTGCACAACTCCATAAAATTGTGTTGCAACACAGATAATGTTCTGTACGTGTGAAAAATATTTTTGGAGAGATACAGATTTCGTGTTCGTCGAATTATTTAATACCGCGAGTACTAACGCAATAATTCCATGAAGTCGAAGTAGTTTATTTATTCTCTCCAGGTAACTACGCCCCCTCTCTCCCTCCTTTTCTGTGTTGGCTTCCGTTCCTGCCGCAGAGTAGATAAACGCGAAAACAGCGATTATCGAGCCGGCGGATCGGTATCGTGGCGATATCCGGTCGCCGGCAGACGGTCCTCGTAAACTCGCATGATTCGCGATCGCTCCGGCTAGAAACGCGCTAATTAACGCTCCGACAAATCGATTCGCCGGTCCCAGCGCCGTAATGGACGGCAACCGGTGCAGCTGCATTGCCCCGGTGCATACATACTACGCACCGCGGAGGATGAGCCTAGAGCTGGAGGCTCCTCGATTTTTCTTAAACGTACCCGTAAGCAGATTTTTTCCCGAGGATTTATTATCACAGAACTCGTATACTAATTAAATTTATGGACCTCTCCGGTGCTCGCTGTGAAATTAATCCGTAATTCGTTGATTTGTGCTGGAGAAAAGAAAATTTCAGCGTAAAAATCGACGTTATTTATGCGCATATTTTTGAGTTTATGAAGCCGGGTTTTGTATCTGTGGTTGTTAATGGTGGCGTTTATTGACAATCGGGTGCTCGGGACTGGTTTTTACGGAGAACGTTGATTCTGCCCTACAATTGAGAATATTTATCCGAAAAATTCAATATTCAGTATTCAATTGCTCAATATTTTACGCGTGAAAATCTGCGTTTTTCCAAATTTTACATTTGCGTCCAATCCACCTGAAAAATTGAAGTCAAATAAAATTGAGATACGAGAGGCAGAGAATGAGGGATAGAAGAATTTAGGTTATCGCGCGGAAGAACTTTCCCTGCAGCCCCGGGACGGTAAAAATCGAGTAGGTGTAATTTGTTATTTAGCGTGTAGTGTCCGTTCGGTAGCAATTATTCCGCGGCGATGGGACTCGATAACACTTCCATCCGACGTCGCAGCGGTGGCGGCCAGTTTTACGACACATCGAATCGCCCGTCCATTTGTTCCCAAGCAGATTATCTATCTGCATATTTCTCCGGACCGCGAGATCCCGCTGATACTTCAAACGATCGACCGGATCATATATCTCGCGGGCCAGCGGGAAAAAATAATAGGCTCGCTCTCTGCGGCCGATCGATCGATCGCCTGATACGCCATTGTGTTTCTCTAATTCGCCGCTCGGTACTCGCTCGATAATCTCTCTTTATGCGTCCCTTTGAAATTTTCGAATTTCAATGGAGTCGAATGAGCGAATTCGACTCCGACCAATTACTACGAACTGATTTTGGGCGCTTACTTCCGGGCAATTTAAAAATGTGCCCAGGAATTTTCGAATTTCTAAGGTCCTCGATTAAAGATGTGAGAGGACATTTTGGTTGAAAAAGAAATACGACATTTTCAGTGGATTCTTTCAGTCGATTCCAGAATGGATTCCCGTGAGAATTTTTTCACGTTTCACGGCTTAAATTAAAGGTAAAAGATACCACTTTCTGACAGGTACATTTTGCTTTAGGAACAAATTGCAAGAGCGTGTCAAAAAATAGTCTAATCTCGACCATCAGCTCAATCAAGACTGAGTCGATTTTAAAACGTGTTCCCGTAGGAATTTTTTACCGTTCGAGGGCTTAAATTAAAGACGAAAGATGGCACTTTACGATGTCCGGACAGTGGTTTTAAAAAGAGAAGTGGAATTATGTTGAAAGATTTTCGAAACCTGCCTGTTCCGATGCGAGTTCTCGCTAAGCGGCCTGCATAAATCTGGATCCTATTTCGCGTTGGTCCGTGAACTCTCGGAGCCCGGAATGAATGTAAAGGAGCAAAACAGGCTAGCTGAAAGCCCGCCTTACATCATCGCAGGCTGGTAGTCGTCGAATGTTTACCGAGTGACGTTCACGGATATATCGACGCGATAAAACTCGACATAGCTTGTCGATCAGGCGTCGGCCCATTTCGCGGCTGTAAAAGTGGCCGTGTGTTTTTGCGCCGGTCGTCGAACGGCGTCGTTCTCACGTGGAAATATGCGTCGATCATGTACCTACACAAGCAGGGAAGCACACGCGCGCGCACACGGGCGCGTAGCAACGCACACCTGAAAAATCTCCAGGTGTGGGAGAGGGCACACAGTTATATCCCGGGTCCCACGGCAGTCTCGAATTCTTCCAATGGGATACTCTGCTCTGTTAATTAATTGTCGTTAATACAAGCGTTATCGACGCTCCCGGGCCGGGCCCCTCGATAACCTTGATAAATTGACTGAGGACGGTATCCGCCCGTGTATCGGGTTGTACCGCGATTATTTATGCATCAATGATCCATCGGATAATAAATTCCCGCGCGGTGTGCCGCGTGTGACGTCGCCGCGTTACATGAAGTATGAATGCGAACTCGCGCGCGCGCGAACACGCGAGACCACGTTGAAATATGGCCGGTCTGATCGACGACGAAGGGAATGACGACTGCACTGTTATTATTAGAACGATCTCCATGCGAAATTAGGATTTTTCCAAGCTCACCCAGAGTGCTCCGCGATTTACGTTCTGCGAATGAATATTAAAATAAATATAAAATTTCCAGTTCTATTGACAACGTTTGTTTAATGACACAGAATAGATAATTCGTTGCCAAATGTAATTGGACTACTCGCAAGCGAAACTGCGCACGAAACACATGCTAACACCGGCTCCCGATGGCAGCCGACTCTCGAAACAGCACGACAGTTCGCAGCAGTTACTCTTCCGTCGTAATTCCATCCCTGTAACGTGCAGCATCTACTTGTCTTACGAGCGTCGTGGCTAGGATGTCGCTTGGTCGTGCAGTAGCATGATCCTTTTCGAGTCAGACTTGAATATGTAACCGGGGACGGGTGACGAACGAGTTGATGATAATCGATTCACCGTTGCTCCTTTTTAACCCGACCTGAAATCAATTCAGATAAGCTCGGTTACACGGTACACCATTTAGCGGTACTCTTCTTCCTGTTGGGGGCAAGGTATCCACTCATTATACCTGTTTACTTCTCAGTCGGCGAAAGCGAAGAAAACAATGCACTTCCCCCTTTCACATCGAATATATTTTTTCATTTCGAGTGACAATTTTTATTTCCTTGTGCAATGCCACGGGCTTTCCAAACTTTCCAAATGTTAGTTCCAAACGATTCCTAATACGATTATCCAAACGACGTAAATAATTTTAAGTTGAAAATAATACATTTGCGATGCCACTTATTTTCGCTACAAGTGCGCAAAATCTGTGAACGACCAGGAAAGTCTTCAGCAATATTTCAAACATTAATAGAAACATCCAATCAGCGACGTATTAACATCGGACGTTCCCCGAGAGATTTATTATACTAGACATTTTTATTCAAAGAGGAGTCGAGGGACCGGGAGGAAACGATTCGCAGGAATCCGTGGGCCGCGGAATGGAAATCTGGCCGCGATTCGATTTTTTCTGTTGGCAGGCCTGGCAGAATTATGAGCCAGCCGGAGCGTTGGCGGCAGGGCCGTGCCACGGTTTTGCGTGGGCCCTTAAGTTGCACCGAACGGTAGCCAGGGACTCCGTGGCGTGGCTCTAGAAAATGCAGGCCACGCGTGCATCCTGCCGGCGTACCGAGGAAGCCTTTGGAATTGTGCACGCCCAGTGGCGTAGGACGGTCCCCGACGTCGAATTCTATCGTTCGATTGGTTTGTCTCCTGTCGGATTGTCCTGTAAATCGCTTTTCATGTCTCGCGAGCGTTTACACCGTCGCCTGTTACACGGAAGACATAACTGTTTGCTGTCTCTGCCACTGCAGAGGTAGCCGGAGACCTTCGCCATTGGATCTCGACGATTTTATTAGTCCTGAATTGTTTGTGGACTGTTCGGAGAATTATTGCTGGCTTTGTGTTTGCTGTGAGGCGCCACTAAAAATTTAAAAAGAATTTTTATACCGCTATGCTTGCATCCAAGAAGCTGCTGAAAAGTGTCGAGTAATTCATACAAAAGGAAGTTCGCGATTTTTCGCGAACAAAAGTGTCCAGGTTTCCAAAAGGTTAATAAAGAAAGTTGTATTGTCTTGTAGTTTACAAATTAATTTTTTAGCAAAACGTGCGAGTGTCGCTGATTATCTGCTGGTGCTTTTGCGCAATAATGAACGTCTTCGCTGACCGGGGACAGGACCCGCGTTGAATTTACCGCTGCAAGGCGGCCGAGAAATAGACGCGGGGACGATAAGGCCCCTCGTACGTCTTCCTCGCATTCTGCAACGGGCCCCCTCCCGCATTCCTCGTCAATTTCTTTTTCTGTGGGCCCAGCAGGGCCCGGTGTCGACGCGAGGAACGCGACCCGCGCCGGCTGACCTTCATTGTTTTTCCATCGGCCCCTTTGCTTCCTTTTACGATGCGTCGTGAATCGCGTCCCATCCGGAACAAGCCGGATCCGCAACCAATTATTCCTGATCCGTGGATTCCTCACCGGAAAAATGCCTGAATCGATTACGATTCGATAGCCGTCGAACGGTGCGGGGGTGGCGCGCTGCACGAGGATTCCGTCCGAGTGGGAGGTACCCGTGGTTTTCGAGTCTGACGTTGTTCTCTACAGTCTTCCATTGTTCCGGGAAATTAACAGAACGAGCGGTGAAATTGCCGGTGTAACGTAGCTCCGAGATCCTCGAAGATACTGTTCCCTCGATTTTTTTCACGAGCCTTCTCCCACGCTCCGTTTCTGCTGTGTGTGCTCGGATTTTTCATATTTATCGAAGAGTCATGCTTGTATTTTGAAGTTTGTATCGATGTAGTTATTTAGATAAATTTCTTGATTTCATATAAATTGACTTCGACAAACTAAATTGATTCTTATTTAATTTTAATTCGTGGCTTCTCCAAATAGAGATTCTGTCATATTTAACAGTAAAAATATACATTTGAACGTTTCAACAGTTGAAAGAACATAATTGACTTTTCCATCGATGAAGCCATTTGTCGAGATTTAATACCTAAGCAGTTTGATTCTCATGGACGATTCCGAGCTGTTAATCGCAGTGAACAAACACTTAAACGCTCTCCAATAGGTAAATAGTGAACAAATCGAGCCAGCTTCGGAGTTTGTTCTCTGGAGATGGTCGTCAAGCATCGGGCAGGTCGTGCAGGCCCGAGCAGGCCCGATTCGTTCGGGTGCTCGTTCCGAACGCGTCTAAACGGTAATCCAATATAAATAGCGAATCCCTTCGCGGTCGAAACTTTCACCGGTTTAATAGCGGAGTTTATATCGCACGCCTCGGCATCATCGGAACGTCTTTATCTACGGGGCAGCTTGATAAATGCCCGAGCGACGCCATTAATTCCGCGTTGCCTCGCGATTAAAATAGCCCGCGCGGATCAACAGAGAATTAAATCCGGCTCGGTCACGGTGCACTATGCTACGCTTGCTTTCGATCGTTCTCTCCCCCCTGAATTACACGTGTGCTTGCCCGATCGACGAACGCGGATCGCATTAATTACGTGATGTAACGTGAAATCACGAACCTTTTGCACGCCGCGCGAAAGATACGTACCGTTTCGGTGCCTACGAACTTTCTGATTTCGTTGTCGGCGAGAGAAGCCGAGATTAATATGTGATCGTAAATAACTATCGATCGAACACCCTCGTATCGTGGGACTCGCGATCCTCCGCTCCCGGCGAACATGATTGCGTCTTCAGTGCTATGAAACGGAGAGGGGAAGATCCAAGACGATTTCAAAATGTATTCCCACAGGAACTTTTGAAATTTCGAGGGCTTAAATTGGTGACGGAAGTTTGCACTTTATCATAGCGATACTTTGGTTTTAAATAAATTACGGAATCATTACGAAATAGTTGATAAATCTCGAAGTAAAATATTTTTCACTGTTCTGTATTTAATCTACCGATTTTTATTATAAACAAGATTATGCAAAACTATTATTCTGCTTTCAGTTTGTCCTACTTTTCGGGATTGGTTCATTTTTCGACACGATTTCGAACTCTCTTTCGAACCGGGCTAAGCAGGTTCTCGCTCGTTACGAAATTCTGCGCAAGTCGATTAGCCTGCGCATAATCGCGTGTAAAGCACTTAAGCATCGTCGCAGTTCGACGCGGTGTCGGCCGGTAATCTCTCGACTGTGCTGGAAAGCCTCGTTACTTGTTGATCCCTTGGGATCTGCGCCCGTTAATCAGCTCGGAAACGGAAAATAGCGCTCGTAGGCTGGCAGGCAGGCCTGACATCGTAAGACGGGCATCGTGCGCGAATTTATGCGAACCGATAGCACGCGCGGAGCCGGTGTAAAAGCTGATATCGGCCTCTTAATGCCGTTGCGTAAGAAAAGATTTACGGTAATCGCGACTTTTCAGGCGAACGGCTGCCGGAAACAACGGCGGAACGTTGATCACGGTTAACCGGCGCGCGGAATATTTCATTTACTCCCGTTTACGTGCCCGAGATCGACGTTTGTTCTCGATGATTATGGGCCAATGATGCCTGAATTCCTGCTTTCCACGTTTTCGAGCCTATCGCGATCCCCTCGGACAGCTTCGGGATCTTAAAAATTGCGGACACGCGTGAACACCGCTTCCTTATTCCCCTAATTGATCCTTGCGGTGCTGACGGGACTGAGGACTATGATCTTCGTGGATTCACTGTGCCTCAGAGGACGATAATCAGGCTGTGCAATTGATGCGTTTACGAGGGAAATATGTGTTAGGTTGTGACGTAAATACGATCGGTGCAGAGTGTTGCATGTATTCTAATTTTATCATGATTTACTTGTGACATCACGAGTGTTCTCTGGTACATAATTATCAGAATAATCTGAAACTTAATACAAAAAGAAATGGATATGGATTCTTTAGCTGGTTCTTATACAACTTTTAATAGAGACCCGAATATTATAATTTTATCATGATTTACTTGTGACATAACGAGTGTTCTCTGGTACATAATTATTAGAATAATGTGAAACTTAATACAAAAAGAAATGGATATGGATTCTTTAGCTGGTTCTTATACAACTTTTAATAGAGATCCGGACACGGTTAAACTTTTCCTCAGGAAACCAGAAATTTTGAACTCTTTTTTATGCAATCCTGTAGATTTTGGCGAGAAAGTGCCAAAAATCTGAGTTTCAGTCATAGGAGATCACCGGTTCCTAGAGATCCACACTCGAATAATTACTACACTTCGAAAGAGCGCTTATGTAATTGACAAGACTTCTAAGACATAAGCTACAACCACGTAACGTGCGTTCTAAATGCATTCGTTTCGAATTCATTTCCAAATAAACTCGTTTCTAGCAAATTTACGATGACTATCAACGCGAAATAATTCCTAGCTTCGAGGCAGTCTGGCTGGATAGTTAAATTTAATTCGTCCGTTCTGCACGATCGAGTTTCTAATAGACGAATTCATGCGATAATGCTATATCCGGAATCATACTACTGTTTTCAGAGACGTAATCACTGAGCAGATACAGGAATAAATATGTCGTAACAGTATCGACCCAGAAACGAGCATACACAATAGACCGCGGATTTTATGCATCTCAGACGACAATGGATGGACATAACCTGAATCAATACAGAGAATAGAATTCACAATTTCAACAATCACAAGTTAAAAAATATAATTTCGTCCCGGAAACCTAGTGTTAACCGCAACCAAGCAGTTACTTTGCATCCTGGAAAAAAAACAAACGCGGCCACTTAACCGAATAATTATCCGAGAAAAAGACGTCACAGGAGAAGCAAAATGGTCCGGGTAGTAGAAGTGGTCGGTCCTAAATCACGAGCGTTAATTGCGAGCGAGGCCGTCGCTCGTCGCCTCGAGTTTCGCCGCGATAAATCCGCCGGAGCACGCGCGCTCGTCCCTTCAAGGGACAAGGGAGGGTTGTTCCTCCCTTGTTCGCTGTTCGCTCTGTCTTTCCTCACCTGGCTGCCAACAGGTTTATCGCGCCGACTCGGATTGCAAGGTCGCGACCGTCGGAATCCCGGCCGGTGAGGAACGGCTGTCAGTGGATTTGTTAGGCGGCCGTGTAATAAGTTCGCGGAATCGGTGGCTTGCGCGCGCGGTATAGTGTTTCGAGGCCAGGACGCGCGAGAGAATGACCCTCGGCGTGTGTGACATCCCCGTGGAATTTGCTAGGCCGAGTCTCATTTTCCTGCATAGGGTGTCCCACGAATTTCTGCAGAAACCATGGAAAACCTAAATAAATTCTTCCCAATTTCATGGTCGCTATTAAAAATAGTGTAAAAACCTGAATTTTACAATCAATTGAAGCACCAGCAGAATATCTTAAAATTGGCCACTAGCAAAATGGTTCACTGATTCAGTCAAGCTTTTGGTCTTGTCTAGTTCCCTATTTAATTCATCCCAACTGCATCTCTCCGGCTGCATTTTGTGTGCTTCTCGTTGCACACACCTTCCATAGGAAACACTTGAAAATAAAGTATGCTTATGGATCGCGCAGCGTACGCAAGCCCCAGATTTTTTTCCTAGGATATTCCCATACTGAATTGGCCCCACTGCATCGTTGCAGCTGCGTTTTGCATTCCGCCGGCGTCCCATTGAGATCAGTCTTGTCGCACGCGCTCGCCAGCTTCATTCAGACAGGCTCGGCCCGATTGCTCGTTTTTCGTCAGGCCTCGGCAACGATCTGATAATTTAGGCTCGCGTGCACGCCAGTTCGTTTTGTTGCGCTGTTCCGCGCCGTTCCGATGAGTTTATTAGCCAACCACGGCGCAACCCCTCCCCATCCCCATCCCTCGGACGAAACGCGATTCATAAACGCGAGGATCGTTCTCGCGAGCGCGCGCGTGTAATCTCGTTCCCTCGATCGCGTTTCGACCACTGTACCGCGGCCGTGTACAGCGATTCCATGGAAGAATCCGACCGGGTAAAAAATTATATACTGATCACCGCCATCCGACTCTGTCCGTCTCGGGCCGTTCCAATGGAATCCCGACGCTGCTCAGTTTGTAATCTCGAAAACGGCTTCCAGGATTTCAACTAAACCGCCACACTATTACTTTGGCATGCACGTCTCTTTTTGTTAAACTGTTGCTAAGGGTTCTATAATGCGAGACTATCGGCAGAGATTGCTGACGATCGAACGGGGAATATGGCAGCGAGATGAGAGGTTCAAGGATACTCGAATCGGTTTCACCATTTTTGTTGCATCCCATGCAATAACCGTATCTACGCCGCTTCGGAATATTATCCAGCTATTCATATTACTGCCGCGTTATTCCGGTGGGTTTCGAGGCATTGCTGTAATGTGCTGCGCGCGGACGGGGATGCAGATGAGCTTTTCAAGTATTTTCTGAAGGGCCGGTCTCTGTTATGGATTATTAAGTATGCACGGTTTTAAGAGATTGATATCTTAGCAAATTATTGTTTAATTTACGGAGAATTTATAGCGACTGCTTTATCCTTTATCTCGACCCTTTTACGGATATTGTTTGACACAAATTACACGAGAAATAAATGTAATTGTTAATTCAAGGAAAGCTTATAACAACTGTGTTAGCTAGAATTTTATTTTGATTTGACGTCCCTAATTTTAAGTCCTTTAAGTAACCTTAGAAAAAATGGTTATTTAATATTGTAACCTTATTCAAATAAAAAGACGAATGTGGGTGAACTGTTTGCTACCAACAAAAATATTTTTCGAAACAAATGAAATACCTAAATAATAAAGGTGTATTGAACTACCAAAATTAAATATCAATTTCCTTTCACGAAGAAAAGGCCGAGAATTTCCTAAGAGAAGGGCCCATTGCATCATGAGTTTTGTTCGAAGAAAAATTTTGGGCCGTTTGTTGTGTAAGATGATGCTTCTCCCGAGAGTCCGGACGAGAAATCGATCCCGGCAAACGTCCCCCCTCCACGTGAAAATGACTCTCTCGTTGGTAGTTTTGACGGTTCCGACAGTTGAAATTACACGTTCCGGCTTTAGGGTTGCGTGCGCGCCGACAGAATCAGGTAGAATGCGATTACTGCAACTACTATTAAACTATTACTAAGAACCACTGCACCGTGATATTTTGTTGTCCGCTGTCATGCGACTCGCCGAGGCATCAGGATAATTGGCCTCGATTCTTGTCACTGATCCCGGCAACGTTTTTCACGTCTTCTACCTGGCCCGTACGTATTACTCTTTCACGAAAATTTTATTCGACCATTTCATAATTGGTTGTAATTTTTTTCCAAGCTATGGAACATTTCTGGAAATCCTGGAGATTTTAAAAAATTGTTCTGGCACGTTTGGAACCCTTCGAAAAATCTGCTACAGTCACACATCCGTCCAACGTGGCCCATACGTATTACTCTTTCACTAAAATTTCATTCCACCATTTCATAATTGGTTGTAATTTTTTTCCAAGCTATGGAACATTTCTGGAAGTCCTGGAGATTTAAAAAAATTGTTCTGGCACGTTTGGAACCCTTCGAAAAATCTACTACAGTCACACATCCGTCCAACGTAGCAGCACGAGCAGAGATTAATACCCGTCCAATCAATTATCCTTAAAAATGCTGAAAAAATTGAACGCCGTTGTTACACGTCATTAAACCGCAGCAATACATTTCCCACAAAAAAAGGCACCGGTATAAGCGCATTTCCAGCTGCATTCGCGATCAACCTTCGCCCGGACAGCAATTTCAAAATGCGCGTAACAAATCGATCCGAAACAGCATCCGCCGAGAGATCGCGTAGCGAGACACAAAGGCAAGACGTCCAGTGCGAAGTATCCCGCACGCATTCCGCGGTTTCAACGGTTGCAAAATGCACGAACGATTTAGTAACGAGCGAAAGTATGCGCGAGTATGAGCCCCCGGCCTGTAAAAACCGATAATAAGCAATCGTTCCGCGAGTTAGCAGCGATCCGACTCTCGGTTAGGCTAATGAGCGAGTGTCAAGCTGGCTCCTCTCTCTCTCTCTCTCTCTCGGGTGTTGATAAATACGGCCGGGGTACGCGTTGACAAGTCGTAATAAGTTGGCGATATTGTACGAGCGATGCAACGCCCGCCATTTTGGTGAACGGAGGCGCGACCCTCGAATTTGACAAAGCACGACCGACCATAAACCGTTCGCGGTCCAAGCAGTCGCTTTCACGACTAATAAATTGAACATAAAAGCACACACGCTGCTGCTGCTGCTGCTGCTGCGGACCGGTACACACTAGGAACTCACGGATCTTTAGCGTGCGTTAAATTGGATTCGTTATGGTGGGCGTGTCGGCGCCGTAGTTTTGCATAATAACAACCAGCCTGAATAGACCCACCGGAGACAGAGTTACGAGCCTTTTTCGACTGAAATACGCGATGTTTTATAATACCGGAGGAATTCGGACGATTCACGGCTATCCTGTCCCCCTTTATTCTCGAAATGAATTCGTAAACGCGTATGGTTGTCGCGGTGTTCGCCAGCGGTCGTCACAGCCGAATGCGTCCTCTGTGTTCTCGAGGTTGCTCTGTTTCTGGCGAATTATTATCTATTCGTTCATTCAGGCGAATTAGGAAGATCGAGGAGCCTGTGAGAAGCACCTCCGGAAATGACTTTAATACAATGGCCGCTTGCAGTAAATTCTTGAATTTTTACTTTGAACAAGTGTATAGCAACCCACTAAGCCCTTATGCTACCAAAAAGGGGAAGTATGTAACTGTAGTACATTTTTGAAGTATGCCACACTTTTTAGGACACTACAGAAAATTTCTAAAAATCTGCTTCCCCTTCCAGAACACCTGCAATGTTTCCATTACTTGGGAAAAATCACAACGTCGTGAAAATTCCTCCAAAAACGTTCCGAAAAATAGAAGATTCTACTAAAAGCTCCCTAAAACTCTGTTTCCCCTTCCAGGACACCTGAAATTGTTCTATGGCTTGGAAAAAATTACAACTTCCTAAAAAATTATTAAAATTATTCCAAC
>CM052116.1:3289246-3308373 GCA_028454245.1 Halictus quadricinctus | reverse complement strand
CGCTTGCAGTAAATTCTTGAATTTTTACTTTGAACAAGTGTATAGCAACCCACTAAGCCCTTATGCTACCAAAAAGGGGAAGTATGTAACTGTAGTACATTTTTGAAGTATGCCACAGTTTTTAGGACACTACAGAAAATTTCTAAAAATCTGCTTCCCCTTCCAGAACACCTGCAATGTTTCCATTACTTGGGAAAAATCACAACGTCGTGAAAATTCCTCCAAAAACGTTCCGAAAAATAGAAGATTCTACTAAAAGCTCCCTAAAACTCTGTTTCCCCTTCCAGGACACCTGCAATTGTTCTATGGCTTGGAAAAAATTACAACTTCCTAAAAAATTAATAAAATTATTCCAACTAGATGGCTCTGATAAAAGTTTTCTAGAAATCTGCTCCCCTTCCAACAAACTTGCGGTCCTCTGAAAAACTCGAGATCCAGCGACTGCATCCTGCGAAGTTGCAGCCGCCATAATGTCGGTTGCATATGCGCATAAACATAAATATACATCGTCACGAGGTCCGGCCCGCGGGACATTCTCCTCCGTCTCCCTTTCACGATTTCATTCGGACCCGGTGACCATAGAAACGTGTTTCAATCGTAAGAAAGGAAGAAAACGGACTCGGATGCCTTCTTCTTCCTCCGTTGGTGGTAAACGTCATCGATCTTGATCGTCGTCATTGTAACGACGACCGATTGTGCTCGGACACGACGGCCACCGAACAAACAAGGAAGAATCGGGGACAGAGCTATTATCTCTGTCATCAACGGATCCGGCGTGATAACCGATGATATATGACCGATTGTTCGTCGAACCGCGAATCTTCGGGAGCAGAAGGATGACCCAGATCTTTGGCCAACTAAATGACGATGCCGTCGATAACAATTTTTGGCTGGAAAAACAAAGGATCGGATCTATGCAAATATTAAATAAACAATTCAAGTACGGAAAAGGGAGTTATACGGAAGATTGAAATTCCAGCGAACCAAAGTTAAGTAAGCAGTGATATTAAAAGTTCTATAACTTTTCGAAGCATCAATTTGTCGGATCAATTTCGCTGGATCGAAAAGGAGCTAACGTGGGTTTTCTGTTCTACTGAAATTTACGAGTCTGCCTTCTGGAAATTAGAGTGGTTAATTGGTCCGATTACATTCACAAAGTATGACTGTAAGAAAGATAACTAAAATACCTGACTGGTTGAATTAATGCTGTACGAGGAATGCTCGCTTGCTATGCGTAACCCAGAGCGACACCGCTCGACCACGCATTGAAATCACTCGAGCAGCATGCTACCGCTGCAGCGGCGCTGCTGCGTTCATATCTGTATTACACGCAAACAACGAAACGACTCCGCATTCTCTACTCGAATTCTATTTCCGTGCAATGCAATACGCATTCCCCGGAGTGGCTATTAAAATTTGAACCGAACATATGTCCGAGATAAAATTTCATTTACTACATTCTTCGAGATCCGTCCGTCCGAACAGGATTCCTAATAAAACCGCTATTGTGTTAAAAATTATCGTTCTTTCATGAAATCAATTAAACCGAATGCTACAACAGAATCCTTTTAAGATCGTGATTAAGACTTCAGACCGCGGTAACGGCGAATAGAATTTTTCCTCGAGCGACGCGAAACATTATCTACAGCTACCAAACGGATTACTAAAACCACCAATCCGTTCAGAATTGTTATTGTTCTTTTGTCAGATCGATGTTAAACATGTTCTGTAACAAAATCCTTTCGAGATTAAAACTGTACAAAGGATATCATGTTCTGGTATCGAATTAGACTGTAAATCTTTAGGCATTAATTTACAAATCTACGAATGCTATAAATGTACAAAGGTCATCTATTTCTATTATAATAATGAAATATTATATAAAATCTATAAAATTTACCTACTCAATTTCCAACATCTATCCACAAAAATTATTTCCCCCAATTCACCCAACGAAATAATTAACCAGACCGTTACACGTTAATTCTCATTCCCACAAATCACTCCACACAATTCCAACTTTGCATAGCTCACTTCATAAAAACTGGAGGCACTGGAGCAAGCTAAAAAAATTGCTCAATTAGAAAATTCCTGCAAGAAATTTAACACCAGAAAAATTCGTACATAAATGCATAAAACTGTCCATGGTGTTCGACCAGCTAATTCTAATTAATTCGAGTACAGCCACTGGTTGTACACGTGGGAACATCGAGCCCCACCTAACAGACAATCGATCTTTGTTAGTAAGGTGTCAATGAGGCCTCGCCTGTGCTGTGTATTCGCGAATCATTAGGCCGTAATTTGGGAATGGGATTGCATCGGGTTTATAGATCGACGCCGATAGAACGGCGTCGCCTATTAGCGTCGGCTCATTATAGTTCGCACGGGCCCGGAACGCGGCTGTTAGGTTAAACAAGGCGCACCGGTGAGAGGTTTCCTCGGATTTTATCTTGACGCGGACACGCCTAGCGTTCGATTCTACGAGCTCGCGCCTACTCCCGGACAATGTACTTCTCCCCGCGAACAAATTGATTAGTATAACGCTGTTCGTACCGGCACGCGATCCAGCTGGATCACCATGGATCCTGGGATCCGGCCATTTCCATAAAACAAATTAAATTAACCCCTTCCACTACAATTCATTGTACGATATGAAAATTCTCTGCATTCGTTCCAAGATGAATGGACTAATTAATTCCTTTTTCTTAGTCATTTCAACGACTTGGAAATAATAGAAAAGTCTTTTTAAATGTCACAAATGAATTTAATATTTCACATTAGATCCACTGATAATGAAATCCGTCTAATAATGTCTTCATAATAACGACAAGATTGTTGCGTAATTATAGTTGTCTTGAGGAGGAGGAGAATGAGAGTTGCGTCTTAATCGAATGGATGTTAATCGAGCCTAATCGCCGACGGAGAGGGTCGTTCGGAGCTAACTGGGTTGTTTTTGCTGGATGTTCCAGGTGTATCCCGGATGGCGGGGACGTCGGTTACACGATGACGGAACTGCAGCCGTCGCCGCCAGGATATCGAGTCCAGGATGAGGCCCCGGGCCCACCTTCCTGTCCTCCGGGCCCGTACAAGTACGCGAGCCACGGCCACGGGGCCGAGCCTACCAATTTCAAGAGTGCCACGTCGTATCCTTCGGAAGGCTATGCCCTCAAGCAAAGCCCGTCCCGCTCGGCGCTACCAAACGATTACTATACCAGCAGGCGCAGAAACGACGGCAGGAGGTCCGCCGAGGAGCACGAGCCTGGCAACCAGGCTAAGAAACCCACGGCTCCCGGTTACAACGAGAGTCACAAGAAGAATACTGCTGGCTACAAAAACGACAGCGGGTACGCAGGCCTCCAATCAACCCTCCACCTCTCTTATTCTTCTTCTTCTTCTTCTTCTTCTTCTTCCTCATAGATTCTGCTTCTTCTTAAGCCAAACTCGCAAGCATCGACTCCCGGAGGAATCCTTTTAATATGTCGCCCATTGGTTGGTCTAGTAGGCTTTTAAACTGCGGAATTAATAGGGAATCTAATGAATTTTTTGAACGAAGTTTGTAACAGCACACTGCGATGAAGAAATATGAGTAATGTACTAATTTTGTTTTTTTTTTTTTTTGTTTTCGTGAGGGCTGGAAGGAGGTTAATTGGTCGCTTCAGTTAATTGTGGATAGTAAAGAGCGATGGACAGGGTTGTATTATTGTGGAATGGCAGGGGACTGCGGAAGAAGTGAATGAAGCTTCAGGAACTATGATGTTTCATGTGTGTTTAACTTAATTGTCCTTAATCACAGTATTCCTGGAGAAAAGTTTGCTTCAGTGTCTGGTCCGAGCGTTTGTAGGTAGCATTTCAAGAATGCAATTGTAAATTATTTTCTTTAGGACTTCCAACAAATTTTTCTTTTAATCTTCTATTCTATTTTTCTTTTTCTTTTAATCATTTAGCTTCTCGGAAGCTCAAGTATACAGAGCACAACGAAAAATAAATATTATAACGAACATAAGTTAATTCGTACTCGTCACCGTTAGGTTCCCATCGCCGGTTAATATAATAACGAAACAACCGATTTCCTCGGCACCTTCGCCTGAAAACAATATTACACAAAAATGTACAGATATTTGCATAAACATCCGCAGTCTATTCTCGGCAGCCTGACCGCATTTCATCCTAATGCAACGACACGATCGACCCACACGTTCACTCTGCACTTTACCTGCAACGTAAACATAGTTGAGAGAAATGCAAAGCTCGGCGATAAAATCATGCTCCGAATTGCAACAGATGGAATTCTCTGCAACCGTGTTGCAGCAAGTGTTTATGACATTGGGCCGTTGGCCCGATTCCGCGATCGAGGGTCACCCGTCGAATCAACCCCTATTACATCGGAATTAATTGTTCCGCTAATGAGAGACAAGTTTCCACGGTTGTTGGCTTCTCCGGCGGGCAGGTTTTTTGCGGGGCCAGATAAGAGATACCGTTTGGCAGCCAATTAGACGTTTTCTGTATTAGTCCCGGCACACTTAGATTTCGCGATTAGGTCGCCAACGGCAGCCAGCGATGCTTCCCCTGGACCTCCGGTAACGACGGTTGCAATTATAGCCTGATTATACGTGATTCCAGTTACGCTGAACTTGTTGACTATTCCATAAATTATGCGGCGGCCACGCATCCCGGTAATAAAGTGGTTCAATGACATCGGGATGGAACACGGGTAATACCCGTTCCTCTGGTAGCTACCGGGCTATAGCGTTTTACGGGTGATTCATTCAGCTAATCTAGCGAGAGGTCGCGCCCAGGGATCGCTTCCACGTCCCCCGAACACTATATCGCCCGACGTATAATTACGGGGGAACGGCAAAACTTCGCCTGCCTCTGCTAGTCCTTATTTATTCGCTTAGGACGCCAGGACTTTTAATGGACCCGACGCGCGACGGTCGCGTTTGCTTATTTTGCCCGACGTTAATCTGGAGAGAGAGAGAGAGAGAGAGAGAGAGAGAGAGAGAGAGAGGGGCCAAGCGAAATTACACTGTCATTTCGCGTCGTACCGACGCTGCTAATGAATATTGATTGCGGATGGGCTACGGGGATATTTGTTTGTTGATTGTGCCGGCGAGACATTAGCGAGCTCGGTTGACAAATTGGGGAAACAGTTAGCGCCGAGACCGCCAGGGTAAATGCATTTTTGCTGATGGAAGGGCGCAGGTGATTTCGTTGGCGTCGGGGGTGGCTCGAAGGGCCAATCTCGCTTCGCAACATTTTTCTCCGTCTTATTTTCACGTTCATTTATGTTATAAATTACCTCGGGAATTTATCACATGCAGGAAGTGCTGTGTCTTTTTGTTGGCGTGTGTTTGCAGGCGTCTGTTCGAGTCTGCAACAATTTGATCAGCTCTGGATATAGTTTGTGATATGAATCTTCCTGTGTAGCATTTTTCTCTGTCCTATTTTTATGTTCATTTATTATATAAATTACTTTGTGAACGTATAAAATGAAAAGGAAATGTTGTGCTTTTATTGACGAGCGTTTGCTGTCGTTTGATCAGGTTTGCATCAATTTTATCAGCTCTGGAAATAGTTTATGATATGAATCTTCCTGTGTAGCATTTTTCTCTGTCCTAATTTTATGTTCATCTATTTTATAAATTACTTTGTAAATGTATAAAGTGCAGGAAATGTTTTTTTTTATTGGCGAGCGTTTGCTGTCGTTTGATCAGGTTTGCATCAATTTTATCAGCTCTGGAAATAGTTTATGATATGAATCTTCCTGTGTAGCATTATTCTCTGTCCTAATTTTATGTTCATCTATTTTATAAATTACTTTGTAAATGTATAAAGTGCAGGAAATGTTTTTTTTTTATTGGTGAGCGTTTGCTGTCGTTTGATCAGGTTTGCATCAATTTTATCAGCTCTGGGAATAGTTTATGATATGAATCTTCCTGTGTAGAATTTTTGTTTGTCATATTCTGATATTCATCTATTTTATATATTAGTTTGTGAACTTGTGAAAAGCAAGGAAGATTGTATTTTTATTCACGAGTGTATGCAGTAGTTTGTCAAGGTTTGTGCAATTTTATTTGCATTAAGAGACATATGACACGAGAGACAACGTGGTAAATAATGAAAGGAGTATTAGAATTTCGCGCAGAGGTTTGAAGATGAAGAGTGGGAGGCGTGGATGAAGGATGAAGGATGAAGGTTCGTAGGGTGAAAATGACGGATGATTTTCTTCTGTTGCAACAGGTACAGCGAGAGCGTCGGATTTGACAGTTTCACGCTGCCTCTCAACGAGAGAGACGAAGCGTCGCCACCGCCAACGCCACCAGTCCGAGACGCGTCGAGCCTCAAAGGCGTCTGCTATGGGCCTGGCCACGAGAAATACCCGTCGTGGCCCAGCGCGCCGGAGAGACACCCTGACGAGGACGTTCACGGCGCAGGTCACAACAGCGGATCCCATCGTTCCAAGTCCTGGACCGATCACACCAATTACCCGAAGGAGAAGCCAGCCCAATACACCAGACCGCACACGAAGAGGCCCAATCCTGCGTTCACGCAGCAGGTAACGTCCATTCTCATTCCTATCCATCATTATTTCCTTCCAAAACGAATATCAAGGCCCCGTAACTTCCACGAACTTCGCTAGACCTTCGCAAACAACCGAATCGTTACGACCAATTTATTTAACAGTGCCCGCTGAAAGTTCACTGTTATTTTAACGCGTATCCACTTGGATTTTCTTCTCTCCTTTTTGTCATATTTTATGAATTATAGTTTTTAGGAATTGGAGATTCGTTGATGGTCACAGATTTTATTTAATATCAGATTATTACTCGAAGAAATTTGAAAGCTTACCACTTTTTTCTCTGGAACTTTGAAATATGGCCTTCTTTAACAAACCGATAGACGAAAAGCTGCTCGCTTCCACTTTCTCGGTCTCCTCCACTCCTATTGGTAGACCATTGACTCATCCTCCGAGCTCATGCAAAACATTCAGCGTTTCTCCGAAAGCGATACGTCACCGTGCCAATTACGTTTTGTAAGGTAATTCGTCCGCGTGGACGTGTCGGCGTGGCGAGTACTCGTGCGTCGCGGTTGGTTACGAAATTGAAAACTCATTTGCAAGGAGGCGAAGCACTTTCGACGGTGTTAACGAGTCACGAGAGAAGGAGAGAGAAAGAAGGAGAGAGGCGTTATCGTTCCGTTTCCAGCCTGTTTGAATCGGCGGGCGATGTTTCACGACGGGCCCAGGAAGTTTAATTGGCCCCGGGAGCGTGTCGCGTTAAGCATCGGGCCCCGACGTAGGTCAGAACCTTGGCAAGATCGTGCTGCGCCCTAAAACGACGAACACAATTAATCTCCCACACCCGCGCACCCTCCTTTCTCTCCGCGGGTGACATAATCGTCGCCGGCCGGCGAAGTAGGCCAGCAATTTCGTGGCAACACACACGGGCCCTGTTGTTCGCTGCATGGGGTCCACGGAGACCCAGTAACACTCTGCCTGAGGTGCGCGAATTTCGAGGGAAAAGCAAGAAAAGGATATCTCGGCCTGTTTCAGAAGATCGAAATACGATTTTATTCAATCCGTTGATTTCTTTCGAACAAGATTCAGGGACTTCTTCGTTAGCATAATTAGACCGTTGCAATCGATTTTCAATCGAACGACGCGTATAGTCACGCAAAAAGCGAAACACTTAGCTTTAAGAGTCGGATTCTGGTGATACTCGAACACGCGCGATTGCGTAATGAATTACGCAGTCGGCGTACACGCGATTAGGATGGCTACTAGGGTATACCACTAACAGTTACTTCGAATGGCTCTTAGACGGAACAACGATTTTCCTCGTTGCAGCTGAAGACTGTCATGGAGCGGTGCGAGAAGATCCCAGCGGAGACTTTCGAGTCTCGGAATAGGGCTAATGTGGAGGAGGAGCCGAGATTATGGCCCCGTGTTGATCGCGAGGGTAAGGCTTTGGGTGATGAAGAGTATGTTGTCCCATCGCCGCCTGAACGCGAGCAGCAGACCGCTCAGACCCTCAGCCATGCTGACTTGGAGGCTTACGTTAGAAGCTATCAGGATCCCCAGGTGTCCCAGGTAAATACTACTCACTTTGGTTTAAACCCAATCGACTGAACCAAACTATTTTACAACGAAAACATTCTACTTATTTCAGTGTGAATTATGTTAGAAAAATTGGAAACAGTAGAAATGTTCAGTGTAAAATTAAGACACTGTTAGTTTTGTTCACTTTCTGATCGAACTGTTAGATAAATAATATGTTAGACACTCTGATCTCGAAAGTGCTGTCTTGTCCACGCGTTTAAATCTCCCGAAAGTTGCGTCTTACCACGCGTCGAAGTCTCTCGCGTTTACGATGTTGAAACACGAATCTGCCCCGAGAAATGAAGTTGAATTTCTATGTGAAACATTAAATATTTCGTGCAGTTGTCTTGTATATTTCCTATTAATTATAACATAAATTTTGTTGACGCAGGTGGATATATACAGGGAGGCCACGCTGACACAAGCAGGTCTCGAGGAATACACAAGGGTGCAGCACTCTCAGCAGGCCAGTTACGCACAATCCGAAGGCTACCACAGTTACGTTTCCAGCGTGGACTCCACAACGAACACCCCGTTCCTCGACAGGTACCACAGCCACTTGCAAACACTGTTTCTTCGTCTTCAACTCAGACACGATTAATCCACCTTCAACATCTATCTTCCAGACTGCGAAGAGACAGCGAGGCAGTAGCACAGCGACCAACGTCCACCTGGGAGGACACCTCCAGAGAGGGCAGAGACAGCGTGGTGACCACCTCCAGTGGCAGTGCGTCGAGCAGCGAGACCCTGAAATGGCACGGTTCGATGTCGGACGTGAGCGTCTCGAGCGGCCTGCCGGCACGTCAAAGCACATCAGACCGTTGGCACCATGGCTCGATGTCGGACGTGAGCAGCATGAACGGTGGGATCCTCCCTCAAAAATCGAGCAACGGTTGCCACGACAAATGGCAAGGTTCTATGAGCGACGTCAGCAGCACCGGGCTCTCTCCGACCACCAAGGGCAGACACAGTGAAAAATGGCCGGACAAGTGGCAAGTCTCCATGAACGACCGCAACAAGCAGATCCAAGGAAGATCCAGCTTGCCTGCAGTGATCAGCCACTGTAGTTCCTCGACTAACGTTGCTGACGTGTCAACGGTTCGCGAGAGTAAATGGCAAGAGTCTAACATCGACGAGGAATCGTTGGAGAAGTCGCAGAGCAGTTCGGAGTGGGATGGATCGATGAGGATTGAGAACGATAAATACGGATCGCTGACTCAGCCGATGCCGCAGAGCCCTATTCGTCAGCCGACGAGTCCACAGAGTCCTGAGACCTGGAATCCTATACACGGGTCTATGTCTGATGTTAGCCAGGCTAACGGACTGTCTTGCAGCAAGCAGCTGATTGCTCATAGTGCCAGAGTCCAGACTCCGCAGAGACATCATTCCGAGAGCGTTCTTTATCTGGATCGAGAGAGGAGCCAGCGGAAACTGTACCCTGTTAGCACTACACAGCCTCAGGAGTCCTCTCCTTCTTCAAGGTAGCAAGATGAAGTCCATTAACACCTACATTTTACACTTTAAATCGGAACACGTGTTCAACGATTTATAAAGTCGAGTGTGGTAGCCTGATTCTTTGTTTATGGTGTTAGAAAAATAAGACTGCTTATAGATTCTTTATCATTATGTCAGAACCATAATGTTATTGTTAAGTCCAGCTCAGTCGTACCATTAAACATTCATGAGTCTACTTTACTAGCCACGATCATAAAAATTCGAATAACAAGGCAGTGCTTCATGCTCGACTAACTTTTCCTAAAATCGCCTAAATCGTCTTCTCTTCTTCCAGGATGCTGTCCACTCAGCAGCCCCAGATGTCAGTAGCAGAGCGCATAAACGAGTTGGAGAAGCAACAACAGCAGCAAATGCGTTACACCTACCTAGACCCTGAGAAGCGTCACCGAGTCTCCGACCCAACGCTGAAAGCTATACAAAAGAAAGCTCTGCTGTCATTCTACGAGCGTCATCATCAAGCTTCCTGGCGGTCCGAGCCTCAACTAGCCCAGGGAACTGCTCCAGCTCCGCAGAGTCCACCCCCACAGCCACCCCCGCGTCCCAGACCATCGTCTTCCAGACGAGCTAGTTCTGCTTCCGATTATGCCAGCGGTGCCTGGAGGGAGAATGCTAACAGAAGTCAGAATCAGGGTAACGGGGACTTGCCGAGTCCGAAGCATCAGCACAGCAACAGCTGTGGTAGTTTGTCTACGGATCTGCTGGGTCCAGTGATAGTTGGCCCAGCTATATCCATTGATGATTGGGTCCCAGAGAGGCCGCCCAAGAAACCTCACTTGAGGAACGTGTATAATGATCGTGTTCCTAGCCCAGACTTGCCTCCACCTTCGCCCCCGACTGTCACCGAGAACGAGGTGCACGATTGCGACGATCCTCTGCCTCCTCCGCCCCCGGAACTCAGCGAGGACTGCTTCACGGACCCTCAGAGAAAGCCTAATCATCATCCCGAGGAGCCCAAGGCCAGGGACAGGTCCTGCGACAGACACAAGCTGGAGAGACACTCGATGCGAAGATCGAAGCACGGCAGCAAACGGGAGCTCGAAAAGTCGGCTTCTTCAGGAAAGTCATCGCCTAACTCTCCTACCAAGACTCCTCAGGAGCAAGATCATCAGTTCGTCAGAGCTACCATAGCTCTGAAGCACGCGGAATCTGAATTAGTTCTCGAGAACGGTGTCTCTGCCGGGTTCGCCACTCACAGGATGGTAGCCACGGGGAGGTCCAGCTTGAGATACCCCTCCACGCAGAAGCTGATGGTGAACGGAAGAGTGACTCCAGCGAGGAGGATATCCGAAGAACGCTCCTTTGCTAAAAGACCCCCGGCACAGCTCCCTGATCTCATCTCCCAGCGTTATAGCGATTCCGGGAACCAGAGGCCTGCCCCCCAAGTGCCTGTCGAGCCGAGGATCATCAGACAGGAGTCCATGAGAGTGGACAGCTCCAGACTCGACGTCTCTGGCTTACTGAGAAACGAGTCCTCCCAGAGACTGGAGTCTTCTTCGGGCCAGAGACCTCAGCCCCAGGTGCCGAAGAGCGTCGACAAAAATTCCTCCGGCAACCAGGTGAACCAGTCAACGAGACCGAACTATCTACCTGTCCCCGAGAACCAGAAGAGCGCCTCCAAGTACCTGGAAGGCGCAAGTCACGCGTTCTCGATCGGCAGCCCGGTGAAGACGGGTTACGAAGCCAACTCGAAGATGTTCCCTGCGGAGTCGAGTCCTCAGAAGTATCACGAGCCGCCGAAGTACGTGGGTAACCATCATCAACGACACGGGGATGCCGCGCAGAGGAACTACTATGCCTTGCCGCCGAAGTATATCGATGCTCCGAAGCAGAAGCCTCAGCCACAGTGTCCTACCGAGAGATTCAGCGGATCCGGCTCGCCTAGTTCGCCACCGCCGCCGCTTGCACCTAGACAGAACACCCCTGGGAGAAAGTCGCTGCCACCCCCGCCGAGACCTGCACCCCCGCATGCTGTTCAAGGGTGAGTCTTAACATTTCTGTTAATAGTTTTAAGATTGGGAGATTTGTAATGAGCATATAGTCATCGATAGAACTGTAAGGATATTTTTGTGAGTGCTGGTTTCAAGAGAAATTATTGTGTTACTTTTATGAAGACGAGATGTTGGTTTGCGAATTAAATTGCTGTCGTTACTGGACAATTTCTTGGAAATTTAGATGTCGATCGTTAGGTTTAATTTTGACGAGATTGATCACGGTAACTGATGGTATTTACAGTGTCCGTTGTGCGTCCAAAATTGCTATGCTCCACCGTGTTCCCTGATTGAATGTCCGATCATTATCTCGTCCCACTCATCACGCAAACCAGCAAGATCACCGCAAAATTTATTTATGTCCCCATCAGGTTATCCGCGTGACGTTTCATTAATTCCCAAGCAACAAACCGAATTGGTCAACGGAGAAGCCTTCGAGGGTTAAAATGTACCCTTTTCGCAAGCGTTCTCGCGATTGCCAGTTTTCCAGCCGTTCTGCCAAGCTCGTTACATTATTCCCGGCGACGTTTATTCGCCGATTCGATGTTGCGTACCGCAGCAACGTCCCCGACGATGATCAGTGGCAAAGACACCGCTTGGTTTTTGGAACGTTCTGGAAGGTACTGGTTTTCGCAATCGGCGGGGATCTCCGCGGACATTTGTTTAACCGGTCGTCAATTAGAGATCCCGTGGATCGCGGACGGAGCCTGCTAACGTGGAACGCACACGATCCTGTAATTGCGGCGTAATTGAATGGTAAATGGTCGCTGCCTGCGCGACGCGCTCGCAGCGTCATCCATTATACCCGCTGCGCGACGTCTCGGCCGCTTATCCCGAGATCGATCAGCGGAATCAGTGGTAACCGCGAGCATTCCCTCGGTGTTGTCGATAAGACGCTTATTAACGGCCCGGGAGATCGATAGATCGCCGGGGGAACCGACGGACGGACAACCCTTTGGCAGCCCTTCGGCAGACCATTCGACATAATGCTGCACGGGGACATCAAAAACAAGGATTCCTGCGTTTTACCGATTTTCTAGAGGTTCGGGGAGAACGCTGCCGGTGATTTCCAGGATCTATTCTGGAGGAAGTGGCCCGGGAGATCGATAGATCGCTGGAAGATGCTAGACATTTAGATGTCAGTAGTTGCCATTAGGGAAACGTCCAGAAACCTGGGATTTGTATTGGCTCATATTGATCCCCTGATAGTTGAGAATAGGTCTAACTGATTTCACTGATCATTTACTTAAATCGGTGGAGAGGTCGTCGACCCCCTAGCTATCCTCCAGAGACTAGCATTGTTTCGCAAGAGAGATCAATAAATAATCAGAACTCTAAACACGTCAGAGATTCTTGAAAAAAATCTTCCAGTTTTACTGTCTTCGCCGACGACTTCCAGTCGAACGGTACACTATCCTGAACCTTGGCAGAGCGGTTTACGGTTCCGTCCATTGTTTCTCACGGTCTCCCGTAGAAATGGCGGCCGGGACGTTTAGGGCCCGCCGTCGAATTCATGATTCGAAAGTCGAAATCGATCCCAGCGAGCAGAGAGCGGTCATCGAAAAGAATGGTTGGCCAAGTCGCTACGAAACGGGAAGACGGTGATTCTTTTTCGTTGGCGCCGAGTCCGCAAACTCGTAAATCCCCCATGGGATCATGGAGTCGGAGACGGTGTGCCGATAGTTCGGCGAACTGCTCTCGAGGCTCTCCTCGGCGCAGTTAGAGAGACCGCGCGGTCGTTAATTATCTTCTCGTTCGCTCGCTCGAGCGAATCGCATGCATTACCATCGGATTATCATTGCAAATCTAACGGTGCCCATTACCGCCGGCTGATTTACGAGCGTGTGACTTTCCCTGAATCGCGTCCATCGTCGTCGGGGCCCTAAACGACGCGACGTCACCGATCTGGTCCCGCGGAAATGATTATGATGCGCCGTTTCAATTAAAAATCTCGATTAAATTACAGTCCCGGGATCGATCCTTCAGGACGAACGACACTCGACTCGCGAGACGCGTCCGCGGTGACTCGTTCACTTTATTTCCGTGACTCCGAGCTTAGCGTGATCTACTTAACGGACTGCGCATCATAATTCTCTGAACTTGGACGTGGCTTAGAAACGGTCTTATCGGACGTGTAATTTATTCGAAGGCTACCGTGGATCGGCAGTAATTCACCAGGCGAGAAAAATTTAGTATTCAGATGTCCTGCTGGAGTCACACATGGCTGATGATCGGATTATTCGCGTCTCTATTTAGCCCTAATACCTTGCCCCGTAATATCGAGTCAGTGACGAAGAATATGATACTCTGGGCGTTCTGAAGGAGTGCTGGAGGCACAGTAAGTAGCAATTTGGTTTCCTAAGGGTTCAGAATCGGCGGATTGGGAAACGAGAGGGGTCGATGGCGGTTTCGTGACCCATCCGGCCGCCTCTTTGTCCATCGGTACGTTTTTGGGTCACGAGACGTTCACCAGAAGGGGAATGCCGTTGTTCGAGAGGACTCGAACTATGGCGCGAGAGGAAATTAACGATGGATTAATAATAATTGCGCCGCGAGGAGGAGACGGCGATGGCGAAGGGTACAGGATGTAGACTCGATCCCACGGGCCGATAAGCCGTTTCACCTTTCTTTTGTTTCGTTCTCGCTCTGATTGGGTGGCCAGCGTGGCTTCTGTGACGGTCGAGCGGTCGTACGACGCCGACCTCGCGACACGGTTCGCGGAGCGAACGCTTCGACCTTCGACAGGAAGAGTTACAGATCCGTGGAGGAGAACACGAAGAATCCTCAATTTTCTACAAGGTTTCCCCAAAAATGTATTTCCATGAAAGGCTGATTCCCGAGGTCATTTCAAGTAACTTTTTCCTTTGCGGAAACGTTCTCCGCGGCTTCGTTAAACAGTTATTAACCAAAAACACGGACCAATCAGGGCGCGACAGTAGGGGACCGATCGGGGCTCGGCCAATGACAACGCCACGCTCGACGGGACTTGTCGCTGAGCCGCGTCCTGATTGGTCCGTGTTTTTCGTTAATAACTCCTCAACAAAGCCTCAAATCACCTCAGGAATCACACCTTTCAAGGAAGTACATTTTTGGAACACCCTGTATTAATTGTATTTTATTACTGACTAATAGAATTTGAGTAACCCTTCACACAATATTTATTAAATTCATTTCTGCTGCGGAAGAAAACGTCGAACAGAAATTAAGAAAGCACACTTGCAAAAGAATGCCGACTGTTCGCAGTCGCTGTCACGTACACGTGATTTCGCACAGTGGCCAATCAGCCGTAATGAGCCAAGCGTAATTATTACTCCGCCACGTCGGCCGTCGACCCAGCATGCGTCCACGTAATGCGGGACTGGAAAAGTTGCGCCGAAAGAACGTCGCCGATTCGGACAATCGCGCGGCAAGACCATTCGCCAGTGAGATGGTTCCTTCGACTTCTTCTCCTCGTCCCTCTCTTCTTCGGGGTATTCGAGCCCGCGAAGGCTTAACCTTTCCGGCGAACTCGAGCCACGAGGTAGAAATGTCAGAAAAAAGGTTACCGCGTGTTGGCACCAGGGGCGTGTTGGCCTGTTCCTCGCCGCTCGATTATGCTCGCCAAGAGAGCAGTCTAGCGCGTGAGAATTTTCGTCGACTTCGATCGAATAGTTGACTAGGCTAGACGATGGATTGATATTCTTATAGGGCTCCTATTGGGCGAAGAAGTAGCAATTTTTCTAGCAGATTAGGCCGTGCAAAAGTTCATGTTTTCGGAAGACGAAAATCAGTATTAATCTTCTATAATCTTTTTTTTCTGGTTTCTGGTACCTCTAGGACGATAAACATTGAGTTACTGTAGAAGTCGCTTATCCCTTGTTAAACAATTTTGTGCAACCTGTCAATACACTCGAACAAATTGTACAAATTTCTTTTCACATTTTGTAAGAGTTTAAAGTTTGCTGATAATGAAAATCGTTATTAGTATTCTACCGGGTAGATGTGCAAGGTACGCTTATGTTTGAAGGCTAATTTTGTGTTGAAAATCCATTTTTAATGACTAAGCGTTTACCATCATTTTACAGTGGCGACCGCAGCAGAATATTAAAGTTTCTCCGAGCGTAATCAGCAAAACTCGAGTGATCGCACGATTTAATTTTCTTGCTATAAAATCGCAGTTGGGGAAAAATGAGTCGACCATAGATCCCATTCGATCTAGTAATCTAATCGCGGTACACCTCTCGGTCTTCTGTTGCGATGATTTTTGCTGGCTTTTACAACGTCCTGTACCAAATTTAGAGTAGCCTGGCTAATTGCGATACTATAGCTTCCTCCACATTTGACTCTCACCAGTTCCACAATCTTCTTTAATAGTAGAAGGATAGCCTGAATAGGTATATAATTATCTTCGATAATTACTTCCGAAAGGAATGATCTTCATATAAAAAAGAAAAGCGAGTGACCGGATTAAAATGATTAAGAATGGAAATAATTTCCTGCGGCCTCTGGATCACGCGATCGATGCAGAAAAATCATATTTCAAACGAAGACGCGCGGCGATCCGAGAGTTCATCTACCCCCACCGAGTTCAGCTCCATTTTATAAGGTAGGAATAATGGCCGATGATGCGCGCGTTGACCTTCGCCGACCATTTATCTTCGGCCCAGCTGCAGAACGGTCTTATTAAAGCGAACCAGATCGGAAACGGGATCAGCCGCGTACGTCAATCATGTGCCAGATCGGACGACGCGTTCTCAAGGCAACACCGTCGTCGGACGCACACAACTATTTTTTCTGAGAAACGCGTGTAATTCTAATAATTGAGCGTGGGTGGCGAGTAAATTGGTCCGGGAAGACACGCGTAAACAGCGCCGGTTAAACGGGCCGCTGTTTACACGATTCGTTCCCATCTTCTCTCTGGACCCAGAGATCCATAGATCGCTTTGGGAACACAAAGCCCAGGAAACCTTGCCACACAGAAATCGGTATCCGTTGAAATTACATTGATCGTTAAAAATCGTCGAAAAATTGAGTACAGTTGTAAATTCTAGTAAGTCCCGTGCAATTTCAATCTAATTGAACGCCACAGTAAAAATTACCCGACTGAAGAACACGTTCCAAGTGTCACAGAACGGGCAGCTAATTCTTCAGCCATTTGCTCCTCGGCGGTTAGGCGTAGACGAAGCTGTTTAGTGTCGCCGTGACAATCGAGCGACCTAGATCAACCTTGTTCCCCCATTTTCTGTCATTTCCATCATTCCTGCTCCTCTCCGGTCTCGAGCGGAGAACTCGTTTCGCTCGAAACACCTGCGGCTGTATAAAGGCAAGACCGCGACCTCAACAGGCTATCCAACAGGCTGCCTCGGGTATCGCTTAACACCGGTTGCTCGTCGTCATTCTCTCTCTCTCTCTCTCTCTCTCTCTCTCTCTCTCTCTCTCTTTCTCTCTTTCTCTCTCGGCCAAGTCAAGTGACATCGTGTAAGGCTATAGCTGGAGAAGAAAAAGAGGCGCACACGGTGGATCGTATTATCATACGACGAGCACGGCTCTCGTCCGATTTCGTTACACTGTTGCTGCCGAGAATCTGGAAAGGTTATTCTCCGTCTTCCTCGAACATTTTTCATTATCAGATCGGTAGGGACGGTACACAGTATTTTAGAAACTCGGTTCCACGTTTTATCTTGACCTGGATACGATTTTATTTCTTTCGGAGCCCCGATAAAATCCTCGTTTTAGGTAATGGGACCAATTAAGAGTTTTTATCTTGGTACAGGGAGCAGTAGTTCCGATGCTTGTGGCATTTTATGGATTTTCGTGGTATTTCGTATCGTTTCGCTTTGTTTTTAACCTAGTGATGCTCAGTGATACAGTATATAAATTTGCCAAAAAAATATATATTGGAGCCGAAATGTAGAATTATAGCATGCACAGATCTAGCAACGGAGTAACACAATTTTTATATAAATTATCACTCACGTATGATCAGCCCTGAATTAATCCTAGATGCATAGAAACTTTGCACAGAAAACCTGAATCTTAAACTAAATTTAAAACAGCAAGGAGGATCTACAGACCCACAGATCTCATCTCACTGCTTACTAAAGAACACAGAAATTAATTAATAAAATCGCAGTAGCAAGGTACAATCGGTCCGCGAATAACAAGATTACGCAGGAATGTTAAAACGATTGTTTTTCTCCGATTCGAAACTCTTATCGCCATCGAGTGCACTTAAACTTTGCCAGCGACCCAGATATTAATAACGTTGCGAACGAAAATTTTATTGGCCAGGAGTATTAGCAGGGGTTATTATTGATAATCTTTTTTTTTAAGCCACCAGGGAATGGCTATCGTGATCGATCGCGCGTATTGGAAGAATTTATAGCTTGTTTAACCTGCCTGTTTATTTTAGTCGATCGCAGCGCAATTGATAAGCGATTTCGAAATCGTAGAAGTCACGTTCGCTATCGCGAAGCGTCCGGCGTGGTGCGAAGAAAAATGGATACCGTCTGCTTGATCACCGGCATGATTGATTATCTACCGTAGGAACACGTTTAGGAACCGTATAATACTGTAGGAACACGTTTGTCACTAATTACGCTGCTCGGTTGATGGAAGCCACGAAATTCAACAGTTCGTGGCGAGGTTAATATGGTTTTATTGTCTTGTTCGATTCGAGCAATTAAGTCGATCGGTATCGGTATCACGATATCGTATAATCACTCAAAACACCTACATCGAATCTACGAGATTTTCACTTAATTAGACTATTCCCTTCATACGTTAATCAGGGGCAATTGGAGACAGGAAACAAAGACTTTGCTTCATACTTCTGCACCTAATGAACCTATCTATTCTTATCTATATTCTTACGTTATGACAAATACTCGTAGTATAGAATTTATTGCACAATTTACTCTACAATTTAGTACATGAATAAATCGTGCAATTTGCTTGTACTAAATCACTGAGAAATTGACTATATAATTATATTCAAATTAGTATTTGCGTTCAGATTTTATATTTTAGATTTTTAGTTTCTTCCAAGAACTCCGGAATTTCGAAAAAATGTGGAAAGTGACTCAGTGACAACTGTTCGAGACAGATACAGGAACACCGTGCCTCCAAGGGTTCTGCAGTATGCGCAAAATGTCGGTTAAAATGATGCTAAAAAAAGAGTCGACAGGTGCAGGCGCACTTTTGCGCTTGGTTGTACCGGCAGCCGTTGCTCGGTCACCTGAACCGTTCGTTTTATAATATTCGCTAATTGCCGTCGCGTTTGCACGATTATTCGCAAGGCGGACGCGGACGCTTGGCGGCCGGTGGCGCAACAGCGTGAGGCAACGGCGACGCACCGCGTCTGCTAATTATCAACGGCAATTAAAAGGAGAACGACGTAGGCCGAGGCGGGACGCGAAAAGAGAATCGCTGAGAGCAGCTATTCGTTTCAGCAGAAGTACTTTCGTCGGCCGAGGAACTCGTAGTGCACAGTGCACTCCTTTGAGTCTCTCTCTCTCTCTCTCTCTCTCTCTCTCTCTCTCTCTCTC
>CM052116.1:3262397-3289146 GCA_028454245.1 Halictus quadricinctus | reverse complement strand
TCTCTCTCTCTCTCTCTCTCTCTCTCTCTCTGTCCCTATCCGATTCTATGCGTCTCTATGCGTCTGCTATGCAGCCTTCCAAAGCGTGTAACGTCCTCCCTTGGTGCGTGGCGAGACTCGTTTGACGACTTGTTAAGGAACGGGGTCAATTGCATGCAATCCCGACTAATTCCGAGCGAGTTTAGGAGCGACGGCGATACTGGTAGCAAAGCACGCCTTCATTAACCTGGCTGATTAACGTCGAAACGGAAGAGAGGAAAAAACGATCCCGAATTTCGCAACCCCGCCGTCTGCGAAGCAGAATGCGACCCGGCGAGCCGCGCTAGGAATGCGCGAGCCAATGCACGCTGCAATATTTCGGTCACTGGCCTGGGTTATCTTTTCCAGAATTTTGTCTGAAATTTTTGCTTTTTCATACAACCGAATATCTGGAAAAAGACTACACAGTTTTCTTTCAAATCGAATAGGTACCCTCATCCGTAATACGTCGAAAGCAGTCCCGAACCGTCGCCTTATATCGAAAGAAAAAATGTAACAACGTTCCGGTATTTAAATTGCAGAGATCAACCAGAATAATTTTGACCATTCTTTCACTTTAAGTGTCTCATTGATCCATCAACTAGAATAATTCCGACACTTTTTCGGCTTCGAATATCCGACTGATTGATCAACTAGGACAGTTGCGGCCATTTTCTCGCATTAAGTATCTCATTGATCGATGAACTGAAACTGACTAAAAGAACAAATTTAAGATAAAAATGGTTTCGTTACACATTTCACAGGCTAACTTCAACTACTTACGACATGAAAGCCTTGAACCTTGAAGTAAAAGCTGCAATAATTTCAGATTAAATTTCAGAGCAAATATTTCCAGTGCAATATTTTGCACAGATATTCGCAGCCTTATCGATAGGAAGTTAATCGTTTCGGTATCGATACACGATCCTCGCAAAGAATTTTATCGAGTCCGGGAACCGAGTGTAGATAAACTTTTCTCCTCGATGAACCGCTACTACGCCTACCGCGGGAGTGTGTTCAACAGATAGCCAGTTATTGGTGCTGCTGATAGCGACTTAATTAATCGCGCGTTGTACTATAACGATTATAACTTTCTCTCGCGAGCCACTTCGGTAAATTATGCGCACATAGTGCAGTCGCGCAATAAATTGCGTAATAAAATCCCTGCTCTAGATCTCTTAGACTCTGATTCCGTCTGTTTCTTTTTTTCTTTTTTCTGTTTCGAGAGCGATCTACGAACATCATCGCAACGGAGATTTTATAATACTGTCGCGGTCGGTTTTAATTAGCGACGTGTATCACTTCGGGGGCGAAATGTACGCGTGGAATCCTCCGCCGCGGAATACTTTCCACTTCCTTCGACGCGGCGCAAGTGGAACAGACATCGGTGTTTCACCTCGGACAGAGTCCTCATAGCTGATCCATATATTTCTGAGATTCGTGGGCGTGCGCGACCGACTTTTTCAGTTCACGATTTTATGGCAGTCGGAGCTACAATGTTGTCGATGCTCGTTTTTCTCGTCCAATAAAATCGGTATTAGGTGTCGAACACGTTCATGTGATGCGAAGATTCAGGGATTTATGTTACCGAGTTTTGTGGGAGCGGTGGCCGACTTTTTCAGGCCACAATTTTATTACAGTTGGAACAGCAATGTTGCTCATGTCCCTGATCGTTCGATAAAATTGGCGCTAGCTGTTGAACACGTTGGTGAAGTGTGAAAATTGTAGACTACGAGTTTTATGAATTTCGTGGGAGTGGATGGCCGACATTTCTGTCTACTATTTTATGATGCTATAATTTTTTGTTTTGTATTCTCAGAAAATTAGAACAAGCTGTTAAGGATCTTAAAAATCAAGCGAAGGTCCACCTTTTTAAAATTGTACTTGAAGTGCTACACATTTTTATGCATTGTCGGGCAATCTCCAAAATCTGAACTTGTTGCACCACGGTCTTCCATTATTTATAAAACAAGATGGAAGTTGTGGTTTCCATCGCGGTTTTACGACAATGGAGGTTCAGCAAAGTAAATGATCATTCTTTTTGCTCGGAGCAACAGTCTCTGCAGAGCTAATCAGAGTTCGGAGTAAATCCAGATACGGTTCGGAACGATTGTTTGCCAGGTGTCTTTGTTTGCCCCCATCTGTTTGCCAGATTCCGCGCGCAGAAAGATTTTCGGAGTCCGACGCAGCTCTGCGCATAAATTCCGTGGCATTAACGATCCAGATGTGAGCTTGTCGATGCTGTACAATGCGCAGTAAAATTCAGCTGCGGATCCAAGGTCGGACCCACGAAGCGAAATAGGTGGTCAAAAATGCTCGTCGCTGGAATACGAATTATACATTTATAAAGGCATTGGCTAAGTGAAAAATAAAACGACCAATTGCAATGAATAATTCGCTAGGGCATGACAGATATTCGCGGCAGACATCCAAAAAGGCAAATAGATCCGACTCTCCTCCGGTTTCGCGATGCCCCGGGCCCGCGATTCGCCAATTTTCCGCATTCCCCGCCATTCCAAAATCATCTCAGCTTCCGGGAACGCGAGTATATGCAACAGACATAGGTCCACTCATCCTATTTATACCAACTGGCGACGACCGCTCGCGTTCCACCTCCGGAGGCCGCATCGGAGGCAAATAGGTGAGGTTGGTCGGGTACTTGCGGTTCTACGGCGGGTCTTCGGCAGGTGCGAGTGGTCGCGGTTTGCTTGACGGGTGTCACTGACCCTCGGCAATTTTCCAGCCAGCGAGCGATCAACGATTTCCTCGGACGTGTCCACAAAGGCTGGTCCTCGTTGTTTCCCATTTAACCTTCTGCGGACGAAGATTCTTCAAAATATTAACCCCTTGCACTGTAACCTCATGTCAGACTCGTGATGAGGATTTTTGAACCTGAATAAAATTCTATTTTCCTGCTGTCGACGCCTTTGGAGGAGGAATACAATAAATATATAAAATAAACGGTAATGCAAGGGGGAGGGGGGCTATTCTCTAACATAACACCATACGATCAATGGTTTAATCTTTTCTGCTCCCATTTCGAAGACACGTCACCTACGAGATCAAATTCTCCAAGGTCAACGAAGGTCAGGCAATCTTTTCCACCTATCTGGACCCAACAGAGCCCCATCAGATAAAATTTGGCGTTGCACTCGGACGATCTGCGTTCAGCTGCTTTCGCCATCTCTTCCACGAAACATTACAGCAGCGTTCCAGCTTATGGTCGAGCACCTTGGCCGTAGCCAGGGCTGCTGGTCGAAAGATCGTGGAGAGACCTGGCACGGTATCAAGTCTGCCGGCCACGCGTTCCAGAGGCGTATTCTCGTCAGGCAGCACGTGTCCCGGTCTCCGGAACGGCTTTATTATTGTGTTGGGTGGTCCTCGTGTTTCCCTTCGGAAAAACACGTGGTCGCACGAGCCACGTGCGAAATCGCCGTGCAGTAAAGACCCCGAGACGTCGTAAACTACCCTGAGCAACGGCGATGCGTCCAGGATCTCTCGGGGCGACCATAAACAACGGGCTCCCATTTGAACTGCGTGCGTTGTTTCAAACGAGCGTCGCCAACCAGCTCCTCTTATCTTTGATAGAAGACTAGGATCAGTGGATCGTATTGGACTCTCAGAATAGGGGCGTGGTTTAGTTGCTCTTCTTCTCACTGAAGACCCATCAATGTTATTTCCCAATCTAGAGCTGTCTAGAAAAATTTGCTTGAATTTTGTTGTTGGAGTCTCAACATAAAAATCTTATTGCTCTCTTTGTGTAGAGTACTCTGAGTGGGCGTGGCTTAATTGCTGTCAATTTTAATGGAGCCGAGGCAATGGTAGGTACTTGTAGTCATTTCTGATCTGGAAAGGTCCAGAAACAGCTGAATCTATGTGAATTTTGTACAAGTGTTCTAAATGGGCGTGGCTTAAGTGCTCTCATTGGACCTAAAGCAGAGCTCCATGGTGCAGTACTGTTGCTGTACTGAATGTAAAATGTCCTAGGAGCAACTTAACCAATCTAAACTTTGTTTAGAATCCTGATAGAATGCCGTCTATCTTGCTCCCCTTATATGTGAGCGCCTTGAGTAGGCGTGGCCTAAATGCTCTCAATTTTAACGGAGCCAAAGCAGTGCTCCAGAGCCTACAAAAGACTTGTGCCTTGAAAAACGAGTATACTTCTTTCATTAAAGCTCCGAGCTCAAAATTCGACAAGAACTATTAATTTCTAGTGTCAGTACATGAAACGAAAAATTCTTCGGCGCAACCAGTAGACGTTATTGCGAATCGACGTTAACAGGAACTAATTAAACGGTGACAAAACTGGGCTGCGCGAACGGAATGGAACCGTCAACGATGAAAGGCAGCGTCGACTGTCGTGTGGGTGGAGCATACGCGCACGCGCGCGCGTGTTTATCCAGGTGTGAGCAACAGCGATGACGTATAATTTTTTTTCCTGTTCGCTCGCGATCAGGAAGAACGATCGACTTGTGTATGTGTGTAACTCGAAAACCGAACGTTTTGTTGAACAGTCCCTGTTGCCACGCGTTCTAACGGTAAATTACTTGCGTTAATAATGTCGGGCAATTTAACCATTTACTCGTAAGATAGAGTGTCGCCGCGCGGATACCGTTCCTCGAGACGCTCCCGTGAGCCCGTGTCCGGTGTCGGGGCTGGTCTCGACTCGCTGCCCATTGTCTTCCTCGTCGCTTCGTTGTCATTGTTGTCCACCCGATGCCTTGTTCTTGCCGCCGTGGACTCTTTCTCCGTGACCGACGATCGCGACACTTCGCTTGGAACGAAGGCGAACCCGAGGCGGAAAGGATCGCTCGAGAGGCTCGAGCTCTGAATTTCGACCTCTCGAAACGAGCAACGGGCTCCTAATTGGCCCCCGGAGCCATTGTTCCAGGACAAATGATGTTAAAAAAGGAGGTCGTAACCTGTTGCAAATTCGATACGGACGATAGGCTTATTTATTGTAGCTTCCGTACGTTGGGAGCCTTCAGTGGGCGTGGCTTTGGTGCTCCGGGTTTCAATACAGTGCCCCATTCTGTGACCTCGGATGATAGAAAGCAGTCTAGCAAATGCCGACCGTATTCCAATCTTATCAGAGACTTGACAAAAGAATTACTTTTTTTTGTGGTTTTAAACTTTTCTTGAATAGGGGCGTGGTCACGCCGCTCTCGACTTCGATGGAGCCAAAACAATGTCCTACAGAGGGCCTCTATACTGATGTCTGAAGCCATCTAAAAGTCGTAGAAGTTTCTGCAATATCATCAGACCTTGACAGCAAACTGCCTCTACATAAATCACCCTAAGTGGGCGTGGCTTCGCTGCTCTCGAAGAAGCACGCCTGTGCTCTAGAGACCAATCCAAGCTCCCCTCTCGCGTAGATTGATTAAGGGCAACCCTACTTGAATGCAACGCTTACGAACCGTAAAAAAATTTCGTTATTTTATTTAAACAACTAGTGGCGAAGCGGGGGCAACGAAAAGTGTTGTACGACGGCGATGATCTCAGTGAAATGACCCAGACAGAAGGAATCCGTCGAGCACAATGTCTCGGCGCAGAACGAGGAGGAGACATCGACGGTGAGCTCACCGGAGCCATAAAGATCGTCTCGCGGGTCTCGATCTAATCGACAGCGAGCCGGCGAGCGTATACACGCTCGGTGCCGCGGGATTACACGAGCGCCGCTCTCCGGTGAATTTATTAAACCGCGCCGACAAATGAAAGGACGCGCGACAGGATTAATGGACAATGGAGCCAACGATTCGCGGTTTGTTTTTCCTCCTGCGATACCAACACGCCGTTAAAATCGAGATCGGCCGGACATGCAGAAATAAGAAAAGATTCTCCCCGACCGGCTCCGGGAATAGCGAACGCGTGTTCAACACGACAGTTATATCGGAAGTGTTACGGACGTATGAAAAGCACCGACATCGCCCCCAGACGATGATTTACCTCCGGGAACGGAGAAACGATCCACGGGTTTAATGGCCACCGACGATTCCATTAACGATCGCCGTGTGTATATTTAGCGACGCTCCGGGGCGACTTTTGATGGTCTGAGAATCAAGATCTTTGTGATATTTTTTTTTAGCCAGGGAGATTGACAGAACGAGCTCGAATTTCATGGGTATGTTTGATATTGTTTCGAGAACCGAACAGAAGTTTTTATCGCCAAAACATACAGCGGTTCTGTTGTTTTTACATATTTTTGACGACGTCCACCAGCGAGCGAGGTATTTAGGAATTTTTTCAACAATAGGGATGGACAGAATCAATACCGATATAAAATTGTTTTGAAGACTCTGGTGTTGGCAATTTACCGAAAAATAAAAATCAAGCTAAAACACTTCAGAATTAAATTTTCAAAAAAATGTGACTCGCCTGAAAACGCTTTCGCAGATCCACAGGTGGTTTCCGGAAGAGAAGTCCGCGTCCGACGACCCGTTTGGGCAGTTAAAAATATTCAGAGGTATTTAATCCGCGGGTGTCATCCCGGACAAGCCTGTCGGTGAGGTCGACCTTAGGGGAATGCAATTTTAAAGCACTCTCGGCCGCGATAAATTCGCGCGGAGAAAGTGTTTTCGATCTTGACTAGCTGGTCCCCGATGCGATGCGGCGCGAACGATGAGATAATGCATCGAAGGTCGTCAGTTCTGCGCCGGGGAATCTCGGACGGTCCGAGAGAAAGTCTTTCTTGGCTCGTGTTCGTTCCCGATCGCCGATAAATGCACGGATAGGGAGGCCACGCTCGTTTTCGAAGGTGTACACCCGCTAACTATACACATCTTTTGCGTGGGTGTCCTATTACTCGGCTCTCGGAACACGAACTTTCGCCATCGAGTCCACCTTCTTATTTTCTCTCCCTTCGCTCCACCAACAGTAGTGCTGACTTGACCCTTCGGGGACGTATCGACACTGTACTGGCGCCAAAACATGTTTCAAAATTGATTGCACTTTGATTGATTGTCAGGAAAGAGAATAAACCTACTACAGGAAAGGAGACAGACGTACTTCGAAGAGGGACCGCGAAAGCAAAAGATATTCTATAAAGAAAATTTCGAATTCAGTCATTTTTGTCACACGTTTTCGAACGTATTACCATTGGATTGCTGAGATTTTTCTGATTAAAACGAGTCCAAACACGACACGAATCGGACTAGTTTTGTAGACTAAAATAAAAACCAAAATTAAGGACATGCGCACGATTGCTGTGTATGAAGTCTGTAAAAGTAGACCGATTTGGGTCGTGTTTGGACTCGTTTTAATCGGGAGAATCTCGACAATCCAATGGTGTAACTCATTTGAAAAAATAAGACAAAAGTTTCTGTATTTAAAATTTTTTTATTGCACCTCTTTATTCACCATCAATGCTCGACAGGCTGCGTTTCTGTCGGGATGATTCCTCGAAGGGAATTCTACTTCCGACTCCGGGATTTTGCAAAAGTGAGCACTACTGCGTTACGATAAGAAAAATATCGCGGAGACGCTGCCCTCGTTCTCGTAATCTGTCATATGCACTAGAGCGAAGTGTAAACGCACTTTCTACAGAGTCGTTTTTCCAGCTGTCCACGGAAGTGCATCGATAACGAAATTGATAATGAGCCTAGTGCCCTAGGCTACGCAGCGAGGACTACAATCGTGTTGTTTGTCGAGCTACGCGTTTTGTTCGGGATATTATCGTCCGATAACAGGGTTAATTAAAAAGCAGCTACCTTCCGTGCATGACTTGCTCGGTGCTCTCTCGGTGGAATCGCTCGTGGGAGTCGCTCGAGTTTCCTTTGCGGTATTTTTATCTGCATACCTTCTGCGCGAGGCATTGTGAGAGGAATGTGCACTTTGTGCGAGTTTTTGCTTTTTATAAGTGATTTCTTTGTTGGGAATTGAGGTGTGTTGCGACCTGTATGAGAACTCTATGAGAAATTGTTCTGTAACTTATTTTTCACGCACTGTATAGATTCCTATGCAAAGTTAAAATTTTCTGTGCAAGATTCTACCATTTCTACCATTTTTGTGACACTTCAGCCACAATTCCAAGCATAAATGATTTTCAAGTTCTATTTCCCACAGCCTCCCTATCACTCTGAAGATCGCTTACAAATTCCAAGGTATATGTCTAATTTTCTCACAAGCCTAGAAAAAGCCTCGCTCCTGATTGTTCTGTAACTTATTTTTCAAGCACTGTATGGATTCCTACGAAAAATTGAAATTTTTCTGTCCAAGATTCTACCAGTTCTACCATCTTGGTAACATTTGAGCCACAATTTCGAGTATAAATGATTTTCAAGTTGTATTTAAAATTTTCACAGCCTCCTTACCACTCTAAAGCTCGCTTAAAAATTCCAAGATATATACCCAATGTTCTCACAAGCCCAGAAAAAGCCTCGCTCCTCACTCTCCGCTACATCATCACCTATTTGTACGATTTCAGCGACATTTGAGCACTGAATGCCAGCCGTAACAGCGCGCGTCTTCTTCTCAGAGCCATAACTCTACAATCTAAATACTGTGAAGGTGGAAAGTGCGAGGGGTCTGGCTCCGTTTTGGAAAGTTGCCCGGCCTGGCGAACGAATGTCCGTCTCTTCCGTCGTGAATTCGTTGAATGTCCGACCCATGGCGCCAGAATAGACGTCTGAGTCGACAGCAGAGAATAATTCCTCTGAAAATACATTTTTAACTCCTTCCTGCACGCTAACGAGCCAGACTACGCATTCCAAACGATCCTCGCTAAACATGAATATTATTTTCACGAATTCCATTTTTCCCAAATCGTTGGGTATTTAGATCAGGTCCAATTTGGGTCCGAAGAAGGTAACAATTTTTGCGTTTCCTCGAGTTCCGGCACGTTTTGGCTCGGTGTCGCTTCTCGGAGGACCCATCACGATAAAAAGTAACGGTGCCGGTGCACATGCGACTGCGCCCGCTGTATTACTCAGCCGTGTATGCACCTTTTGCCCGTGCGCGGCCATAAAAATCAGGTGAAACCAGCCTGTCCGGCTCGCTTCTTTTTCCGTCCCTCTTTTTCGCCCCTCTCGTCCCTCCCGTCCTTTCCCTTCTTTTCTTACGTCGCTTCCTCGGTTCGTTGGTTCGTCCTCAGATGGTATCGGACCACGTTCCGTCCCCGTGGATTCCATTCGTCATCGAGGAGATCTTGGACGAGATCATCGCACACGCGACCACGCTGTCCGCATCGTAGATAACAGGACTGTATTTATTTTGACTGTTAAATATTGCATATTATTCCCGATCACGTATTTAATGGACGTTCCTTCGAGACGTTCGCGACTGCCCGCGAAATCGTTTGAAAATCGAAGAACGAAGAGGATGTTCGAAGTGATTGGTCAGGCAATAACGAGACTCGCGAATTAATTCCGAAATGGGCGGTTGGTCTTCGCGGATTATTACACGGTGTGGCGGTCGTGATACGCGGGTTGCACCATCTGCGGCCGTAATTCGCCTCCTAGGAGGACAACGCTCGTAAGTTATGGCCTAGCGGCGGGCAAAGCAGCCCGTAGCCGCGAACGCGGCGGCTACACGCGGAATTTATACGTTACAACTGCCGAAGTTACGAAGCGAGAGTTTATGGCTGAAAGGACGAGGACGCCGGCAGAGGTCCTCCGATGCGCAATTATCCATTTCGCGTAATAAACATCGCCGAAGTATTCATTCGAGCCGCGATTATATCTCGGCGCCTGACAACACGCTGCGTATCGACGGGCTCGCCAGGCAATGTGGAAAAACGTTGCTAATGAAGGGATCTCTCTGAACATTTTTTCGCACATAATGCTCGATCTGTCCCGGAAAAAAAAACAGTAATTAAAGGCTTTAGACCCCTCTACTCTGATAAACAGTTTAATCAATGGGCAACTTGGACAATTTTTAAAAACGTTAATAACGGAAGGATCTTTTCGAAAAATTTTTAGTATGTAACACGTTACTTGGACTGTGTACTAAAAAATTTTCGGTCAAAAATATCGAATACGAAGCTGTAAAAAAATGATCAATTTTTCCTTGAATCTGACATGCAGTCGAAGAGCCCCAGTAATCGACTACTTTGACAATTTTTCAAAACGTTGCCGATGGAAGGGTCCTTATGAAAATTTATTTATGCATAATGCAATGTTTATACTGTCGAACGAAAAAATTGCAACCAAAAATATCGGTTATAAAGGTGTGAAAAAAATGATCAAAGTTCTCCTTGAGAATGAGTATTCTAAAATCAAACTTGGGCAATCAGTAGCATCAAAGTGAAGTTTGCAATTACCCGATGCTTGTTTGCACTCCAGAATGCACCCGAATGGCACCAAAGGACGCGTTCAGTTGAGTGTCACTAGTCCAAGGTCACGCGTGTTCAAGCCGATACCCAAGGGCGTCGCAAAGTGGTGAGACGAAGGAACGAAAGGAAGGTTAAAAGACCATCATTTCCGTGGGGCTTGTTGCATAACTATGATGTCTCTCTGGTTGTAACCCCGCGCTCGTTTCTCGAACATCAAACTTTCGAGGATCTTTCTCTCTCTGTCTCGATCTCGGGAAGAGTTCCCATCGACGTGGCTCCACGGTCCCGACGAAGGCAGAGGAGAAACTTTTCTATATACGTGGCACGTCCACTCTTCCTCGGTACGTTAGCCACGTTTATTAGAGGCGAAGGGCGGTCAGGCGTGTTCAGCTACGGCCGCAGATTTTTAACAGTTTCCTCGATCTGCGAAGGTCCGGTCCTCCTTTTTCGCATTCCCGTGTAATAACAGGTCTGCCGGGCAGGATCGGCCGGACCCGCTCGTCCCAACACAGAAAACCGGCACAGCCCGCGGCGATTGTCGTAGGTAAGTGAGTTTGACGCACAACGTGCCTGAATACTTCGTCGAGACCCTCTTTTCAACCGCCTCTCTCCTCATCGGGGCCGTCCCTTTTCTCTCTCGATACCTCGAGATCGATTAAAATCGCCGCTTCGTGGAACCTCGATCGATCCATGCGAGATTCTCCAGCAGCTGAGATAACGTTAAATAATTTTCACAACCGTGTCAGTGGGTGGATCTTTTTCGAAATTTGTTTGTGCATAATACAGGCTTCAAACTGTCTAACAAAAAAATTCTGACTGAAAATACTGAATGAAACGGTATAAAAAAAAATCGTCAAAGTTGTGTTCCCATTCGGGATCATCGATACGATATCTAAGCCCAAGTAATTGACACTTTAGACAATTTTTAGAAATGTTACTAATGGAACGATCTTCTTAAAAATTTGTCCAGATCTAATAATAAAATTCCGACCAAAGCCGCCGACCCAAAGGGAATAAAAAGAACCATCAAACGTTCCCATCGTGGAGCGCCGGCACGGAACAGGTTAACGGCTTATTAATCATGCAAATAGCGTCGATAAAAAAGCAAAACGCCTCGCCAGCCGTCGTCCACCACTGTCGATCCAATTCCCACAGTCTCCCGAAGGCCTTGCCACCCGAGGTGACAATTTCCACCGATTAGAATTTCCCCGACACGTTCGCGTCCTGTCGCAACATCGTTCGGGCGCGTTCGTCTTTGTTAACGCCGTCCGGCCTCGATTAAATTCACTGTACCAGCGATAAGCAGTCGCCGTGGAAGGACATCGCGCAGCGAAACACGGCTTTTAACTTTTCTACGGCGTTCCACGACTACGCGAGACCACGGGAGACACGTTGAATCGCGAGGAACATCGCACCACCACGGGCTGTTACACTTCTGTTTTCCATTCACAAAAACTCTTCTACAACCCTTCGGCAAATGGCAAGTGACATAACATCGTGCACCTGGCTCGCAGCGAGGTTCCCAATTAAAATTCAAGGTCTCTTCCGGCCGGCTACAGACACCCCTCTGAAGACCCAGAGGTTTGATCTGCGAGGATCCATCCTGGATCTCGAAGTTTATTAGAGCCGGACATCGAATTAAACCGGTTTGCTGGCCCCCGATGAGTCGAGCGGCGTCTTCGTAGCACGGTAGTGCCAGGTAGACCTGTCAACAGCATTAATGCGATTCAGGGGTGCGAGCATCAGCGTTCCCCTTACTATTTACATGCGTACGGTTTGCCGGTTCAGATCTCGGGGGAAGATAATGAGACGCGTTGACCTGTCGCCGCCCTGGGCCCGAAGCCTGGGGCCCGGACTCCTCGGTCGTTCTCGGTTCTCCTCGCCGCCGCGCCGACTGCGTCGTTCTAACTCGGGCCTCGTCGCGCTCGCTCGGTCTCTTTCGAGGTTCCCCCACTCTACCAGCCGCGCCGACCGCCTGCGAGCCCCGCTCCGCTGGTCATTCCGGTGACAGCGCTCGAGCAGCTCGTGTCGCGCGGAGCTCGGCTCTGACAGCTGTCAACAATCGCGAGCACTGTCTCTGTGAAAAGTGTTCTACAGTTTTCAATATTTTCTTATCGCTTCGTTCTCTTATTTTCGACGACCTTTCGGCACGGGTTTATTCCGTCTCGGTCGATTTCGCTGGTTTTAATTGATCGTCGGTTGAGTGCACGGATAAGTGAGGTTGTTGACAAATGTGTGATAGTTGGCTGCACCGTGCGGGGACACGCGAGCCGAAAACGCAGCCAGTGATCAACGAAAATGACCTGAGGCGTTTTCCCGCGGAGACGCAACGGCCGATGTGCGACAGATGTTGAATCTGAGTATTTACAACGTCGTGGGCAGCATCAGCACCATGGTCTTCGGCAGCAACAAGTTCCGGATACGGAGGTATACGCTGGTTTTCAGACGCGTCTCGCCGCGATAACCCCTTTGTCATTCTAATTCGTGGAACCGTTAGCATTCGGAGGATGTTAACGAGCTGTTTAGAACAAGGAGTTTCACGCGAAACTGCCGCGAGACCGATTGTTTTGACGGCTCCGACGCCGGATTTAACCTTATTGTGCTCGAATCGGAGTGTAAATAGTGCTGTGGGTACCCGGGTTTCTGTTAGGAGTCATTAACGGAATGATGGTTTTAGGGTGAACTTGACTTGACGGTTGCTCGGACGAATTTTGTGCAGCTGTTGCTTGTAGAGTGGGAAATAGAGTTGATTCTATGGGCGGTTTGTGAGTTTGTTGTGAATTTGTTGAGATGAATTTTTTAGAAATTAAATGACTATCCTAGTCATTTATATTAACATAAATCTTCTGATTTCTCAGTACAGTGAGTGCTCAAATTTGGCAATTATACAGTTCACTGATGTTCCTCAATTTTACATTTATGTGTCAGAAGTTGTATATAAATTGTTCCAGTATGTTTACAAGCAGTTGCATATAAAAAGTTTCAGTATTTGTTTGTCAGCAGTTGTACGCATATGAATAATTACGATCTTTCTTCGTCGGGAGTTGTATTGCCCAAGGAAGAAAATTTTTATAGTCGAACGCTTGTCAGTCATTAATATTGTTGCTCTTATCTTTTTCGTATTGCTCGAACTTTCGTGCGAGGAATGGCTCTCGTTCACGACTCGGCGAAACCGCGATCAATTTTTTTGTTCGGCGGAAGCCGATAGGTCATTAACCCGAGTCATTCATTTAGATACCATTCGTCACGGTTTGTTTATTACCATATCCACAAGACTCGCGCGTTAAAACAAGTCCGTCACGGGTCAGACGTTTAATAATTTTTAATGCCAACCACTCCATCAATCTGATGCTCTACGAAAGGGAATCGAGAGAAAGAAATCTATTTAGTATAGACAACGTGACGACCTTAAATATTTACATCATAAATTGCGCGTTTGCTTTCTCGGTTTGCAATTTTACGAGCCTGTGTATCCTTTTGTACGTGTTCGCGCGCGTGTGTATGTGTGTCGAGTACACGTGCACCCGGTGACTTATTGAAACCAATATCGTCGATAATGAACACCAATGGAAAAACGATTCGACGGATGGCTATTTTATTTCTCAATCAATGGTCGCCGTGTATTTATAAATATAAATTGATATGAAATTGTTGAAAGAATCAGGATCTAAAATATTTCACGATCTTTGTATACAAAGAAATATTTAAACAGTAGAAAGTTGCAGCACAAATAAAATATTGTATAACTGGGAACATTGTCATAAAAGAATCAATTAGAACCTGTTATGAAACGTTCAAAGCATAAAAATTTCAGAACCGCATACGACTATAATAAGAGAAAGAAACAAAAATTCCTGGAGGTATAAAGAATTGTTCAGAAAAATCCCCTATAGACGCAGACATTTACAATAACTTTCTATTGCCCCTTGTCGCATAAATTGACCACGGTTTGACATTTGATCGCATTCCCAGAAAAATGGTGCACAGGACATGTACCAATTTTATAATCAAGAGCATAAAACAAGAAGGCTACAATTTGATAAATCATATGTTGCCGTCAAAGTGTGCCAAATTACGTGGCATTAGCAACAATGGACAGTCCCAATTTCGCGTATAGCGGGCACAAAAGGCAATCAAGAATTTCACGGTAGATTTCCGTCGGTCTTCGAGCATTGTTAACTTCTGTTGCACAAGGGAGACGAATTTCGGTCGAGAGATTAGGGATCTGCGGGGAATCGTTGTAGCATAAGGTGCCAGGAAGCGTGTTCCGGTTCATTGAAGCGCGATTGACGGGTATCGAGTGGAGGCAGCTTCCTCTTTCATTATCTAAGAGAGCATATCGCGGTCGTGAAACACTCGAACAGATTCCGCGTAGATAAATGAGATAAAGAACGGTGGAGCGAGAAGCGCGTGTGCATCGCAGAACCATTATCTTACAGAGTTTCGTTATCTCGGAGTTCAATATTCCACTGTTTCGATCGACCGAAGAAACAAGGTTAGACACCATCTTCTCGCGCACACGTTTTATCATTTGCGTATGCGAACGATAAGTAGAAAGTTTATCGGACAGTCGAAGCCCGGCCGCGGTGACAGTGATGGATGAGCAAGAGGATAGTCTTCTTGTCGCGGGCGACGTGTATCGAGTCGCCGGCAAAAAATCATCGTGACAAGTTAATAGTCGGGTCCCGCGGGCCGAAATTACCGGTGACGAAATTCCGCGGGATACGACGCGGATGGCGCCGCCGTGGCCCATTTCCGGGTACAAGGTTCTCAGACTAGCGAGGAAGCAACGAAAGTGGTCGATGTTCTGTCTGTGCACCAGGTACAACATTTTTTTTGTGTTTTCTCATTGGATTAATTGTTCGGAGATGTCCGGAGGATCGGCAACTTTCACGATTTTTAAACACCTTGATGACGAAAGGCCATACTTGAGAAATCACTCGCATGCAACACAGTGTCTAAGGTGTTCAACAGAAAAATTTCGGAAGAAAAAGTCGAACACAAAGGTGTTAAAAAATAATGTTCTATTCCATTTGGGGCTAATCTCAAACAATCGATAAATTTGACAATTTTTCAAAACTTTAATAGCGAAAGGATCTTTTTGAAAAATTTGGGGTACTTAACACGTTACTTGAGCTGTCTACTAGAAAATTTTCGACCAAAAATATCGAGTACAAAAATCCCAAAAAATCAGAGTTCTCAACCTTCCAAGCCGAATCCTCAACAGGCCCGAAAAGTCGGCAACTTTGACAATTTCTAAGAACGTTACCGATAAGAGGATCTTTCTAAAAATTTGTTTGAATATGATATGGTATACGGACAGTTTCATAGAAAATTTTCATGTAAAAATACCGGCTGGAAAGGTTAAAAACAAATTGGCAAGTTCCTATACAAGAATGTGAACTTATGCACGAAGCGGTAGGAGAAACGTTTTTCTCCTTCGACATGTTGCCTGGTAACGTTCGCTTCAAAAGACGAGAATTATCCGGTCGACGCAGAAGCCCCGAAGAAAGTTTTCTGAACACTGTTTGCCGAAGCAGGAATGTTAAAAAATGGAGGTACACTGCTCCATCGACGTACTCGATTTTCCTGGTGCAGCGTGGAGCACGGTTCTTATGACTCCGCATCGAAAGCTACTTTTTCCGGGTCGACAGTGTCCGTCAGATTAGCGGACAGGCGAAATGGGCTGCGTCCGTCGAGGCGGTCGAATTCTATTTCACCGTTGACGACAATCCACGTCGAAAAACGGGAGCGAGAGAGAATAAAAGTCGCGGAGGATCGGGTCTCGGCGTGTTCGTCTTCCCTCGGGTTTCCGCGTGCGCCCGTTTTAATTAACCCATCCATCGGACGAGGCCGGGACGGGACGAGACGGGACGTGCACTCGATACGGATCGTCGGCTATTGGTATAGATCGGCTGGTTCCAGGGGAATCGGCTTACGTATACGCCTAAGAAGTAACCGGCCGAGCGAAGCCTGGGAACTTATCCGCTCGATACGGCCGCAAGAAGCAGAAACGAACGAGGGGAGACGGCGAGCGTGTCTCTCGTTCGACGCTGGATCCCTCGATCCCTCGATCCCTCTCCGTCCTCGTGCTCTATTTGTCTTCGGCTGTGCGATCGTGATCCTCGACGGCGACGCAAGGACGCTTTATTTATCGAACTATGATCGAGATTCGTCCCTCCGGTTATTGACGGTTCTCGGTCGAAACGTGAATATATTTTCTTGCCGATGTTTCTGTTCCCCGATACCGATACTCTTTTGTGTCCTTTTCCGTCGTTCGGCTACAGTACTTTTGAAAAAATTATGGTGACACGCGAGTTCATACGTTGAGGATTATTAAGATCGAGGGAGTATTTTTAGATTGCAGGAGAATATAAATTGGTCGGGGTCGAGATTTTTTATTTTAATGGAAAGTTGACTGGTCCCGTGGATGTCGTTGTGTTCCGTGGTTCGTACAACTGTGAGACTGTGGGACCTGTATGCAAAGTAAAAGTTGTTTAAGGTGGGTGTGAGGGACAGGGATTAAACGACAGTGTACGGTATCGTTTAATAATGTTAATAAGTCGGAACGATGTCCTTAAATTCTGTTAATATCCCGACAGTTTTGTAGTTTATTCATTTATTTTTCTTGTAAATGCATAAAATCCCGAAATTATCTGAGCGGTTTATGTCAGTCTGAAGTAGTGACGCCGAATTTTTACGACACTGTGCATGAAAATTGGTTTAATTATCATATAGAGCGTTGCAAAATTAATGTAACCAAAAAGGGACGATTTTACGTGAATTAATGAGCGAAAAATGTAGAGTACATTTTTTTCGTACGAGGCTCTGTTTTTGAAAGAAACGAGCTCAAATATTTGGGAGATGCACGTGCTGTTGAGTAAGTATCGTTTAACGCGCGTCTGGTCATGGCTGGCCGTTTCTACTTGCTGGATCTATTCTTACACGCTGTGTATTTATGAGTGCTGTTATTATACTCCGGATATTTATGCATTTCCGACATAGTCGAGATTGTAAAATACAAATGTACACGTACATCCATATTAACTAACACTATTTTTACAATATTTCATTATATATCATAAAGAATCATCTAGTTGGCTGAATAAATCTTTCTCTTGTGGTATTTTGGATTCTGTAAACGAACTGATAGAAGTAGAAACTTACAATTATTTGTATTTGACAAGATTAGTGTGCAAAGATTTTTCTGGTGTCTGTAAAAATGAGGTCGCAGCATAAACAAGATAGGAAGTTAATTTATCAGTATCTTAATGCTAATGCTTTCGATCAGGAAGGCGGTAACGAACGAGTAAAATTTGCAAGTGATTGTAAATTAAAAATGCGCAAAGTCGATTAGCTTGGAAACGGAATTTTCCGGAGAGAAACGTTACTTTGCGATTCGGTCTTGCTTTTTCGTGTAGAATTCGCTTCCCGGTTGTAGCCGGCCGGTTACATGACACCCTGTATATACAGTCGGCGGAGGATAGTAACTCGGCTGCCGGATCAAACGGATATTTAACCGGTTAATTGAACGTTTACACGTTACGACGCGACAGCCGTATTTATTTCCGTTTCTCGCCGTCGGCAACGGTGCATTTTCGTGCCTCGATACTCTCGAGCGTGCAGCATGGGCTCGTGGTTTATCGCTTGCTGACCCGTTTTTGTTCTTTCGTTTTTCTTTTTCATTGCAATTTTTTTTTTCTTTTTCGTTTCTTTTTCCCCCGGTGAGCGCGCAGCACTGATTCGAAGCAATTAAAAGCATTTTATTCGACGGCTTGATTTCGTCGAGTCTCTCGGGCACGCGCGGGAGGCTGAATTACTGCAAGAAAGGTGAAATGCCAATGTCGTTTCGTTCCGTTCGGGTTGCAACACCGTTTCGAAACGGTTTCTCTCTCTCTCTCTCTCTCTCTCTCTCTCTCTCTCGCGATCTCCTTTGCCTCTTGTTTTTCGCGGCGGTCGGTATACGCCGCGATTTCTGGAAACGATTGCCGCCGCGGCACGCAAATTGCATACAAATTCGCAGATAATAAACAATCACCCGCCACATGAAACGCTGGGATACTTCATTCTTTTGTCACCGATGATTTTGCAAGGACTGCGCCGGCAATCTCGGGATTTCGGAATCTGAAAACGTTATTAGCCAAGGAACAGCGGTAACAATGTTTCTGCGTGTTGTTTGACAGTAGAACTATGCCATAAAAAAGTTGCAAAAAGATTGTAAAAGATTAAAGGGTACGAAAATTTGTCAAAGTCCTGCCTTCATTCAATATTGAATTGTCAAAACATATTTTAAAGAACGAAAGAATCGTTATAACAAAAATACAGTAATGTTCATCAACCTTTATTGAGTTACACAAGAATATTTTTTTCCCAAAAACTCGGGAGCAACATAGTAGAAAAAATTCCCAAAGTGCCATGCCCATTCCGAGACTCTCAAATCGTCCAAATCTGATTTCCTCAATTAAAAAAATTTTTTCTAAGCCAAACAAATGAAAGGAGCATTGCAAGAAACAGTCAGAGCTTTCCTCCAATCTTCATTTAAGAAAAGAAAAATATTTTCCTGTCAAAAATTCTGTATTTTGTTGGCAAAAGAATTCTTGAATCCGATTTCCTCGTGCGGACGAATGACAGGGGTTGGAACGACAGCGACGAAGGGTTGCAGTAACTCGGGAATACTTGAGTGATAATGTTAAGTAAAAACGGTGGAGTGTGAGGGTGAATTAGGCGTGTGCATTCCGGTGCAGTAAGCACGGTCTCCTGCATTCGGCTGACCGGCGCCTTGCGAGTTGAAGCTCGAAAAGCTCGGCGGACGCGCTCGGCCACTTTCAGGCTGTCCCGGCGTGAAAGGTAATGAGGCATCGCGGGCGATCTCGGCAGAAAACGAGCGACGGCTCATTACGCCAGGCTCCAGACTCGCGTCTAGAGCGGATGCGTGTGGCCGCGTCGTCGCACGCATTGTTTGCGATGCTAACGACGCGTCCTATCTGATTTGATTCACTTCGGAGGGAAATCTTGTCTCCGTGTCGTCGATCCCGAAAAGAAAGATTCCGATCTCTTTCTCTTGTCGCAGACACTTTAAACTTTCTTTCACAATTTTCCGCGTGAAACATGCCTGCTTCCAGGTGCATTCTCCGAAGAGCACCCATTTCTTTTTATTTTATCTTACCCATTTCTTGCTGAAGATGTTTCAAACTTGGGTTGAACGCTCGCCGAGAAGTGTAGAAGATTATAATCGGTCGTAAGAATTTTGGATTTATTAGTTCTGGTTGCGTTTACTGTTAGCATTTGATTATTCTGTTAATTAACTGCGAATAGGCTGCTGAATGATTGCGGTATATCCGAAGGATGCTTCGAAATCTGCTTGTAAATGTTAATTCCAGAGGAAATGATTAGATTACTGGAGGTTATTGTTGCTAGACTGTGCAGCTCTTCTTGCAAGCATACATTTTTATAAGCTGGTTTCCAGAAGAATGAAGTATTTATTTAGGTGCCTGAGTAGGTAATAAACTTAAACGCATTCCGATGGAGATAAAAATCTCTAAAAAATTTTCGAAACATTTCTAACGTGACGAGTTTGAAAAGTTTTGAAACGTGGAAAATTAAAAATAAAATTATTGAACAGATTGAACAATCTCCAGTTAAAATATTAATTTGAGACCAACTCCAAATCAATACCCAATGATTTTCACAAGAGGAAAAATTAACGGAAGCTGTGCTAAAATTGCAGTAAACCGTACATTCATTTAGGGCCGTCCAATAACTGTCCAATATTAACTGACGGGCACCATTAAGCCTCAATCCTTCCACCTCGGTAAGAATACCAAGAGTCGCGTTCTACCCGAAAGGAATGATGGGTGTAGCTCTACGGAGAACCAGTCGAGAGTCTGCGTTTATCAGATGACATATTGGACGACGGGACACCTAATGGACCCGTAATTGTTTATATCTAACGCTGACGAAAGATACTCTAGCCTTAGGTTCTGCCTTCGTTTAATTATCTGCTCCGCGTTACTCGGAAGCTTGAACGACTGCTGGGGCCAGTATCTCATTCTGCACCGCGTCCATTACAATTTTCACAGATAGTCGTGCTTCATTTGCTGCCGAGAGATTGTCGCGGACGGTCTGCGATTCTCTGAATTCCCAGACGGAGCCAATTCCGATCAATTTTGTATTTTAGCGCGGTAGAAATGAAAGGATCATTTCAAATAAAAAGATCTTCAGCTTCCGATAGTCGTCGCGTTTCGCCTCGAAAAATGTCGGCTTTCGTTGATTTCATCGCGGGGGCACGGTCGCCAGAAAATCTTCTTTTCTCACGTTCCAGTTGCACGCGATCGTTACCGGGAAAAATCGGCCCAGAACACCGGTGCCCTTTCGGATTCGAGCGTTTCCACGTCGGCCAGAGTATCTCTCAATCAGCGGGGCCCAAGAGAGTCCCGGAGTCGTGTCTGCTGCGAGAGTTCATTCTCGTCCTCGGGAGGGACGTCGGTATCGGCGATCGGCTTTCCTCGTGCTGGCAACATTATCGACGCTCAATTACCGTGTCCCGGGACTCTAATTGCGACCACCTTGCCTATCCGACGACCGATCTGGTTCTCGCTCGATCCGAGTCACCGTCCACCGGCCGATCGATCCAATTAATAACAATTAGAATCGGCCGGATGGAGTCGAGCTCTGTTGTGTGCTCGTCTCTCTCTCTCTCTCTCTCTCTCTCTCTTTCTTTTCTCTCTTTGTCTCTTGGGAGCGTCTCAGCTTTTCCGGTCTTCTCCTTCCCCTGTCGCAAACCGTTGTGTCGGACATAATGGCCCCTTGTTCGCCACACGAACGACTCTGCTTTGCTAGGAGCTCCAAGTAAAATTCAGCTGCAAATAAAATAAAAATATGAATTTCAATATAAATTTGAAATCAAAACAAAAATTTTCAGATTGAGATGTAGATTCTAAAACTCATGCATCACCTATTAAATTACTATTTAAAATTATTGAGACGGTCACAGAGCAAAATGGCCGTTGCTTATAGTCCAGTGCACTATATTAAAAAATAGAGCCCTACGACCTGTTCGTGACCCAATGACAGAATTACCCAGTGAATAAGTCAAACACAACGTCCCCGCACAATAGACTAATTAAACGGGCCATTAAGCCGTGACCGCGCAAAGATACACTTCGGAACGAAGACGCGTGCGTTTGTAGGTCGCAACCAGCGACAGCATTGACTCATTTCCGATGTTACAATCCTTCCCGAGATTTACTGCCGCCTATAAAACAGTTGATTTTCATCGGGACTGTTTTCTAATCTGCAATCGTCGGTATTAAACGCGTTTCGAAGCCGTGGACCAAAGATCGATTTCAAGTATCTCGCCGCTGGACGGAGGCGATAAAAATTCAATTAAGCAATTAGGATTTTTAATCGGACGATTTTCGTCGTAACCGTTCCGGCTCGACTATTAGGCGTGTCCGGGGTGTCGCAACGGCGACTCTAATCGACGTTTGAACCGATTCGAGGAAACGGGGCCGGTTAATTAATTACGACGTCGGTCTCGCCGGACGCCGATCCTTTCCGACCGCTTAATTCTCTCCTTTGGCAACCGTTCCTCCAATTACGCCGAGAAACCGAAGAAAATCGAGCGGATGGATCGGCCCCCATAATACCGCGCGAGATCCTTATCGACTCTCTCGGTTCGATACTTCGCCCGAGACACGGCTGAATCGATCGAGCGCGTCGCGAAGCGCTCCGCTAATATTGACAGCCGAGTGACACGGGTTCACCGACACGCGGGCAACGATCCCTGCGGGACTGCGAACCTAAATGCCGGCTGTTATGGTCGGTTGATTATGATCCCTCCGGAAAATTGCTTTTGCTTCCCTTGGCGCCAGGATTTTCTTTTTTTTAATTTTTTAGAATGATTTTGTCCGATGATCCCATAAAAGATATAACTATTTTTAAGTTTAGAACTTCAGTAATTTTATTTATTTTTCTTTTGTCTTTTCATATAAAAATCATTCGCTTTTCATCTGTGTAAATATTGCAAATAATTGCAGAAACATTTGTATGGCAGCTGGTGAAACCATTTGCATGTAATTTCATTTTGTAATTTATTAAAAGCCACGCCCGAAGCTAGTCGAGTTTATCGATTAAACGTGATTAAAGCTACGTTACATTTCGTCTGGGATACAGATATTATTTCTCGGAGCCGGTGTCGGAAATAAATTAGTATGCGCGCAGATAAGTTGCTCACGCTCGGGGTTCAATCTTTCTAGGATTAACGCCTAACTTTCTAAGGATCTGTACCACGCCACTCACGTACGAGTGACAGTGTCGTTTCGCGATATATCGCGTCTCTCATAATCAAATATCCTTTTACGATCGTGTCACTCATTCTCCTAAATGCACCAAATAAACCGAGAGGAATCGAAATAATCCTGCGTAATGATAAAAGATAATTCAATAATTTATCGACGCTACGGAAGGAGTCGCAACAAGGAAGACATTAAACACATTAACAAGGAAAATAAATTTCTCTTACGCTCCAGCTGGTTGCAACTCAGTTAAAAAAATTTTATTCTGCATAAAGCTCCTCTGTCTACTACACTTAAAAATAGCCGAAATAAATCCAGAATTACAAAAATTAGATTCTCCATAAAATTCTATTCAGCTCGATTGAACATAAAATCAAGTTTATCTTCGCACCGCGAACGGAAATAATTTTTCCCGGTAAAAACAAGCATGCACAAAAATTCTTATCGTTAAATTCTCGAGCTGCACCCTCTCCTCAAACAGCCAGCAGGTAACACGATGCAGTCGCGATAACCCGCGACGATTTTCCCTGGCTGCGCGATACGCGGCCCGCGATTGACTCACCTTTATAATATCATAAATAAACAAGTCCAGCTTTCGATTATCTAGTGTACACAGCTCTCCGATCGCTCTTATCGTTTTCTTTCCTCGAGAAGTCGACTCTGGCATCCTGTAAGCAAACAGCAGCCCTACAGCGACGAGCGTCGTGGAATCATTGAATCGTAGTACGTATACATCATGATAGCATTCGCATGTTCCCGCTATTCCCTCGAACATATACATTGAAACATCTATCCACCGGCTGACGGCACACGCGTGGGCGTGAATCGTGACCGAGCTGGATCAGAGGAACCCGTTCCGAAAAATCGGCAGAAGACTTTGAAACGCTTCCGAAGGAACTGTTCAAAATCACTATACCGGGTGGTGACGGGAACGTGTTAAATCGCGCACGTGTTGTACAATCAATCGTAACGTCGTTGACAGCAAGTGGGTTCTATCTGGTCGCTGGATTCCCGGATTTCATGCGCTTATGGATGAGTTTGCAGAATTTAAAATGGTCGAGAAATTGAAGAGCAACGATGAATGATTATTAGCTGACGCGGTGAACGCATATTTGTTATGCAGTTTTTAAACATCGCGAGGGTCCGGATACGGCTCAGAACCGGACGTTCGGTGATGCCGCGCGTGCATCCGCGACCGGACGATAGAGACGTCTCGGGATTTACGGCCCCGCAGCCCAGTCCTATGACTTCCCCGGTTGATTTATGGAAGCTCCAGGGCCCGGTCCGGCCTCTGGACCGGTGATCCACGATCCCCAGAGGTAATCGATTCAACGCCGGCGATAGATCCTGCCGGAAAAGCCTGCGCGTCGAATCCTCTCCCGGAGAAAGCGGCCGCACGATGATTAATCGCCGGCCTGTAATTAAAGAACTACGCGTAATTTCAGTATGCGAGTTTTGCGAGCCCCCCCGCGAGACCTCCGATCACCTGGAACTACACCTGAAACTATACAGGGTGGTGCCGAAGTCCCGAGTCGCTTCTACGAAGACGCAAACTATTCGAGGGAAATTGATAACATTGAGACGGGAATATTGTCACACTTGTCAAAATGATGGGCTTCACATTTTTGGGATTGTGAAGGTTTAGAAGGGGTTGATTCGTTCGATTTAAATTGTGTGAATTTATGGGACAGGTTTTGAAATCGTTTGCTATCGTTTGCGACGGAAGTGGCCTTGAGTCGCCCTGTACATCGATACTCGAGCGGTAACCTTGTCTAGGGTACTGTGGGTGATGGATGGTGTCGGATGGTTAGGACGTGAGTAATGATATTTTAATTAAGTAGCCGGCTTGTGATTTCCAAGTGTCGAGTTCGGTTTAGAGCAGCTTTTCCAGATGAACGGGGCGGCTCGTAATTGGTGGTAATGAGTGTGAGAGTGTGGGTAATGGTTTCTTGATGTTTTGGGACCTAGGTGCTCGATGGGAAAGCGGAAGCTTGGTGTGAACCTTGAGCACTTCCTTATTGGAACAAAAAGCACGGTAAATGGCTCCAAGATGTTTCGGATTCTTTTAGGTTAAATTTTTAGACTGTTTATGAGAATTCTTCACAATAAATTAACGCGACTAAGTCTACGACTATCAACCAAAGCATAGTAAATTTCCCTGAGGTGTTTCACTTTAGATTCTTCATGAAAATTCAGCAAAATAAATTTTAAACCTTCATCTTTTAAGATTAATGCCACTCCCAAATCTATGAATATTAAAATTAACTATGATAGTGAGAAGTAAAGTTCATTATCCAGTAACTAGTAATAATTATTACTAACTCTGATCGCTCTCATGGATAACATGGACGAAACGTGTTAATGTTTATCTCGGCGAATTTCAACAATGCAACCTTTGTCTTGTACAAAGAAAAATTTATATTGCAAAAGACGAATTAATCAGACAATCCCAATTCCGAGAGCCACGTGTCTCCCAATCGATCATGCCTGCCACATGGACCCCGAACCATTCGATCGCAGTGATGGATCGCGGCGATCGATCGGTATCGCTGTCAACGTTCCTCGAATTGTCAGGTCCGACTACCGGTAGCCATCGAGCAACTTATCATAAAAGATCCCGTACGAAGGACAGCCGAGAGATGACTATCGGCAGTCTCCTCACGATCGGTACCGTTGCGGACCCATTGGGATTCGAAGGTATTTTACCTTGGCTAGCCAGTAACGCGTGCGCCTGCCAGCAAAAGCGTAGGCGGAAGAACAACGAAAGTCTTTGTTTGGTCTGTGCAGCTTCCGAGAACTCCGACCACTATAACCGCGCACGGTAGTCCTCGTCGGAGAACGCGGTGGCGTTCTAAAAAGTCAACACGTCGGAACCAACGTCTACTAAATTGGTATTCATAGTGAAAGGTCTATGACCTCCGAGAATGAAAAATTAATGAAATTAAAAAAATATATCGCGAATATATTATATTAAGATTTAAGATAGAATATGAAAAAATTCGAGGAAATTGCTATCCCAACAAAATTTATCGCAATCTATCAGAATTATTAACAGTGGACCCACCAGCCTCGAATGACCGTTTCCAGATTTTTCATTTTGAAATTCTGAAAATTATAAACACTCGTCCCATGGAAAATGATGGAATAAATTTTTAATAAAAATAGGTTCTTATTCTTATTCTTCATTCTTATGAGTAGACTGCAGATTTTATACGTTTATAATAAAAGTTAGTAGTTGCAATTTGAAATAGTAGAAGATCCAACTTTTCATTTTGCACACAAATCCCCAGCCTACATGTGAATTATGTTTTTGTAATTTTGGGAGTTCGAACCCGCCCAAATATTTTTTTAAACAATTGTAGATGATTTTCTGTAGCGGAGGAACGATCTCGGCGAAACAAAATCGAGGCGACGTGAAAAATGCAGCAAAGTTTCCAGGCGGGAAGGATAATTGCGCAAAAACAGGCGATCCAGGCGCCGATTCGATCGCCGAGATCCAGTAGGATTGCAGATATTAAATCACGAACGGCCGATTCGAAGAAATCGTAAAACCTGTCCGTAGAGTTGATTCGCTAGTCTAATTGCAGATTCGCGAGCACCGAGAAACAATAAACGATACTAGTTTGCTGGCCGTTATCACTAGATATCGGCGATTAAAGGGTCTGGGCTGCGATTGCCAGCTGATTAACGGTTCCGGGGTAGTTCTGTCCTGATCAGAGCTGGTTTTTACGGTTTTTGCGAACGCGAGATCGGATCAAGTGTCTCGTTCGCGTTGTGTCGGCGGGACTGGTCTCCTATTAATTTTCTCTCGGGTGCACAATTTCGCAATTACTACGTCGTAAATGGTTCCCACCGCGCCATTCCACGGTAATCACGAGGGGGGGATCAACGGATCACGCTGTATCAAAGAATTTTGTGACATTTTGGCAAAGTCAAACGTAATTTTCACTGTCTCCCCAATTATAAAGAATTAGGGGGCTGTATTCTGAGACTCGTGTGCAAACTTTAACCCTTAGCACTCAACTTAAATTATTAAATTTGTTTGTATTCAATAAATTACTAAACACTTCAGTACTGTACGAGTAAATCACACCATTTTCGTATGTATAACATAAAAGAATATATACAGGGTGGTCCACCTAAGTAAGGCCACCTAAATATCTCCTCT
>CM052116.1:3245861-3262297 GCA_028454245.1 Halictus quadricinctus | reverse complement strand
TTATTGATTCTATGTCTGTTTAAACACTGTCTGCTGGTACGTTTATTTAAAACCTGGTTGTAATTATTTTATAAATTCCGAAAAAAGGAAACACAATTTTCAAATAAATACCAATTTTTTTTCCTGCTCAATCCCCACTAGAAAAATTGTTTCTAGAGCCACTTTGATCACTCGGCGACTCTCTCGCTCAAAAAATAAGCATTTCCCGCGTCCATCACGCACGCGCAGAACCACCGTTAACAATTTCCGTGGAACAGGTCGTCCGATGGGCATTGTCAATCATGAACGGCGCGTCCGCGTTGCTCGCGCGTATCGCGCAGCGTGAATCGTCCCGTCGAATTGACGTTTCCTAATTTGTTCCGTGCGCTCTTGTTCCGAGGAAATTGTTAATACGGCGAACCGTTGCGTTGGGCAGTCCATCATTTAGCCGGCACGGCAGCTGCGATTTAATCAGCGCGGATTCCCACGATTGGCAGAACCATTTACAATTAGTCTTCGTCATCCGGTTCAGCATTAATTTCTGGAACGAGCCACCATCTTCGAGCTGCGCTCGATGCGCTCGCTGCACTCGCGCGCGGATTTCACGGCTGTCACCGCGGAGAGGAGACGCTACAATTCCTCGGAGATTTTCTCCAGAGAATTATTTCCGCGTCACCGGTCGCGCTACCGGCGTTCCCTCTCATTAATCCTGGACGCAAGAAAGTTCACACGCTCATCGCACCCTCGATCATTTCGACGATTTCGTCATCGGCAGCGAGAGCTGTTGTTCCAACACACTTTTTACCGTTTGTTGGATCTGCTGCCTTGTTAATGGCTACGCGAGCTAACAGTGATGAGGATCGCGATCACTATGATGCGGGCATTTTTTGCTCGGTGGCTTGTTACAACTGTTAAATTGCTTTTTATGTACGCGCGCGGATTTTTTGTTCCGCGAGGTCGCTTCTGTTGTAGCCCAGAGGTAAATGGAGTCTTTGAACAGGAATCTTTGTTCTTTAAGAAACGTTTGGATCGCTACAACTTCGAAGAGAATCATTATACCTGCATGAAAAAAATCCTACATGTGCTCCTAAGATTGACAAACGAGACCACAAAATTTGATACATTCATTTTTCATAAAAATCCAGTATTTTTAAAGACCTGCTGTTCAATGTTTGCCAAGAATTTTTAAGACTCTTCATTAAATTCGCCACAACTTCGAACAAAATCGTTATTCCTCCATGAAAAAAATCCTGTACATTCTTCGAAGATTGATAAACGAAACTGCAAAGTTTCAATTTGGTAGGCGTGTCAGTTCCGTTTAAAAAAATTCTCAGTTATCATATAAAAATGAGACTCCGATAAAACCGTAGGGTGTTTCCAAAGGTACATGTGAACTGTGAAATTACCTTCAAAATGCAACCGAATAAAAATTCTGCATCGGATCAGGCGTACAAAATTGACCGCAGTAAAAAGTTCATGAATTATGCTCGCTTCCAAAAATTCGCAAATATTCCACAACAGGTGTTTCGCTCAGCACGGTAAATACCAGGTGCTGTTCACGACCATAGATTACGTGATTCCACTGTCGACACTTCACACTCTCGCTGGAGCGATCGTTTACTCGCCGCTCGAACGCGTCACCGTTGCCATAAGCGAGCAACAAGTGCAGATGCCCGAGGCGAGCGAGCGAGTCGCGCGAATCGCGGGAAAAGTAAAATTGGAACGCTCGGCACGCGAGGTCTCGAGACTGTCGGTCATCTTGAGTATTTTTCAAACCGTGAGCAAATGGCGACAGCCTCGACCTGGCTGAACTATTCTCCGCGGTGATAGTGAGTGTCTAGGAAATGAGAATTCCGTCGCTTTTGCCGCGGTGATTGTGTTTCGATCGTTTCCTGTGCTGGAACGGTGAAAATTCTAAAATAACTAAAACATTTAATTAATCTGACCTCTCGGGAACTCTTTCTGAAATTTCAAAATTTCAATTATGATCCACTGATACCGAAAATTTATATTTTATTGCGCAAGGAAATAGAAATAGAAAATTTAGGAATTTTTCAAATATTAAATTAGTAGGAAATAAAAATTGTCAGATCCTCAGATATTCTTCAGAATACCAGTTTGTTGTTGCCAGTTGAATTTTCTCTTTCCAAACAGATCGAAACGATCCACGCAACAGCGCTCATCAGTCGCGCAGACATTTTTGCAACAAGTCAAAGACAAAAACAGTGTCGACTGGAAATGACTGTCATTACCTGTAGATCAGGCGTTCATTATCCATTCGACACGGCAAAGACAGTGTATATAGTACGGAGTCTATAAATCTCCTTTACCCTACGAACCGTCTATTTGCTCGATTTTATTAAACCGGTGCTTACGACTTATTTTTACTCGAAAGAAAACCCAGCTGATTCGAAGAATCTAATCTATGCGTCACTGACAATAATTATCACAGTCGCTACACTTATCGCAACGAAAAGAGAACGCTTTATTCTCCAGTAATATTCCTTCGATTGACAACGGCTACCTGGGGATAAACACATCTTAACTAGATCGTGTGGATGATTATGTTCCTGTAGCAGTCTTTGTTGTGGAAAGTGCAATCATGTTTATATCATTGCATATCTGTTGGAGTTGTCTGTCCGGAGAAAAAATTTTATTGGATGCCAATCATTAGTCAGAACTCATTTGTAAGAGGACGACGTGATAGGTTTAGAAAATTGGGGGGAAATGATAGCATTTATATCTTTGTTTGAGGATATTTTCTTTTATTATTTATGCCAGCTGAGGAGAGCAACAAATAAATCTAGATCCATTAAAATATCCTTCGGTGTCAGTTTTCTTTTGCACATTTCTCTGTTGGATTTAGAATTTTAAGTAGTTCATTAACACAGTGCAGATTTTTATGCAAAATAGATATTTTCTGCATTAATTTCAAGACGCAGGATCTACGTAAATTCCGAGTACAGGAGCACTGCACTTAGCGTTAATTCGTTTTCTTTAAGAAAAAAGTTGGGAATCTCGCATCATCTTGGAATCCCTCAACAGTGTTCGCTTTTTCGTATTTCATCCACTTATTTTTATCACGACCGCATAAAACCCGAAGTCCAAGGCATCGAATCGTAAAATTTTCGAACAAAATTTAATTTCTTAAGTACTTCCGCCGTGATGCTGTGTACAGACACGGAGAGGCATGTAACGACCAATCAGGAAAAGACGCGTCATCGGCGGATCAGGACGATGTCCTGCGAGCGCATCCATCGAAACCCTGATAATCTCCGCAATTCCCCGCTGTGTCCCCGTCGGAAGGAAAATCACGAGCGAGACAGAAAGGGGAGTGATAAAATCGCGAAACGATCTTCCTCGAACCGTGCTCCCGGGAAAGGCAAACCACTGGTACAGCGTGTCAAGAAAATAATGGTCGTCCGTGCCCGAAACGATTCTCCGCTTCTTCTGGTCTCCATCGTATTTAAAATAACAATGATCTTGAATTTCTCCGATGTTTACACCTCGTACTACCAACGTGTTTTTATTTGTACCTCCCGGAGGACTAGTTTCCAACTTCATGTATTGATTTTTCTCCTGGATCCAGAAAAATCGCCGGTCTAATGGCTATCATTGTCAACCAGAAAGATACATAGTTACCAGGTTCAAATCAACCATAAGGGGAACATCGATGGGACCGTTTTCCCCAGGAATAATGAACGCACAAATTACCGGCGCCTCTTTTCGCCCAGAGCCTGGCAAACGTCTGTTACACGGGGGCCTTTCGCTTCATGGCCCCCCATGTATCGTAGCCATGCATCTCCGTGCCGGTTCGGATCCCCGAGACCTTGTCTCCGCTCACCGGACCATGGAAAATGAGAGTAGTTGTTGCGGATCGCTCGCGGCAGTTTGTTTCCCCGGTTTTTAACATGCCACCGCGAGATCTACGTCTCCATGACAAATACTTTCTACGTGTTCTTTACGCTCGGCTCTTCTGGGCTACCCGTTTCTTCGGTCCAGAAAAGAGGCCAATCTGCTGACACTGATCTCTCGCCGCGGAAACAATGTTCTCGAATCGCCACGGTTCCACGGCTACCGATTGTTCCTTCGATCCTGAAGCCGCCACCAACCGAAATATTCTCGCCCCGAGCGGGATCATTTGAAATTCATGATCATACCAATGCCACTGAAGCCTTGGGACACCTGTCCCAGTCACCTGATGCTGCTCGCATTGTCCACGACATTCTAAAGCTGTGCCCACACTGGGGCAACATCCAGCAACTTTTCGTCGCCTTCTTCTTTCATCCCATTTTATTCTAATTTATTCTGATTTATTTTATTTTAATTTATTCCATTTCCGTTTAATTTCTGTCTTATTTAATTCTTATAAAAAAAGAATGCACCAATAGGAGGCAACAAAAAGTTACCAACTGCTGCACAAAGAATTTTGTTGTTTCGTCACGGAATTGTACAGAGTCGGAGGAATCATGCAGTGTTCGAATATTTTTGTTAGTACGAAGACAATTGTGCAGTACACTTTTGGTAACCCGACAATAAGAGAATGATTCACGATATTTTCTTTTCGTCCAAGGTTCAAGATTCCTTGAAGCTAACGTTTTCGAAAGGCTTTCGTTGTCGGTCTCTGTGTAACATAATTTTTGGAAGTCGGTGTACTTAGCGGCACGTCGTGAATGAATATTTCATAGACTGCCCACTTTGACGACTGGTTGTTATTCATTCATGACGCATTCGTTACGCGCGTACAGTGTCTCGAATTTCATGAACGGCTGATACGAAATTCGAACCTTGGTTTCCACTAGCTGAAACCGTGATTCGAGTACCGGTGTAATAAAAACAACTATGCTAAACAGATAGTCGAGCGAGAAGCGGACTAACCTACCCCCAGTAAATAAAGACTACAAAAACTCGGCTCGATCTCGATTCGAAAACGTCGAAAAATAAAACGATAAAACTGTACCGTGGTGTAATGAAATTTTCTGGACGCGGTGCTCATTAAGAATATATAATTTTCTGCTCGTACAGTATATTTATGATAACATCCACTATACAAGTTTGCTAATTAGAGGGAACTGGATCAATAATGATTCAGCGAGAAATTAAATCAATAAAGGTTGATAAGCTTATCGCCAAATTTAAGCCTGCAGTTCCTTTGTTACATAAAAGTCCAAACTCCAAAGCACACTCAGAACAAATCCAGAACACACTCAAAATTTTGCGAGTAGTCCGAGCACCTGGAAATGAAATTTTTGTTACTCTGAGATACATAATTCATATATGTCTACATTTTTTAAAATTTTCATCACAAGCTCAAGTAAAAAAGTTGTGGAAAGCTACTTTTATAATTTTTTTCGCAATTCAGACTAGATTATCTAGTAAACTATCTAGGTAAGCAGAAAAAAAAACTGAAATCGTTTGGTGCATTCATAAGAGAGTTATTCTGACATAAAGTGTGGCCTATCAATTACGAGATTGACTGTATAAATCGCAGATGTCGAAGGTAAGACATCTCAGCCGGACAAATCGAGTATCGATGATCGCGACTCGGGAACGAGTCGCAAGGTTGTTAATTAGGTGGCTAGCGCGTTAAGTTATCGCGTGCTTAATTACTCCTGTCGCGCGAATACGGCTGCGTCTCGATCCGCGCGCCGGTAATTATAACCGAGGGAAACGGACACGTGAGAAAGACCAGCAAACCGGATAGATTCCGTATGTTAACGAGAAGCTAAGGGGGAAAATTACATAATAAAATCGTAAGGGAGGTGATGTCGAAATTATTCGAGCGTTCGGAATAATAAATTTTGGCGACGAGGAATCGCTCGTATAAAAATGTCGATTTACAAATTGGAGTCAATTTGACGTAAAATTTTTCGGCTCTTGACTCGACAAAATAAAAACAAGAAAAAATTAAGAAAATCCTGAAGATTGTTCCCACTACCAAAGTGAAAATAAAATCCTCTTGCCTGAAGCACAAAATAATTTACACAGAGCCGTAGCAGGTGCGCAAGGTAACAACGAGAAGGTACCCACCTGAACTAAAATTGCTATCCAAGAGGTTCGTTTGCGAACGATCGGTCCGCGCATAAATTCGCGGTGTTTGCTTATCAGTGTAAACAGTGGCGATGCCTCATCTCTCTCTCTCTCTCTCTCTCTCTCTCTCTCTCTCTCTCTTTCTCTCTCGAGATCTCTCTAACGCCCCTGTGACGCAAAGAGGGTTCTGTCAAGGAGGCGGCGTGTTACGTATTCCGTGGAACGCGATGGCGTGATTCATGGGTGACCCTGTGCTCGGCCCCCGTACGTCTGCGATAACGGTCCCGGGCGTCGATTAATACGTAATGAACGCCTTAATTGGTGGGCGACACGTAACGCGTGTCCGCGCTCGCGGAAGTCAACGCTGGAAACAGTTGTACGCTTTCCCACGCCGCGGATTAATCGGTCGTTAATGGACACCGTCACCTTCCCTCCCCCTCCCCCACCCGCTATCTCTCTTTTTCTCTCTTCCGATCGCTAGCTTTCTCTACGCTTGTCGGCGACGCTGTCCGACACGCTCGACTCGCGGGATACTCTGGAATTGAATTCGCGGTGAACGATCTGCAACTGACACGGTGACTAAACAGTGAGAAATAGCCTCGATCGTTGCCTGTGCGAATCTCGAGACCCTCAGACTCCCATACCCTCCGCACAAAATGAAATTGTTTCAATTCGGAGTTTGGTACACTTGGGAACTTGATTTTTGGAAAATATTTTTCGGGATTATTTTGAGGATTACCGCGTCAGTTTTTGGAAATTCGAGGGGTAATTCACGTGGGGAGATTCTACTTTCAGAACTGAAGAGAACGTGTAGAATAACTTTTTTTCGTAGGGCAAATAGTTTCTGTAATAATTGTGTTGAAAAGTGCGCCTGACACTGAGGCGGTTTCAGTGGAAGTAGAAATGGCCAGCCATGAACAGACACACACTGCAGGCGATCTCTTCTAGAATCTGTGCAAAGTAGAGTGTATGTTTCTGTCATTGCAAAACTCAAAACTTTATGCAAAAATTGTTTTCACCAGTTGCAGAAAATGGACACCAAACTTCACCTCTAGCGATTTTAATGGAATAATCACAAAGTCTTGTCATAAATTTTGTTAATCGTCCCACTATCTTAAATTTCATCTACTCAATCTTGTTATAATTGCACAAAATCCGCAGTCTAATCATGAATCAACGTCAGCGAGAAAGAGCGCTAAAGAGAGTAACCATGTCTGGTCATGGCTGGCCCATTCTACTTCTCCTGAAACCGTTTTCGCGCTCACTGAACTTAAGAAACGATTATCTCGGAAACAAAGAGCGCTGGGAAAAAATAGTATTGCATCTTTTCGATGCATTTTTGCCCAAAGAATCGTCTCCAAGAGGTTTCTATTACCTAGAGAAATTCCCCTAGAAGATACTTAGCCCGAATAAAGAGTGTTCCAAAGCGTTGTCTAATAGAATCGTTCCAGGAACGAGTAAAACGTTTCAGTTTCAAGTAGCCGTACACTCGAGCTGGACGTTGGCGAATCACAGTATCCGCGAAGCGAGAAAGTCGAACAGGCACGTGTTCGCATTGTGCACCAGCTTTCTTGCCGGTGTAAACACATTTCTTTTTCAACCGCGGTGAAACGTGTCGCGATCATCGTCGAATTACATAAAAGCCCGTTACGAATTTTATCCGTACGACTACACACCGTGCGATACGTTTGATGATATAACAAGGAAAATTGTTGCAGCCGGTTGTAACGGGGGCTGGATTCCGCCGGCAATCTATGTCAAGTGCACCGGCGGTTTCTTCCCGCCGATGTGTAAAACCATAGTTTCCACAGCGCGCGCATTTCCGATAGATCCCTTTCGAAAGAAATCCCACAATTATCGCAAATTTATCGCGAAGTCATACCGAACGGTGGAAACGGGTGCATTGGACTGTTAATTGCTTTTTGTACGATCAGTGAACGCCCCTTTCTACTTGCTAACTCGACTGCGCGTTCATTCTCTATTATCTACTCTCCATCGTTCGTATTCTCTTATACTGATCTTTTCAATATTAATCTATACACTTTCTATGCTCAGGCTTTATTCAGGCCAGGAAAGTGTAAAAGAAATCCACTCTATCCTAATTTATCGGGATTCTGTTGATAAGTGAGCTGGGAATCGAGTGGGGAATACATTTTTTCGTAGGTCGCTCTATTTTCGAGTTAATTCAATTTTTCCAGTGAAGGAAAATTTCAAGATTGTATTTTTTGAAAAATCAATCAGAGGGATATTTTTAAAGACAATTATCTCGAAGCTGAAGGATTGTACACAGAAACTGCACTGCACATTTTCAATACAGTTTTGTACGTTGAATCCACCATGTATAATAATTTCCATAAATTCGTAGCACCGAAGCGGTACCATAATAAAATAGCAGGACCCAGTAATATTTGTAATAACTTGAATGTCGATGGGAATAAAAAATAATTTTACGTCTGATTCGCTGGCGGGAAACATGAGGTGTACTCAGAACAAACGGGATTCGAAGAGACATTTTTAAGATTCTCGAATAATAAAAAGCGAAGGATAATTGTTTATATCCTTGCGGTCTCAAACTCACTTAACCTGGAGACTGTAGCGCCGGGGGTCTCGAAATTCGCATAAACGTCGCTCGTAAACGCGTTTTCCGCGGCGCTGCCCGAAGATTATAATTCTCCGGTAATAGTCTCACGGTATCGTTTCCAGAGACGCTCGGCGTCCGTTTAATAACACGTTGACACCGTTAATAAACCCGTGTTCCCGGCCGTGTTGTTCCCGGTACATGAATTACGCGGTTAATTAAAGCGAACACACTCGGATCGAACCCGGCCACTAAATCTCCTCGCGATGTTTCCTGAAAGGATTTCCCCGGAGTTCCCGGAACCGAAGCAAGGACGCTCGGGCTAATTGATCGAGGCCAAACGCTAAAGGACGAACATGCGGCGTTTATGCTCGCGAAAAATCAACGAGGATAACCGGGCGAGAACTCGAAAATTCCTCCGCGTAGAATATTCATTATCCTGCGGCGAGCTGTAGCGGTGATAACGGCGCGTTAACGCCGCCATGCGGGTCTGATAAGAGAGACTTTATCGTGGCCGGGACTCTCGAGGGAACAAAAGTGATCGCAGGTGAAATATCGCCGGTGTTATCCGTCGATACTCTTGCCGCGGTGGCCAGGCACAACCGTTTCCACGCAAATTATGCTTGGCCTCCGCTTGAACATGATTGCTGATAGGCTTGCCGCTACAGCTGGTTGTGGGTAGCCTTGTCTGCGCCCGGAGAGATTCGGCGGCCTTTGTTTTCTTCGATTTCGCTTCTGCTTTGCGGAAGAGGTTGGTTTTGCGAGTGGAAAGTCGCATTCTGCTCGAGGACTATGGCATTTGGATTCTTTTGTTTATTGTTTTCGTGCTTCGAGAGTTCGTGAAGCATATCATTAAGCTTTCGGAATATGTAAATCACTTGTATTCACTTAATATACTGTTGTACTGGCTCTTTACAATTTGGGTAATGGCTCGATGAAGGCTATCATAGTCGACTCGAACAATTTTTAAAAATGTTAATAATGAAGGTGAGTGATTTAAATTTGTTTCTGTAGGTAGTTTAATGTTGAGGCTATTTCCTAAAAAAATTGCAGGTGGAAATCAAGAGTGGAAGGTTATAAAAGAAATGTTGATTTTGTTCAATGCCTTTGGCTAAAGAGGCTTGTTCCTGAAGGCCTCCCGTGAGGTTTCACAATTTTTAAAAATGTTAATAATGAAGTTCAATGTTAAAAGTGACAGGTTGGATGTAAGGTTGCAGGAAAAATTGTCACAGTTGTTCCCAACTGGAATTTGAGGTTGGAATTGAGATTTTTTGGGGAAAAAATTGCAAATGAAATTGCTGGGTCTTTCCGGACCCGAATTTTTCTCAGATTGCGAAAACTCGTAGCTGCTCCTAGTTCGTGGTAATCGTAGAGGCATTGTAATCGCGGAATGATGTCACGAGGTGCGTTATTATGATTGCAATGCGCAAGCAACTGTCGCGCACCCGCCCGCATTGCGTATATTATATTTCATAAACGGCGTGAATCACGGCAGCCTTGAATGGAAATACGCGATAGCTGATCCATGAAAACATAGCCGGTGTCCTCTTTGCAGTCGTGCTCATGAACTAGCAACAGCAGGTCACCTGACTGCTGTTATTGGCTTGACAAAGTCTAGCAAAACGACACTACGAAGAATACAGTGTGTAATACTTGCGAAAATATTATTACACTGCTTCCTGGAAGGATTTCACCGTTTTCTGAAACCCTAATGAGTCAACGATCCATTTAATTCTACTCGTTAGACTTAGTTTATCCAGTCCATTGAATTTTCGCAACGTAGATTCTCTTTCATATTTGTCTGCTTGGGATACAGATTATCTCGCCTCCTTGTCTTATGAATTTTAAAAATCCGGAACAATGCAGCACTGTCACTGTTGCTGCAACCGATGGAAATCTATTAATCCCTGTTTGGTAAAAAATCGACTCACACATTTATGTCCGAGTCGACTGAGTAAAAGGGAATGGATTGGAAATCTGCAACCTGCTGCAACTAGTTTTCGAGAGTTTCTCTTCGAGTCAAAGTCAGAGCTGCATCTCAATGACCTCAACAGTTTCCTCCTCATATAATATTCGATCAAAACGTGGTCCATTTATTCCACAATTAATTCCTAAATCAGAAACTTCGATAGATTTTCACACTGTCACTATTGTGTCCAATAGACACAGTAGTATTTTAATTTTTCTTTTCTCTGCAAAGACTGAATATTTTCGTAAAATCTGCTGCAAAAATAGTGTGGCGAAGTTTGCGAGCATAACGGACCTGGGTCAACACGAAGTTGCGAGAAACAGTTCCAAAAATGGCATTATCGCGTGCCACATCCTGACCTCGGCCAATTATCGCGCTAAAAACATAAAAAAAAAACGTGCAAGCGATAATCGCGAGTAAACCAGCGAGTTTGTGCGGTGAGCAGCAGAGTAGAAGGCATGACGCAAGCGATCGGCGTACGCTAATAGATTAAACGCAAGGATCTAGCAGCGCACGTGCGAATTCCGGACGATGTAATGATGGCTAGCGTAACCTCGGGCCTGCGGAATCGTCTAATTCGATCCTCCGCGAGGCAGATGAGCGGAATTCCTTCGCTGGCATTCATTTGCGGAAGGTAAACTCTGCTCTCTCTCTCTCTCTCTCTCTCTCTCTCTCTCTCTCTCTCTCTCTCTCTCTCTCTCTCTCTCTCTCTGACACGCACACTCTCTCGAGAGATCAGGCCACTTGATCTTTAATCGTTCAACTGGTGCATGTCGTACAGTGGTCCGGAACTGAACCTTTGCTGTTCAGGCCTTCAAATAAACCGAGAAAGCACAACTCTTGAATCAAAGAGTTTTCTTACTCCACAATCGATCCAAATGATCGAGGAAAAAATACTCCACCTCTTTACAACTTAATTCACCATTTATCTGAATTTTTGAGTTCACGGTAGGAATTTTTAAATCGCCAAGAAAAATAGTTGCTTGAGGATTATTTTTCTAATAAATTAAAAAGACTTCTAATGCTAAAGAATGTTCTTTATCTATAGAAAAAATAAAATAAAAAATAAATTCGTGGATCATGCAATTTTTCTCGATTGAAAATAGTGTCAGTTGATTTTTTAATATATTTCATCATTTTGAAATATAATGGACATTTCGAGCGCAGCACAAGTAAAAGAAAAAATTTTTTTAGTGAGCGAACAGGTGAATTTTAGTTCGTGATCACTATGCGCGAGACCAGGTGGAACGAGAATGATTACCTCGAAGGACACGACCTCCGGCTCTGCCGTTCCCGACATCCTTTTCGCATGCACTATAGCTCGTGAGATAAGAGCCGTGTTACGCCTTATCTCTTTTTAATTATTGTGGCTATTCGTTTAACCCTTATCTGGACCTCGTGTCATTTTCGCAGGTTTCTCCTTGCTGGAACAATTTTATTTCAATCTTATCTGATCGTGCCTCGTTCTTTTATTTTCCGTGAAGGATTTTACGATTTTAGCTACGTTTTTCGTCGTGTTTCTTTTATGTCGCACTGTATTAATTTTTTTGCCATTGATCTCAACACAGAATTTCGTTCTTTGATACGCTGTTCGAGTGGAATTCTTTAATCGTTTGTTCAATATTGGAACATTTCTAAGTCATCATTTTGCAGATTTAAATTTTGCAGCTCTTCGCAGACTATAACCGTAAATGGAAGTTTGCAGTCTAGTTGTACGAAATATCCCATTCTTCTCCCACTGATAAGGTACCCACCATAATACCAGTCGCCTAAGTATACCACTTACCCCGAAGTTCTCCTGCATGCCTAATTACCTGAACTTACGTTTGACCTTCTATTGTTAGACTCGCTGATAATACTTCCTTGCCCGAGCGATCTAAAACCCGGTCGAACCGTAATTCTCTTATAGTGTTCCCGACAAGCCTAAAACAAGGAGAGAGCGACTAATAGTTTTTGTTTGCTAAGTGCCGGGCAAATTAATGATGACAAGCTCCTGTCGTAAACTCGCTGGTAGCGCTAACTACCGGGGTTACGTCACAGAACGTTTAATTGTCTTCTGTGAATGAGCGAAATCATGCTCCGGACAGTATTTTCGCGATCATGCTTTTGTTTTAAAAGAGCAATGGTGATCATTCCAAATTCCTGGGAACAGTTTAACACGTTATCTTAATTTCTTTCGGTATTATTAAAAATTCTCTGCTAAGCATTTTTTCAAGCCAATTCAGAATTTCATTCTCGGTGCTTCAACTGCAACGGGGTTGAAGAAAGTCGAGTGAAATGGTGCGTTGAAAAGTTCCCCCTGCACCGCGGATTATTATCTCGTTAGGGTATCCAGTCCGGTGACATTTTATCCGAACCGCTCGGTTGATAAATCGGTTTCTAGGAATTCATTATGCGGGTATCCGCACCACCTGTGCCACCGGGTTGAATTTGCATGAAACCGTAACGCTTCTTGCGCCGTGTCTCACGGCGTTGCCTGAGCCTTTCGAAAACCGGAGGATTTTGTAGCTGTCGAGAAACGAGAAAATATTTATAGAATCCGCCTGAAATTATATCACGCTTCCTCTCTAAATCAACCGTGGAACACGTAAGATCGGTTCCCTCGCGTCGGGTTATCATCTCTTTATAGAAACTAGCTTCATAGAACTCGCGCACCGTGCGCGCCGCGCGCGCGTGTTATTTAGATCTGCTCCAATTTCGCGCAGTCGTGTTCCCTGATAAGCAAGTGTTCGATCCTCCATTAGTATAACACTTCGCTGTTCCCCTCCGATTTATGGCGGAAAATCCTAGTGGATCGAGGTTGCCGGTGTCCCATTGTTCGCGTTTGGTTTCCCTCGCGCGCGCGATACTAACGCTTTCAATGGCCGATGAGCTCATTGAATATTTTCTTGGGCGCAATTTGCATTGGGAAACCCATGCGCGGATCGAGGTCGCTCGGTTTCATTGTTCCGCGATTCGTTTGCTTCAATATTAATACGTTCTATGGAACTCTTAACACTAGGATTACGGGACCCGTCAAAATGGCGGGTTCTAATATTTTTAGAATTAAAATTTATTATTTTTCAAAGGAAAAGTAATCCACCAATTTCAGAAGCATCCGCGAGGAATTAGTCGACAAATTTATTTCTTACGTACGGGGTTTCAGCGAGTTATTAACGAAAGGCGGGGTAAAATCCAGTCTGTTAATCATAGTAATTGATGATCGCCGGAATCATGCGTTAAAACTGACACAGTGTACACAGCGTATTTTACGGGGATCGAATTGAATGGTAAATCGTGAAGATGCTCGCCTAAAAATGCATATTTGCGTAAAGGTCGACGCTCCAGCGATCAGATCGCGATCCGCCAAACGTTATGATCGATTGTTCGCTAGCTGCGAGTCAAGTGCCGCGAGAAACCGGCGAGATACCTGTTCGAAGTGCTTATGGCGATCCGTTGTTCAGACACCGGCCGCTTATAACAGTACTCCTCGTTGTTCCTATCCAGGTGGGAGGTGGGGAGAGGTAGGTTGCGGGTTGCGGGTTGCAGGTACGTTCAGTACGTTGGCCGCGGAGGCGGCTCTCTTCCACGAACAGGAGGTCGAAAACCGTGGCTCGTCACGCGACCATGCAAGGTCGCGAACCTCGACGATGAAAATTGAACATGCTCCGCACGGCAATCGCAACGTGCAATCTGCAACAGAAAACCGAACCCTTAAACCTTCGGCGAAACCCTATCCCACATTACGTTGGTGTTCGAGGGCTTAACAACTATGCAACTGCAGCTCATTCTTAATTCTAATAATTTATCACTGGGCTGCGTTTATGCATTTATCAAATTTAAAAGAATTTAAGAGTGCTACTATATTATTTTTAGTTGATTCGAGTAATTAAAGGGGGAAAGCAGTTTCTACTAGGTTCCAATTTCTTGCAACTGATGTAACAAATTTTTAGTGCATAAAGCTATTTTCCACCCTTTTCTCAGAAATGCAGAAAATCCATAGTTCACTCTTCTCATAACTGGTGATGAAGTGACTTAGCAACTCGTCTTCCAAGAATGCTCATCTTCCCCTAATTGCTTCAAGCACCGCGTTGCCAGAAATGGAGTTAAATCAGGTTAACAACGTATTGCGACCACAAATTAATTTGTACATCAAACGGAACAATGTTGCAGTGAAAATCTTTGATCATCACTTTGTCCCCCATTTAATTCTCATTTCGTACTCAATAAAGGATAGTTACCCGAGGGAATGGTTATTTGGCCAAACGTTGAACGCAGGCGATAAATTACGGCTCGTTAAGCCCAAGGGTCCAGATAATCAATTGATCCCAGCGATAAATATCGAGCATGGAGGAATTACACGTCCCCTGTGTATCGAAGAAGCGTTTACACGGTTCCCGGACGAGGCACGCACTTTCATCCCAGCGCGATCCGGTCGAAACACTCGAAACGCATTCGCCCGGATGGACGGCGAAGGTTACCTACTTTCCGGAGCGGTTTCACTCGGTGTTTTCGTCTTCGGAGCTCCGTTGGAATCGTCGGAGGCGCGAAACCGGGCACGTGTACCCGTACAATCGAACAATCGAGCTGCGCTGTCGACTCCGGGCGCACCTCGCGCTCGCCTCGACTCAATCCCTCTTCCGAAGATTTATAGTTCGCTTGAACCCCCAGTAGAAGACTCTATTGGATCCTTTGGAATCCTTTGTTCTCTTTTGGGAACCAGGCAATTTTTTTTCTAATTTTTACTCTCCTCGTTTCCTCCCTGTGCCGCACTGAAAACATGGAAACCAGATATCGAAAAAAAAAAAATTTTGAGAGAGATTTTTGGTCGTTTCGGATTTTAAAACGTTTAAAATTTGGTGATTTTTAAATAGGAATATTTGACACATATTTGACTTGCATCTTGAATTAATTATACATATTGAAAGGGGTGAAAACAGCCCTCGTAGTTGGGAATGGGATTATTTTCTAGAATATCTGAGCAACAATAAAATATAAAGGACCAAACACGATTTTCTCGACCTTCTGACCGGACACGAGATCCGCCATTAAATCGTTTCCCATCCCGAACACGTCCGAAGTGACAATCGCAAGCGGAAGCGCAGCGGTTAGACAGAAGGCGTCCTTTGTTTTCGCTTTCAGCTCGTCAATAAGATATCAGCTAAGTAACAGTTAACATCGTCGCTTAAGAGGATCTAATTAGTTGGTCGTGCGACCGGTTCCCCTGAACGAACACCTGGCAATTCGACCGAAATCGTCGAAGAAACTCGCGCGCGCCTTCCCCGACAATGCTTCTCGTTGGTATTAGCATACGCAGCCAGTCGCTGCATTAGGCAGCACGGTTTTGAAACGTCGATCGCCAGGCATCGATGTTTTCCTTAGTTAACACCTGCGCCGTATGTTCTCGCGAAAACAATGGGCCACGTGAGAGAGCGTCGATTACGTTAGGCCTTTGTCGATCAGATTTTTCCAGCGTAGAAAGTGATCCGACCGAGGCCCGCTCGATCGATAGTCTAACGCGATCGAGTTCCGTTGAATTATTTCTTCGCGATCTTTTCTGGCTTCTGGGACGTTCGCATTGTTGGGCGAAGCCTTTCTACACTTGGAAATTAGTGCCTTAGGAAAAATAATTGTTTAACTATTGTCGAAATATCGTCTCGAAATGTAGTCGATTTTAATATTTTTTTTTTTTTAAGAAATTCTGAGGTTTGTTGCGCTTGAAATGTAGAATACGAAAACATTTTTTTAAATTGACTTGTTGATTTTTAATATTAACGTGCAGCGTTAGTAAAATATGGCTTGAAAAATATTTTTATATTGTACGTTTGTAGTATAATACAATGCAAAAAGTTTTATTGTAATATGGTTTTTGGTTTGCTTTACAAAAAATCACGAAGACCG
>CM052116.1:3232818-3245761 GCA_028454245.1 Halictus quadricinctus | reverse complement strand
AATACAATGTAAAATTAAAATTTAAAATTAAACATAAAGTGCACGGTATAGGTTCCGTTTAGCATAAATTTCCCTTAAAATTTAATTCCAAATTAATTGAAGAAATAAACTTCTGCTTGCAATTAACGTAGATGTTCAATCAGCATAAGAATCCGCAGTCTACCAACAAGCATAAATTTAGCTATACCGTTGAAGTACGGTTTTGTAGTCTACGAAGTGTCTTCCCAGAAGAGCAAGTGATATCAGCTCGTCTCGGTCAGACACACGCCCACGCATCGGCACGTTCCAGATGATTCGCTCGAGCCGGCATCCTTTTCTGTCACCGGATACGACGGTCGTTTGCGACGACCCAAGCGAATAAACTATTGGCGTGACGCTCTCATAAATATTAAATTGTTGCACTTCCTTCTGGCCTCTGTCCTCGCTGCGCTCGGCGCATTCTGCCAGTCAGCGCGGGTGTCACGCGTGATCAAACTCGGTTCGAGTGAATTAGCAACGTGTCGAAATCGCCGATCGCCGACTCATGATCTCTCCCCGCCAGTCTCTATCGATAAATCGCGGCTTAACGAGCCGGCCGAGCCAATTATTTTTTACTCGCCCCGCTAATTTGTTCGATTTTAACTTTACGGGTCTATTGTCCCGGATTTTTAAGTCTGCCGTCTCGATTGCTGAATTTGAAGAATTTCTCCGACTGGTAATTACAGCTCTCTGTTAATTGACTATCATTTTCTCTTGAATCGACAAAATTCTCTTTCTGCGATTTTCTGCGACACTCTAGACAATTTTAAAAATTGCTTTTAGCTTGCTCGCACAACCTTTCGGCGCAGATTATTTCTTCTTTCATTTCTGCTTAATTAAAGCAAAGATAAAGACTTAAATTCTTTCTAAAAATATATTCGGGGCATGAAAAAAAAATCATTTCCAAGATAAAATTCTTTCGAACGAACGCAAAAGTTTCAGACTTTAGGTCGCCAGAGTGTGCATACCAGCGATTACGCTGAACGCAAATGGAAATTAAAATTCCTGTAGAATGTCCATTCGTTTTCATTCGACATGCGTTTAATTAAGCCGGGAGCATAGTATTTCACGACCAATTGCATCGTGCACGAGAGTTCCAACGTGAAGCAGGGTTTCCTGTGAGAATTCCGTGGAGGTTGATATTTCGGCGAGCCTCGCCGACCGAAACAGGTTGTCAGTAAAATTGGTTATCTATTAGAGTCGATCGTGGTTCGAGTGGTCCGCGATAAGAGGCTGTTATCGGCTCGTCTAATTGCAGCGGATCGGATCGATAGTGGTCGTTGGTTGTCGGTGGCCGTATACCGGAAATCCGAGGGAACACGTACCCAGCCGGATAATGGACGTAAAAGTGATCGCACGCGAGCAATCGCCTCGCGATGTTATCGACTTCCACACAGATATCCACGGATAACCACGGAGGAGGAAAAAAAAAAGAAGCCATCTGTTTCGCACGCCACGCCTCTATCCTTCCAATTCGAGCATGATCGACCAAGTGAAAAAGAGGAAAGAAGGCGACGATCGAGCTTGTTCGTAAATTATTATTTAATATCCGCTGTACGAGCGAAATGCTCGAAACATATTACTTTCGTAACGAGCGGAATTTATGCGGCCGAGTAAACGCCCGTGGCGCGTGTAACTAAATTCTCTCGCATTATGTCATAAATATCGCTCCCGCGAAAGCATGCTCGCTCCCCATCGATTGCAGCTCGGATTCTGCGGTCGATTCCACCGCCGAAAATTGCATACTCTTCATTTTCAGATTAAATATTTTTGGGACTCTCTGGGTCCCTTTTGCAGTGACGGATTCTTTTTTATCTTTAAATTTTTTAAAAAATTCCTAAAGCGAGCTCGAACTTGAGATCTGCAATGGCGGAAACGTTCACCGTCGCACAGGCGCGATCGTCTGAAACGAAAGGTTGTTAACAATCCTAATGACGTGAAAAACCGACAAATGTTCACCCTGGCCTGCAAGGATCTCCAGGTTTCTCGCGTATTTCCAGTCGATCGACCAGTTAATCGTTCAAAACGCGCGGCTTGCCGGCAAACGAGCCGGGTTGCGCAACCGCGAGTGAAATTGCATAACCCGGGCCAAGTTAGAGCTTGAGATCAGTAATTTTACGATCGCGGGCACGCACCTCGAAATTGCGTAAGCGAGGACAAGAGTCTCGCGGTGGCGGAATAACCGTGCGATTTCCGGTTCTCTGCCTCTGCGAGTACCTGGTGCGTGCAGAATTCTTCCGTAATTAGCGGCGAGGCCGATCCATAGGATCGCGCCGCGATACCGCAAGCATTCCGTTTTTCGTTTCGGTTTTATTTCGATTTTTCCGCTAGGCGGAGAGGAAAAGCTCGCCGGGTGGATGTAGAACCGGAAAGACGCCGCGCCGGGGAGCTTGGCGAAAGTACTCCCGCAAATTGGTTCTCGTTCGCGATATATGCGAGAGCCGCCGCGAATTTAAACGGGGCCCGGTAATAAGGCCCGCTCTCGCGAAATAAGTAACGAGCCGCCGGCCGCGAACACGAGCTTCAAAGTTACTCCGGCGAACGATCGTTTGTAACCCATTGCACACGCACGGGACCCCTTTCGCGACGCGCGTTTCTTCTCTCTCTCTTCCTCCTTATCTTCCCCTATATCGCCATTTCTTTTCCTCTTTATCTCTCGTTACTTTCCCGGCGAGGTCCATGCAGATAATTATCGGCGATGGTAATGCGCACGCGAGACCCCCGCTCCGGTTTTTTCGAGGACCGATCGATCGCTCCCGCCTCGCGATCGAGGGCTTAATTAACTTGCCGTACGATTTTATCCTTGATCATTTCACAGAGATTCGTGCCAAAAGAAATGCATAAAATTTGTGTTGTTTTAGAATCTTAAATTCAATTTATACAGTTACCCAGTTTTGTCTCAAACGCGCAAAATGCGCGGTATGTTCGCGCATTGAATGATCGCGTGCGAGGATACCGCGTGGTCTGGCGCGAATCTCGATTCGGCACGGTTCGTTCTGTTAATTTTTCGCCTAACGGCGCGTTTTCAGCTAAACGCTCGAACAATCCGCCGCTTTACGCAACGCTTCGGCCTTTTTTCCCCGGATTTTTATTGGTCACGGGTGTTTCCTACGGTCTCCGCGGAACAGAAGAAGGAAAAGAAACGGACAATACTGCGCGACCGGAGAAGAAACGGTGGAATTCCAGCGGCGAGTCGCGACTTATTGCGCGAACGGGAACGTTTTATCGGCGAATTCGGAAGAGATAATCGCGGGCCCGCGATTATCCCGCACGCGGAAAACACGGCTAATGAACCCGCCAAGTGGGCCGGCGGATGGTTAAGTAACTTCATTAGCGGTCATAACTGTTATCTGGGATCGTGGAATGCGTTTTCCGGGTCTTCGGGCTTCTGGAAACTCGTTCCGCTTAGACACCGCGATGATAACGACGTAGGTTCAGCGTAGGATCGTCGCGATCTTCTTCTCGTTGGACGATTGAAAAATCGTGATACGCTTTTTCAGATTAAATCTTATCGTTAATAATACGGAGGCTGCAGTTTACGACTGCAGTTCCACGTTTATGACAGAAACGCGCGAGTGAAATACGGAGCAGTAAAAACGTCGGTGGTGTTTATGGGGATTGTTATATTATCTCCAAGTTATTGAACCTGTTAGCCGTAGATTACTGAGCTGTTCGGGCGGAACGTTAATACCGAGCTTGCGCGAGAATGTCCACATCAATTAAAACCACGAATGTGAATTTTCCTTGCCGCAAGAAACGTCTCATCTTATAGAGACGCGAAATTTATTAAGTGGAACGGATGAGGATCCTGCGGATGCGCCAATTTTTGCATATGGAAAACATTCCTTTCGCAATGCGTACGTTTAATATTGTTAACACTATTTCTCATTTTTAAATAGCAACTCATCAATTTTTAGTGCTTGGTAGGTTCAGTGTTACAAATCTGTTACAAATCTGTTACAAATCTGATTCAAATTTGATTAATAAGGGAACGTATTGTACTAATTATGTTCCGGGGGGAAAAGGGCCTAAGCGTTGCGAAAATCAGCGAATGGTCGGAGCGTTTAGCTGAAAACGCGGTCGTTAGAGCCCCGAGAAAAATGAACGGATAGAAGGTGGACGGAGAGTGCGCCGAATCGAGATTTGCGAGACTCGCGAAATGAAAGTCGTCGGTTAACTTGGAGAACTTCTGTCGAAGACTGGTAGCCAGGTCTATCGGCCGGTGTATCATAGTAATCTATGGCCGACAGAGTGTTTCACGGCCGACGCTTTGTACGCCGGATAAACAGCCGATGTTTTATCTTTCGACGACGCTATCGATTCCTCCGACGACTGATAACGAGCCTGCAAACAAGATGACGCTTTTTCCCATGAGTCTGTCGTTTACTCTTGTACTTGGACACTGTCGGTGATAAGATACTTGACAACGGAGGGCCGACAAATTTTCGTTACAGCGAAAAGACTCTTTTACGGTGTTCCATTTATGTATAGGACTGGTATCGCCTTTAAAATTTCGTTATGAATTTCCTTGAGAACTAACATAAAAATCTATTGGACGTAGAAATTAATTATCATCGACTTCAGAATTAATCAATTGAACTTTGAGCTAATTTGTGATAAAGCCAAAATGACTTTCTGATTTCTTCTTTCACAATTATTGAAATTATGGACACAGTTTCGTGAAAATTTTGAGTCCAGTGAATACGAACGATTTTAAATAAATTTTTCTCATGTGTCCGGAGCTTGAAAAATTTCCTACAGCATTCGAAGGAAAAGTATAATTTTATGTACTTTAAGAAATTGTTCCTGAGGTGCCCGACGCTTAAGTTTCTGCAAGACTGCAAGAGTACAAGGACTTGTCAGAGCAAAAGGAGCAGCATGAAAATCCAAAGTAGATTCCCGGGGACGATATCGTTCGCGATGCACGCGCGCACTCGCGGAAGTGATCGAGCAAGATCTCTCGAAGATCCCGAAGATCCGGGACGGCAGAGTTTTATTCATCGCCCGGTTCTTTCTCACGGCTAAGAACGATAGTTCGGAACACCGACGAGCAGAATCGCCGCGATCCTTTTGAGACCCGCCGCGTGAGACCCGCATTTTTCCGCGACCGGCTTTCGAGAGACGTTGCGAAATCCTTTTTTCCTTTCTCTCCCTCCCCCCTCTCTTCTGGGAGACAGGTTTGACGAGTACCGCCGGAGACGGTTTCGGGAATTTGCATTATTGATGGCTCGCTGTTTGTTGAGTCGGTTTTTCTGGCTGCCGGAACTCCTCTCAACAAGCCTTTTGTATCCTTTCTTATACCTTTGTTTTTTCTCATCTATTTCTTCTTTTTCGGAAATGTTTTATGACGGAGAGTTGTTGAGGAACGATGTTGTTCAAGTCACACCCCTCTCCTTTCTTCCGCGGAAGATTTCTACAAGTTTTTAGAAATGGTAACTACTGATGTGCTCATATTGTTGAAACGTTTAACTCAATCCAAGCACCGTCATTTTCATTTATATTATATTCACATTCTATTGATTCTGATAAATATCCTCATAAAATAAATAATCAAAGTACTCAGGATTTAATTCAAAGCATAAAATCCTCATTACCTTTTACGGTAACAAAAAATAAATATATTTCCTTTCTGGGCTCATGCTTATTGTTTCAATTTCGGCCTTAAGTGCCCCTAAAATAATTATTATTACTGCTGTTATTCGTGTGTTATGTCTAGAAGATTTCAAGCCGACAATGTAAAAATATCCTAGCAACAGTGTCAAGCACTGCTTTCTACATCACCGTTCATCCCGTTATTATTAAAAATTCAAGCAGCAATGTTCAAGTTCTCACTTTCTTGCGGGAATCCTCGCTCGACTGCCCCCGACTCCGAATTTCTAGGTTGCGGCTGGCCGATCCGATTTGAATAAAAACCGATCGATTCGCGGCCCGAAGATCGTTCCCGAAGACAGTCGGGAGTAATTGATCGATCGAAGAAAACATATCGATTTATAGAACTGGATTGCCGAGATACGAATCTCGATCGGCGGCCGATCGCACCGCACCGCGCCTTCGGCCTCGAGAGATCGATCGATTATACCGTCCGGTTCCCGATCCGTGATTTATAATTATCGAAGCGTCGCGTATATCCCGATCGTGACCGTTAACAGGAATACAATTACGTTTTACACCTGCCGCGGGAATGAACCGCTTTCGACGACCCGCAATTTGATTCGAAGACTATACCGCAGGCCGATAGTTCGGGCTACCGGGCGAAGTGTGTCAAGTGAAACGCGATTCGTCAAATTCAGCGGCCGCGTATACGCACTCCGCAACAATCGCTATAGTCCCGGCTGTATAGTTCGCTGTTCCGGGCTTTCACGGCTTCGGCTCCCGTAATTAATATCGGCGAAGTCACTGGATCATCCGATGCTGGATCATTTTCGATCTCGCTGCTCGCCGAGCGCCGACCCGACTCCCTCCGATTGAGTAATTAACTCTGCAACGAAAGCGACGAGAGTCGCGGAATCGAGCCACTGCCTGCGCAGTAATTGTTTGAGTAAAAAGTTTCTCATTCTTCGTGGAAAAATTCAACCGAAAAGAATTTTTAAATATTTCGCAAAAATCAGGCTATTCGCTCAGATTATGTAAAACCGGAAGATTTTATCATTACGTGAACCGGATAAAAATTGTGAAACAGGTTTGATACTTTTGTACGAAATGAGAAAATTTAAAATTATCTTTCTTCAGGGTTATCTTAACGTAGGAGGTGTGGCGGGAGGATGGTTTTTCGCAATCGAACACGTTGTTTTCGCGCGTATGAAGTTATGACAGGTGGCTGGCACAGGAGGTCACGAAACCGTGCCGACCTGTCCGCGTGATTAGAATCGAGACGCGAACTTTACTTTCGTCCTTCGCTCGGGCCGCCTCGTTACGGTAAAACTTTCTTTTCCGCTGCCAGGCAAAATCCTAAGCAGAACGGGACAGAAATCGGCTCTCTGCCACCGATGCCGGTGCGAAACAGCCGTGTGAACCGCGAACAAGAAGTTTCCACGAACGGCGGCTGCGCTCTCTAAACAACGATCCGCAGCGAGGTATCCCGTCTCGAACCGATTTTCTATCGATCCGACAATTTTTTAGCTCCCCTCCCAACGATCCAAGTTAACTGTACCCGACGATAATCTGCGCGATCAATTTCTTCCATTGAACGATCCGGAGGCGAACGAAACGCTGCCGCCCGGAGATTTTATTGAATACTTCGTTTGTCCTGTTTTTTCTTCGAGAATGTAGGTGAGGTTGAAATAAAAATGACAGGACGAAATTTTTGTCGGGGAGCGTGCGGCCAATAAATATGAAAATAAGGAGCGACGGGGCGCAGGGGAGAGGGACACAATGGGTTCGGTTTCGTGTCAGGCGAGATCGAAGTCTGAATGCGAAAATAAGAATGAAGAGTTTCGATTCGGTTGCTGATCGATCCGGCCCTCCGAGGAAAGTGATTCGAGGCGAAGCTGATGTTTGACCGTGTTTCGCGCCGGTCTTATTACACGAACGCGTTTTTCGAAGTGTGCGCGCTCGCTGTCTGCCGCCGTAAATCCGGCACGCGGTGACACGATGTTCCGACAGACACGGCTGACATCACAATGTCAGCCCCGATCCCGATCGAGACGGACAAATTTGACACGGATATACCAGATAACATATGTATTGTATATACATGTAGGTACACACAGACGTGGAAACCAGTGAACGATGCGACCGATCGACGGTCGGATCCCGCCGGTCACCAACCGCCAATTAATGATAAATCATTAAGGATTGCGATCTAGGAACGTCGGTCCCGCTCGAGTGATTCATGGCGGGCTTGGAACAATTGAACGGTGATTAGCATCGCTCCAGAATACTGGAAAGAATTTCAAAACTGGAAAGTTGGTCAGCTGTGACCGAAACGGACCTCCCTGTCTCGATTCTATCTCCGATCTGCTTCTCTGCCGTAAAAAGACAATAAAATGTCAATGGTATCACTCTGAAATTCATTATCGAATCTATCTGTACAGGATTGTGCAACTTTGCCGATTTTTTGACACTTTCACTCCAACCACTGATTTTGGGGGCCATTTTTGTTTCACGTAAAGCTAAAAAATGGTTCCGTGCTCTTCCAAGCAGTGCACGGTGCTGAAACAAGCGTATCAATCATCTCGATAGCATAACAGGATCAGAGTACGGTTACCCAATAGTGGATTTCTTTTTTCCTTCCGGCTCGTGCCTAACAAAATGCTAGGAACAGATGTTACACTTTCCTCTAGGCTCAATAGGAGGGCGGTTCGCACGGAATACGAGATGGTTCTTATATAATCGAAATCCTGGATAGATGTCGGAGGCAGCCATTGGTTGTTCGAAAGATCTGATCGTTTTTCGCTCGCATCTCGACGGAAAATCGTCTGGGAAAAGATTTACGAATACTCGGAAGCGAAACGCCTATTAATGCTGGCGGCCGTGTAGTTTATTGTAAAATTTCTCACCTGCTGTGTCGGAATCCTTCGCTCGTCACGTAATCCTGGAAGCGAGAGTAATTAGTTAGTGCAATTAATAAAACCATCGTATTATCGAGATTTTGCGGAAAAATAGCTAGAACCTAGAGTATGTTTGGGAATTTATTTAAACGAAACCAGACGGAGTAGGTTTAATAAATTTCTTATGCTATATTCAGACATCCTTTGAGATTACGGAAACATTTTTTTCTTTGCATTTTCTTCACTAAAAATTTCGAAACAGAATAGAAACAATAGATTATTGTTAGAGCGTTCTAGGTTTACGACGAAATAAATAAATCGAAATCGTGGCGAACGTTTGTGTAACAAATTGGAGAATGTAGATCGTTCGCGTGTGGCCCGTCGAGCCGTGCATCCGGTCGCGATTAGCGCCGTTCGGATCCACGGTGATCCACGTGATTAATCAATCACGAGCGGCGATTAATCATCTCGGATGCGTCGGTGAGATTTCGCAAGCGCCCAGAACAATGGCACGCTTTTACCCTCTCGCAAAGAGCACTTTGTTCGGTTCGCGGAATCGCAACCGATTCGACATGCCGAATCGGCAATCGCATGCACGATTGGAAATATGGAAATAAATTATACTAAACGGCCGGGGATATGATAAAACGAGACTGTAGAGAATCGTTTTCTCTGCCGCGGCACGAACGTCTTGTTCCACTGACTTTGTTCCAGTCCTCCCGTAATTAGGTGTCAATTATGCGCCGAAAGGGAAATATCGTCGCGCGTTATAATACATTAAATGGGAAAGTTCGCGAGGAGAGTTTCCGCGATTATGTTTATGCAACCGTGTGTTACCGGTGCCGTAATATCTCGTATCGATCAACCGGGTGTGCTTGTCTGCGCGCGAACGGCACATTCTACTGAATTCTTTCGCACACTTTTATGCAAACAACCTTTTTTTGTTGCGCTGCGAGCTATATGTGTCTCGCGCCGCCAGATCCACGACCGATAAATATAGACATTACCGGCCGGGTGTTTGCATAGTACGTGCATAAACGTCTCGGTCTAACAGACGCGTTGACAAATGAGAACACGGAATGGAAATATCTGAAGTTCCAACCTTCACGATGGAGTAAAAGTCTCGGGAGAAATTGCACTCTTAATTTCTCTTACGTCCGAACACGTGTTTTATGCTGCGGTTGCGCGGTTTTTAACGCCAATCAACCAGAAAAATTTCACAAACTCCGCGTCAATCATTTGTCGAAATCTTCCCACATTTTCACCCGCTTTTATATCAGCACAAAAATTAATGTCTATATTTGCCCGTATCTTTTTACTCTATTCTACTTATCTATATTTATCTAACGTCTATAAATTCACGACCGACCACAAAAGTGTTTTGGGAATTTTTTACAGGTATATCAATTGACGTATAAATTTTTCTTTTTTCTTTTTTGGTAAATTAAAGTTAGGAGAAGCGGTGGAAACGAAATTTGTTTATCGGACGGCTCGTAAAAAGGCCACACGTGTTTACACGCGTTCGCCGACGCGACGGTTTCACGTGGATCGAGATCGAGGTTGAAAACGAATATCGTCGGCCCCTTGATCCGAGCACGGTGACAATACGCTTCGGATAACGATCGAATCAGAGAGAAGCCGCCCGACGCTCGGCGTCCATACCAATGAGAGAATGAGCCTCATCAAAATTCGAACGAACTTGATCCCGGGCCGCGGCCACTGGAAATTCAAGTATAACCTTGCTCGATGGACGCGCAGCCAGATGTAACTATTTATTTTCGGACGATCGGCCAGGCTGGTCTGCTTGTTTTCAACTCTATCGTCCCTCTGTCGCTCTATTTCCGCGCGAATTTATTTCGGACGAGTGACCAACCGCGCGAAATTTAGGTGTTGCGCGATCCTGACCACATGATTGTTGCCTCACCCTGCTTATACGTGTCTGCGATACTTGTACAAATTTTTATGAAACATTCGGTCAACAATTGTGGGAGTTATTAATAAACGAAGCGGGTCTTGCGGTAACGAGAGGGCGGGAGAATTTCTACGCACAGGTCTCTCATATTTGGAAATTAATAGTAAGAAAACTATGAAACTTAGTAAATTGCAATTTTTTATATGTATTTGTACATGTTTGAAGTAGTTGTACAAATTTCTCCAAACCCGTCGATGAAAAATTGTGGGAGTTATTAATAAACGAAGCGGGTCTTGCGGTAACGAGAGGGTGGGTGAATTTCTACGCACAGGTCTCTCATATTTGGAAATTAATAGTAAGAAAACTATCAAACTTAGAAAATTGAAATTTTTTATACGTATTTGTACATGTTTGAAGTAGTTGTACAAATTTCTCCAAACCCGTCGATGAAAAATTGTAGGAGTTATTAATAAACGAATCGGGTCAGGTCGCGATAGAAGTTATCCAAACAGACGCGGTGACTGCGTCCGTTCTAGTGATCTGACAGAAACGGATGACATCTCGTTTTATTCGTCTCGCGTACGACTATCGTTGTGCCGAGAATAGATACTCTAAAAAAAGGATTGACGAAATAATATTTATAAATTGCTAGAAAACTATTTGAACGGTTCGCAGAACCGGACGGGGTTAGAGCGTATGCTAATTACGGTATCGATTTTCTCGTTTCAGGAGCCAGTCGAAGGCCTCTTATCTGGCCTACAGGAGGGAGCGAGGGGCGCCCGATAGCGAGGGGAGCTACAAGCGGACAATGTCTCCGACGTCTCGATTAGAGGACTGGCCACCGCCGCGGGATCACGACGACCCGGTTCTGCTGCGCGTCACGCCTCATCATCAGCTGCAGCATCACCACAACCATCACCATCACAACAATCACCCGCCGGAGCTGTCCAAGTCGCACAGCGTGGACGCTCTTCATCATCGCCTGGAAGAACGGGCCGCTCAACAGCAACACCACTCGGCGGAGGTGATCGGAAAGCTGTCGCACGACCTGAACAAGAAACTCCAGGCGAGCGACGCTAGATCACGGACGGCCGAGAACAACAACAACGACAATCTCGAGGATCGACATCAACATCACCATCATCATCACCATCATCTGGAGAAACGGCAGCAGGAGAAGAGGCACGAGTACGAGCAGCGAAGGGAACGGCTGTCGCCGCAGAGCGTCGAGGTTCTTAACGACAGGAATCGGCAACTCGAGCGGGAACGGAGGAAGCTGGCTGCTAGCTGCGAACCCCTACCTCAGAACAGAGAGGTAATCATGGTTTATGGCGTTTGGTGATGCTCGAACTTGCAATTATTCAACGGTACCGCGGGGATAAGGGTGATTAGGCTTCTGACAGGGTTAGTTAGCGGTGACACGAGGCCTCTGAAAATTGAGACATGAGAATTAGCAAGCAAACCTCTCTCTATGCGGGATCTGATTGACTTCTTCACAGGATAGGATAACCTCCTAATTCTGAGTGTATTATTAGTCTGCGGATTTTGCAAAAAGATACCTCTAGACATTTTCTAAAGTTAAATTTCATGTGCTCAGTCTTTCCATAAATGCATCAAGTCCGCAGTCTAATTATTACAATCCCAAATACCCTAACTCTTCAAACCTCCTCAAACCTCATCAACCCTGCCAATATAGAAGTACCCAAAACGATTTCTCTTGCCAACAGAAGCAGTCCCGAAGCATGGAGGCTCCCTCGTCGCTAGAAGAGGACTTCTTCCGCGATCGTAGCGCCACGATCGAGATGACCTCGCAGAACATCGAGCTGCTGAACCGTCGCAACGAGAAACGAGCGAACGCGACCTCGACCTCGACCTCGACGTCGACAGCCACCGCGTCGACCTGCATCACGACATCCTCGACCTCCACCACAATGACAATAACAACGGACAGTTGGCCACGTGGCAACGAAGCTCAGACCTCGATCGAGACTTCGCCAGCCTCGGACAGGCCTCCGCCTCCGACGAGCTCTCCTCCAAGGTCACCGGATCAGATCGAAGGAGAGAGTCTCAGAGGATCGGTTCCTAGACGATCCGGTAGCTGTTCCAGCTCCTCCTCGTCCTCTAGATCGTCCGATCCAAGGATCTCGCCGAGAAGTTTGTCGAACAGCTTCTCGAAGATCGAGGGATCGCCTACGAGCAGGAAGGTTTCGAGTCCTACGCAGACGGAGAGCATTTCGAACAGGTCCGGCTCGCCTGTTCGATCGAATCAGAGCAACGAGATCGAGCTCAGAGTGGAGAGGTCGTCCTCAGCTAAATCCAGGTCTGGGGGTAGGTCGTCGACGTCCTCGATCTCCAGCATCTCCAAAGCTTCGACGTCCTCCTCGCCAAGGAACTCCCCGGTTCAGGAGATCAAGTCATCTCCACCTGCGTCGCCTTGCGTGTCTCCGCAGCCTGGGATCGAGGGACTGACTTTGATGCAACGGACTGAGGTTGTTCTGAGAGTGAATGCTGCCACCAGCGACGC
>CM052116.1:3193618-3232718 GCA_028454245.1 Halictus quadricinctus | reverse complement strand
GTAGTTTTTGGAAATTTTCTTCGTTCATCTTTGTGCTGGTGGGGGTAGTTGCGATCAACATTTGCTGAGAGTTTCTTGTGTAGCTAACGGTGCAAGGATTGCACCATCTAAGGGTGCAATTCGTAGCTTGATGAAATGGTTAAGAAAGTTTTTCAATTCTAAAAAATTAATTGCCAGAAAGATACTTTATGCGCCATTTTTCGACCCTCCACTTTGATCAGAAGGGTAGATTCATAGAAAAATCAGATTATTAATCTTTGGCTTCTCTTTTTCTATTTAATCTGTTGCACAGAAATTCTCAAGAAATTTTGATCTTTCGTTACTGTTTAGATAAATATAGCAGAATTTTTTGAAATTTTTTGCTTAGGAATTTTGGTTGTAAAATAATTAAAAACACAACCTTCCAGTATCAATACGCAAGAGTAGATATTGAAGTAGCTCCATGAAATTACACAGGGCAGAATTGAGCTATGATTATAAACGTTTAAAAATTAATTAAGCACTGTTTGTATAGAATTCGTGTACGTATGTGATCGTGTTTGTACATAATTTGGGATGTAGTAATAAACAGAGTTGTTTTTTCTTAATTAATTGTCAACATTGCCCTAATCCGGCGCACACGATATTAACGCACTAATTACCCGTGTAGTGCATAGAGATTAAAGATAATTAATATAACATTCCCTTCGGCAGCGTGTGTAATCTAATTGAAACCGCTAAATGGACCTCTATTCTAGTCTATTAGCCGGGAAATTAATTCCTTAGGTGCATCAAGGGTTAAAGATAATTAATGCAGCATTTCCTGCAGAAGTGTGTAATCGAATTCCAATTTGTAAAGCAATCTTGTGCTTTAGTCTATAAACCAAGAAATTAGTTTCTTGGTCGCAAAGAAGAGCAGAGAGAGAGAGAGAGAGAGAGAGAGAGAGAGTAATCCTGCTATAGACCTGTCCTGCACCGCAAATACTTTTTGATTTTCTGTTTGGCAACCGATAATATCTTGCTTCTTTCGCTTTCTATGTGTATTTTAATCCATTAGCCATAAATCAAATCTCTGCTATGCAAATGATAATTAATTCAAAAAGTTAATCTCCATGCAAATTTACTATCGTCCACACGATCACATACAGCCAGAATTTTGGGATTTTTAATTCATTTAGGATAACTTTGCAATTTTCTAGACACACCGTGCACTGAGCTTCTACGTATATCATTTCACTATTCTCTGGTACACATAATCTGAAAAAAATAAAAATTGTAATTCCTAATTTTCTGCAAGCAATCTTCATCAGATCGTCACACAATTTTCGCCGTTTTCGTTCGGTCGACAACGATGATGCGTAAATTCCTTTGATCTTCATTCTGTTTGAAATCTCTCGCGGCCATTTTCGCCATAAACGCATAAAACTCGCACTCTATTTATTACGGAACAAATCGGAAGCCACTTACGTCGAGAAACCAGATTGCGCTTTACGATCGCTGGGATAAAATATCCTGCCGATCGACCCGATCCGAACGATACCCGCGTGCGCGTTTCGCAGCCGCTTTAATTCCCGGTTTAGACTAATCCGGGATTACTCGCGTCCGTGCCGATTATGTCTAATAGAAGCCGTGCAAACATCACCGGTATCGGCATTCCCGGTCGTCATTCCTCAACGACTTAACGTAAGCCTGCAGATTTAGTGCAGCTAATGGCATCGTCAAACTTCCCATCTTCCGAAGACCTCTTCTGCCTGACGATTTTATCGCATTTTCTACTGGGAGAGAGGGGCACGCACCAGAGTTGCACCCGGTACGCTAATTTCGAAACTTGTAGACGCGACTCGTTTCTCGCACCTTCGGCATGATCTAATTTTAATCCGAGATGGGCATTTCATTTATAGATCCTCGGTGAACTTGTACTCGGTTTCATAAGCCTTAACCTTTGCGGCCTGGAAGTAGTTCCAAAGAAGCTTAATTATGCAGGAAGTTCTAAACATTAATTTATAGGAGCGTTTTATGGGGATGGTGTTTAAGCGTGCGTAAGTGGCCAAGATCTAATTAAATTTTGTTCAAATGGCTAAACAACTTTTCATTCGTGGTGGCGTTTATTATTTACTGTGGTCTGCAGATGCTTATAATGGCCGAACTAAATCGAATTTTATAAGCGTCTGGTGGAAAAGAAAAGTTTAATTGCGGGATAAATATGACGGATAAAATTAGTCGTGTTCGGCTCGTTTTAGACAAAACGATTAATTATATATTTCTGCTATGAAAATCCGTTTTATAGAATATTAATAATTCAACGGGTGTAAGAAATGTAGTGCTGAATATTTCAGTCGTTAAATCAATACGCATAGAGGTGTAAGAAAAGACACTGAACATTTGATTAACGCGATCAATTCACAAGAGGTGGAAGGAAAAATATGTTTAACATTTGAATGACTCAATAAATGTTTCCAGCAATTTATGGAAATAAAAGGATAAAAAATGCAGAATTATACAACTTCATTTCGAAGAGGTGCGCGTTTGAAAAATGACCAACTCGCGCGCTGAGGTACATGCCTGACTAATACGTCTGTCTGTTACTCACCGTTTCTATTTATAATGAATGCATACTGTGATGCAGCACTGTTGGTCCCTCTATTAATCTTAATCTACATAATTATCTTCTTACCTTCCCGACAATGTGTTTCCACACATCTCTCAGAAACTTGTTTTCAACAAATTATCCTTTTATCCTGCTGGTGTACAAACAAATTTTATCCAGTAAGTTTCAAATAAGAGTTTCATTAAAATATAATTAAAATTAATAGATTGAAATACAAGATTGCGAAAACATTGGAAAAACTTTCGATTCAATTAAGTTCTTAGAAGGGGAAGCATGTTTTCATTCGGCTCCTGCTCTTTAGAACTTACAAAATTTGCAATACTGATTCATGATCACTTTAGTACCGATCGTAAAGTGCACTATAAAAGCATGAATCACCAAAAACACCGGTGGTCTACTTATCAAACCACAGGCGACAAGTTCAAGCAAACGAACGGTCTCACAGCATCGTGCGTCATTGACGGAGGAGCACGTTCGCAGAGGGCGACGACCTTTTCTTTTAATAATCGCTAACCCAATGGACGACCGTGTTATTCAATTACTCGTCGCTGCATTCCCGCGATATTGAACGCGTGCGTTATGGCTTCTCGCGGAGCCGAGTGCCTGAAAGTCGAACGAACACCAAGGGGGATTCGTTGCGTGCCTTCGTTCAACAATCTCGTTTGATATCAGTTCCAGCGCCGGAGCACAAGAAGCCCACCGACTACGTTTCCGGTTTGTTCAGGGTGGAGGCGACCTTGCAGCCGAGACCACGAAGACGACTGTCCCTTGAGGAGCCTACGACCCCTTGCTCTGAGAATGGGGCTGACGACGAGAAAAAGTGAGTAAAAACACCTAATCAATTTTCAAGTATCGAATAAATTGTGTGAACAGGGTAGTTCCATTTAAAATGAATTTTTACTAGCAAAACAACTCCTATCGCGTTTGATGCAAATTAATACAATGTCTGAATAAATTTTATTTTTATGAAGAAACTAGCAAACGATGAGCAATAAAATCAATTAAAAAATAGTGGAAGGACAGAGGAACAGAAGGCTATAAAATGCAAGGAAATAAAGCATTGTCAATGCAAGTGCAAGGATTACGTCACCAGGACGACTTCCTAGTCACCTGTGTCTAGAGCTCTCCTCTGTTTGCCATTCTTTCTATGTTTCTCACTACAGGTCCCCTATCCTTCGAAACAAATAGGATTCTCGTATCCGAGCGTGCACAACGATCAGACAGCTTGTCATTACTGTTACATAAACGCGATCTGATCTTCCTAGATGATACGGAACGTCGATATTTCATATACAGGTTGCCCCACGCCACTTTCACCGAACCAGCTTGGAAACATGGCCCTCGCTGATTATCGATCGCGATTTCCCCCTGGGGTTTTTAATGCTCGCGCGCTGACTGACTCGAGGATTAATTTTCCTGTATTTGTGTTGCACAATTTATGTAACGTACAATGGTATTGGCGAGAATCAATCGAAAATGTAGAACGAACATTTTTCCATAGACAGTGTTGTGTTTCGTTCAATAGAATTTTGCCATCTTTTAGTGTACCCATTTTTTAATATTTATTTCTGTGTAAAGTATTGTCATCGTTAGACCTCTGATTGTATGTAATAATGAGAAAAAGAAGGCAAAACAGTAAAAACAAAGAATTTGAAAATATTGTTTGCAGTGTTTCCAACCGTATAAAATTATTAAGAACAGAGATAGAAGCTTCTGTGCCTTGAAATTTTTATTTCAAAACTCTGATTTCTCTGAAAAGAGAAATCGACAGAATTGAAACATAATTATCTCCGATCAGTGCAAATTGAACCTGATCCCTATCATCGACGCGCGGCTAAAGAGGTCGATCCTGCGTTCGAAGAGAATCGTTCACAGAGATCCATTATTGTGCGATGAACGCACGTGGGCGTAGCTGGCGAGCGTCGTTAACGAATTACCGTCGGGATTTAATTGTCGTTTTTCACCGGTCTGTGCTCCCCGCGGCGAGCCGATGACAGGACTCGACAGCTGAATAAACTTGGCGTGATCCGTAACTTATCACCTAGCATACGAGCCACCGACTGCTCGCCTTTCTCAAGGTCGGGAAATGCTCCCCCTTGTCAAGCTGACAGGCCAATCTGTTCCCTAAATTCGCTTTCGGGAGCCCCGCAATTTTTACAAATTAATCAAAATAAAAATTATCCTCATATCCTCTGCCCCGGGCAGAGTAGCCCAATCTAGAATTTAGAATGTAGTCTATGTCAGTATTTGTAACTCTGCAAGTATTTTTCTTTTTCAATTGTATTATAAATTCTATAATTATATTACAGGGTATTTGCTATATAAATCAGACTACCCTACCTTGGTTCCTTGCACTATGATTTTCTCTGCATCTAGAGATAGAATAACAGATTAATTTTATGTCAATTGAATAGGAATGAGTAAGGTGGTCATGGGTAATGGTACAATTTGAATTGTACAGCATAGGGCAAGGGGAAGACGATGAAGGATGATGATTGAGGAACAAAGCGGTCGAGGATGAGTTATGGTTGGATCGGTGTCGAAAATTGATGAGCAATTATTTCCGTTCGTACACCCGGGACCCCAATCGCTCGAGGACAACATTTACGCTGGCACGCGCCGGGAGAAAGTACCAGAGGCGCAAGATCATTGCGTAACTAGCCATAAATGATATTGTTAGGCCTGTTACTCGGTGGTCTACGCATCATTTTCTCCGGCAGTGCTCGACGGACGAGCGGTGACATCGTTTCGATCCACGGGATCCTAGAAGATGGAGCTAACGCGCTCGGGAAAGTACGTCCAGGCGTCCGCGGTAGCCGCGGTTCATAGCAATTTCCGATTAGCTAACACCGATTCGATTCGTTCCGCGTAAACAGCGTGTTCCGCCGGATAAAATTAGGGTGGTGCGTTCCCCTGCCCTTGGATATAAGCGGATCTCCTTAGAGATACCTCGAGAAGTCAACACATTAGGAGAGCAAGTGAAAGAGTTCAATTTTTGTCCGAAATCATGTAACAGAATCTGTGGGCAAGTATTAATTTGACTCGAGGTTCCTGTTGTCGAGTGGGAATGCACCTTAATTCGCAGTGGTGGCAAACAAACAACGGGAAATTGTGAGAATTTGTAATACAACAATCAATAGCAGCGGTTAATATTTTTTGGAACGTGGTTTTGAAGTCTGGTTGGAAATAATATTGTTTTGTTATTTAATTATTGTGTATTTGTTGTTGCAACAAAGATAGGATTATTCTTCGTGAAAAACTCTATCGAAAATGTACAATACCATTTTTTTATACGTCGCTCCGTTTTTGAGAAAATTGAGTCCGAATCTCACGTGACGTCGCAAGTAGAAACGGTCAGCCATGATCAGACACTCTAGCGTACCCACTGTATCTTAGAATTAATTTTTCTCGAAAATGGAGCCACGTACGAAAAAATATTATTCTACATTTTCGATAGAGTTTTTCACGTAGAATCATCCCATTTTTGGTGCCAACTCCAAATCCTTAAGGGACAAGTAGAAACCGTCATCAAACTTTCGTCTTCTCGAGAACGGAGCATCGAGTAGAAAAATTCTGTTCCGTCTGAAAGGTAAATTATTCCCGTTGAATTTTCTGGAACGATGAGTACTTTGCGGAGGGTTGAAGCATCACAGTGCTTGAACCAACTCGAGGCGGTCTTAAATCCATCTCTAGTGCATCCTGCCGCCGACGTTCGTGACGCGTGAGTCAAACGGCGATGAAACTCGCAACGACCGTGCTCGCCGCGCTTCCGGTTTTCATTAATTACTATGCCTAGCCGGCGGAGCCTGTAATAGTCGGTCGATCGGCGTGGTTACTTTTCGAATCGCCTCCGGAGCGGTCACTCTACCGCAGCTTTCCTTTCTTTATCACTTTCTCCTCCGTCGATGGAGTCTCTCGGCGGATCTGCCGCGTGCTCTCCGCGATAAAACCCGCTCTTATCTCGGGCGGACGAGCGAATACTATGCTATGACTCCGATTCCGCGAACTTGAAACTCATTGGCGCGTTGACCTCGTCCATCGCGGACTTTTCTGAAACGGAAACAAGACGCGTTCCTGCGCGGCGACAGTGAATCAATCGACGATCCTTCTTCCCTGAATCGTGCCGATCGAGCCAATGAGTCATGCCGGTGATGTAAGATCGCGACCAGGACATTTTCGCGTGGAAATCGCGGGGACGGAGGAATTGAATTGAAAATTGAAAATTTAACAAATTGGGGATGCAAGAATTTGGAGAGAAATAGTAAAAATCTTGGATACTCTTCGATGCTCAAAGAGTTTCATGGTCATTTTATCCATTTGGAAATGTCGGTAGCGAAAATAAATTGCTACGAATTTCCTATCGGGAGAGGGTAGAGGGATTTACACTATCTAATTTCGACAATGCTTTTTCTGTTACAGACACGAGTCGATACCCTCAACGCCAGTTACTCCACTCTCTACAGACTCTGTCAGCCCTCTATCTCCCACGTCAGCGTACTTTACAACGTCTGAGGGAAAAGCAAGGTTCCTTGCGAGATACTCCAGGGATGTCACTGTCGAGGGGTTGCGTCAAGAAGAGGCGCCCACTGTCATTCCAACTGACAGCCTCGATCTCAGGCAGAAAAAGGTAAGTTCGCACACCTGTACAAATCTTCCTGGATAATTTCTCCCTTAATGTAAAAAACGGGGACGGACGAGATCCGGCTAAATTCTTGGATAGGCCTAATCAACAATTGTGCAAAGTTTCGTAAAAATAGCCACCGGGGTTCTCTTGTTGGATTAATTATTTCGAGTTTATTCGTTCGAACTTTCGTTCGCTCCGTAAAGGCCAGCTCGGTGGCGAGCACACGCGACCTCGAGAACCACTATGACGTTTGTTACGTTACCGGGAAAGCGATTCTGTCGTAATCGGTTTCCGGGGGAGCACGCGTGACCGTGGAATCGCGGTTTACGAGCCTCGGTGGAGCTTGACCGAGGACTGCAATCGATTTTCTTCGCAGGAGGAGCTGATGATGAGGCTCGACAAGAAACTGGTCGTCCTCAGGGCTGAACAGGACGCCGTCAGAGAGGAGGGCGAGGTGAACGAAGCTCTCGGTGCCAGAGTTTCCACGAGGATCTCCGCTGTCGCGAGACCAGCAGAAGCCTCCAAGTATCGGCTTCACGTGGAGGAAGTCGGCAAGATCACCAGCCTTCTTCTGGGCCTAAGTGGCAGGCTGGCTCGGGCCGAGAATGCTCTTTACGGCATGCCGGCCGATCACGCTGAAAGGGTGAGTTGCAATCCTATCCCTGTATCCTTCATCAACCCTTACTTTCTGGAATTTGTAATTATTCGCAGAAGTATGTTTATGGTTGTATTTTCCTCTGTGGTGGTCAGTTATGTTCAGTTTTGTGTTAGGGAACTCCGTATTTTTTAATGGTCGTTGCGCGTAGCCGGATTGATTCTATAGAATTAAATTAATTGGTCCATGACTGGTAACGTTCCTATTTTATTTTTATCGTGAAAAGTTTTGAGAGTTTCACGACAAATATTTTACAATATTCACATTTAACCTGGCCTTTCACTATTCAGACATTTTTACGAGCCATAACAATCTCCAGGCCACCTAGAAAACCCAATCATCCAGAACGAACCCCAAGTTCAACGTAATCTAAGTATTATTGCTTTCACCGGCGTTCCAAACGTGTCCTACAATTATACCAAACGTAAAGAGCAACGATGATCAACGATATAAAACAGGACGGATACCCTATATCGCGGATAGCTGATCAAATTGCCTTGACCGATCGTTGGCTCTCCCGTACACGCGATACTTCTTCATTAAATCGTGGAATTTTAAATGACCAGGCAATCGAGCGTTTGCGCGATTAGCAGAAAATTCACCCGGCGTCCTTGACGGTTCCCCTGCGAGCATAATCTCCGATGCTGCCGCAAAATAATTTGTAGTTGTCGAACAGGAAGGCCGCGCGGACAATTATTTATCCGGTTCGCGGAAAGTCGCGTTGATATATCAAGTAAGCCTTGCGCAATGCTCTCTGGTCAAACGCCGGACAAACGTCAATTGAAAACAATGCTTGGATAGAACAGTGAAGGTGTTGGAAGAATTAAATTTTCCTTTGACTCGTACTCCCATTTAATTGTTAATTTAATTGAATGTATTCAATTTAATTCTGAGTTTCGATTGAACGATTGCAGAAAATCCTGGAGAGCAAGAGGGACAAGCTGGTGGACCAGCTGGAGGAGGCGAAGATCCTGAAGAGCAACATCGACAAGCGTAGCGTGAACGTCTCGACGATCCTGTCGAAGTACCTGAACGACGAGGAGTTCGCCGACTACCAGCACTTCATCAACATGAAGGCGAAGCTGATCGTCGACGGCCGTGAGATCCAGGACAAGGTGAAGCTCGGCGAGGAGCAGCTAGCCGCGCTGCGAGAGGCGATCGACTAGTCTACAATAAACATCCACCGATCGTACGATCGAACAATCGATTTCTCGTTTATATCGGTTCCATCGAACCTCTCGACATACGACGGAAAAACAAAGCAAATCGAGAAACGAAGGACTCCGACTTTCAGTCTCGTCGAAGCTTGCGAAAACGAATTTTCATCCCCGAATGCCGAGCGTGTCTCGCGAATCGGTGAATGGAAAGTGATAATACTAACCGATAGGCATCGGTAGCTTGAAATTATTTTTTAACCGCCTCTTTGTACATATATATATTCGTAGTCCTAGACGGACGAAATCGTCGAGGAGCATTTTCGTCTAGCGAAATTGTTGTACTTGTCCTCTCCTCTCTTATCCCTTTCCCCCACCCCCCACCCCCAGTTCTTGCGACCAAGAGAAGAGTTTTATATCGATCTACGTCTGTGTACACTTTTCTGCTTTCATTCGGAGATACAGAGACAGCCGTCAGTGCCTAGTCGATGCCGAGCTCGCGTCAGTTGTTACCCGTGGCTCGCCTAATTGAGGAAAACGTTGTGTCTTCGAGGACGACGCTGAGGAAAGAACTGTTGTGCTATCTCGTGTATCGCAGAAGCTGTCTAGAGTATTTTCTGCCTAAATTAGATTTGTTCGTACAACGTTTAATTGTTAGTGTCTTGTGCAGGCGTTGAAGTCTCCGAGCAGCTCAGAAAGATATAGTGTTTGAACACGTGTGAAAATTTTAATATTACAGTTCATGAATTTATTATACAGTTTCCAACGTTTATACAATTTTTATGAAAGGTGTGATATATATATTTTCTGTGAAAATTCAATTCTTTCGTGTAATGATCGTCGGTCCAGTGTCTTGCGCTGGCGTTGAAGTCTCCGAACAGCGCAGGGAGCTTTGTAATTCTGCAGGAATTACAAGTTTAAATTAATTTCAGTCAAATGTCCATTAAGTTTACGTGTCTGTCAGTTCTTTTGTAATGGCTAAAAAATGTTTAAGCGGTTAGAATATAATAAGGAAATTATCTATCAATTTTTTGCACATTTCTCAGACTATTCCCAGTGTACGAAAAATCTGTAGATTCCAAAATTTGGAATTTTCGAAGCTTATGCGTTCACGTTTCGAGCGCAACAGTTCGTTCACAGGGGCGCGAGCCGCGGGGTGATTGACCTAGAATTACTTCTGGTGCCTTCTTATATACGAAATGTGATATAAGGGTAAGGAGTCACGTGGTCGTGAGATGTGTCCGAACAATGGCAACCAAGCGGCGTGTTGTGTAGCGTGTACATATTATACATTATAAACGAAGAGAAAGGTAGTCGTTTAAGCGATGATACAGTTGTAGGAAACACACAGAACACACTAGCGAAACACACACACGCACACACACACAACGAAACACAGGAGAGACACGCATAACTCGGAACTACTCTACATGCTCACCGTATACAACGATTTATTATTACTTTGTACGTTTTATTCTAACCCCAGGGGCTCCCGTGAGCCTCTATGACGCTTGTGATCTTACTTATCTCTGTACGGCCGAGCCAGGGAATCTCGGAAACCTGGATGATGAAGAAAGGGATTTTCGAGCCTCCGTGGGCGGTCTTAAGAAAATTTTATGCCTCGGTCGTTTTCGAACCTGTTTCGTACCCTTCAACCTTCGTCCGATCCCCCTCGTTCTCAATCCTTACTGCTACGCTTCCCGTCTTCTCCTTTGGCGATCGTCTCGCGATTTACATGGTAAGTCGACGACGAATCCGGGAAGAAGACTCCAGACAAAATTCAACGGGATGGGTCCTCCGGTTCTTTGAGCTTGGTAATGAGACATTTATCCGACGCAACAAAGACTCCGAGATGGAATCCTTCCTCTTGCACGCTCCTGCGAACGGCTCGCCATTTTATTCTACAAATTTCGTTTGGAATTTCTTGCTGAGGTAGTTGGAAAATTCAAACGACTGCCTAATCAACACGACGACTGCCACGTAATTTGTCGAAGCTGAGATTGCTTCGGGCGGAAATCGAAAAAGATTGAAAATTGTCTGCCTCAACAGCGCATGAAGTTTTCGAGGTAGTTAGGTGTGCTCGAGTTGTGAGAGTTATGAGCAGAAATTACAGAATATCGAAAATATTACAAATCGATGTTTGCATAGTTCAGTTTCTCGTTAAAATTGTGGCGAGCTGTTCCGTGAGGATCGCGAGGGAAAATTGTCTCCGCGCGTGAAAGACTGAGCACAGGGCATAAAATTTCGCGACACGTTTATAGTCAGTTTTCTGTTCCTCGTTTGTTTCTCGCGCCTATACGACGGCGACATTGTAATCTCGCCAATCGGAAGCCGTAGCCGCGTTTCCGTAACGTGCTTGCAAGCAACGTTATTTATTACTTCCGATCAACGCGGCGTATGGCAAATAAAACAAATTGTAAATAGAAGAAGAAGAAGAAGAAGAAGAAGAAGAAAAAGAAGAAGACGAAGAAGAAGAAGAAGATGAAGAAGACGAAGAAGAATATGAAGAGGAAGAAGTTTCTCGTCCGATCAACGGGAAGATTGACGGAGAAAGAAGACGACGAAGAAAATGGAAAAAAACCATGGTGCTCTGCATAATCTATTTTTTACGAGATGAAACGTTCCATTAATCGTGTAGGCTATTTACTTGTAGCTTAAGGTCATTACTATTTAATAGTGAAACCCACTCTGTACATACTCTTCTTCAGCATACAAGTTTAGTTTTTAACGTGATGCGAGGAGGACCCGTTTTTTTTTCTCAAGGGCTCGTTACACCTTCCAATTATACATGCTCGTATGCGCGTCATCACCCATTATACACACACGTACACGTACACGTACCACACGCGTAAACGACGACGCTAGGTCGTCGATAGTCTGACAATATTATCGCATATTTCGAATGTATTACGAAATCATTACGATAACTACCTTTCCCAAACTCGCTTGCAATAAATAACACGTTGGAAATTATCCTACCATGTTTATATTTTCTATTTTCCCATTACCAAGGTCCTATAAAATAGCTCTGGAGCAATAAAGAGTTAAAACCGTAGGAAACCGGCATCCTGGGAATCCTTGTGCATAATCCAAGCATAATTTTATCGAGCAAAACTAATTAATAAATTAATTATCTCTGCTGGTTTAACGATTATAAAAATTTCTTTCGCCAACCATGTTGTCGAGCAGCCTGACATCCCATAAGGCCTACATCTATATCTCGTTGTAGATTGTACAGAAACTGTAAACGATCTTTTTAAAAATATTTATTAAGATGGAACAAGTTTTGCAGTGAAATATCAATCTAGCTCCATGAGGCGGCGAAACGTTGAAACAGGTAGCCAAATTTTATCGACAGGTGATAAGGATGCTTTAGAATCTCTGACCACAGCCCAGGTACAGAAACAGACCGATGACATAATGTATTTTTGAAATCTCATATCGGGGATACTATAAATAATAGAGCAAATAAAAGAATGCTCTGTCCTTTTAATTGTTGCTATGCGCAATGATCGACGACAATTACTGGATATTACCATGTGCGGTAACACGGTTACCGACGGGCAACCCACATTACATGTAAACATTTATTTTGCATTTTAGCACAATCACTTTATGTAAGAACCGACAATGAATAAATAAGGACAATGTAATGAAAAGACGTATCTGCGTATATAATTAATGAAGCCTCAATTTTTTCCGAAGGTCCAACTTGTCGTTGAGTTATACTACTGAATTTCGAAATTTTTCGAATTTTCGTGCCACCTCTTTCACTATCATATTCTCCTAATAGAAAATTCTAATAGGAGAACATGATAACAAAAGAGGTGGCATGAAATTTTATACCACCTCCTTCGATATCGTATTCTCCTAAAAAAGATTAATAAATCCACACTAATATTAAGTTACTCTATATTTCAAGTTCGACTAGGTTTTTTTAATTAAAATATTTAAAGAGTGACGAAGGGTATTCTCGATAACATTACTTACAAATGGGAAATAATTAATTTACTAGCAAATTTATCGTTGCTCACCGCGATAGGGAACCGTCAAAGTCAGTGGAAGGGGAACATCTCCACACACGATTTATAATCCGGGACAACGTGTCAATTCGTTCGTTTTACCCAGCCGACAGTTCACGCCTTCCATTTGTATTCCCGGTGTGTCCGTAGGACGTAATAATAATCTCTCTTTCAAAGGAATGTCGAATGAAAGCGAATGCAACAATACGCGTATAATTTCGTGCGTGCAAATGATTCGGTCGTCGTCGGCTTACTTTGACGATCGCGAGAGTAAACGTTGCCTAAGAGCCTGTCTTTTCCGACAAGCGCGATATACACGTACCGGCGTATCTCAAACAAACGTTGCCCTGATTTCCCATTGTAAAGATCGTCGATCTATAACAACGTGTTAACATAACACACAATTAAGTGTCACCTTTGAGCACGATTCGATAACGATCTTCGACAATATAATTACTACACCATAAATTACATGCATTTATTGTACTTCAGATGTCGCGAAAGCATTGCGAAATAAAACATTGAACGCTCCATTTTGTTTCTAAGCAAATTCTAAATATCAAGAAATTCGCGTTAAAAACCGCTGCTTCAAATTTTATCGGCAGATTTTTATGCTATATAAAAGTTTTCTGAATTCCAACAAGCTGGAGTGAAATGGAAATTTTTCTTTTTTTAATAGGTTTCAGATAGGTGGAAAATAAATTTCCTTATTAAGAAAAATAGTTTACAAGTGTCCGCTTCAAAATATCGATTCTACGCGAAAATGTGACTGCACGAGTATTATTTTTTTCCAGTCACTGTTGGTGACGTTCGAAGGCGAAGTCCGCGAAACGCTGTTTTTAGAATACGAAATAATCATGCAAGTATGATTACTTTTTTGTCTGCCCATTATGCTGCGCGTGTGGGAAATAACAAAATACTGACTCAGCTGTGAATTACAATTCTCGTCGACTGTTCTGCCGCGTAGATTCCCAAAGACTCTGTTTGAAAATTCTTTTATAATTTACAGTGCCGCGTAGTTTAATGACCGGAGGTGTAATATTAGTTGAGGATTGAGACGAAAGTGAATAGGATCGTGGCGCTACGAGGGATTTACGGTGACACGTTTTCCACCAAAAGATTATCTCGGTTCGACAACGTTTACACACTACTGTCGGCGAACGAAACGGACATGGGGACAAATGGACGTGGCACAGGATACAGGCCCACGCGAGTGCACTCTCTTCGCCTCCCACGGTCCTTCTTTTACGCCGCAACGTATCGGCGGCGTTATAAAGTGCAGCTCGGATAAACGAATCTGAATAAGTGCAGTCGAAACGAGAACGGTGTCCAACAACTTATTTTTCCCAAAGAAAAAATCGCCAAACTCGAAACTTCTCACAATTTCTTCCAACGGCTTCTGACAACAAACTATTCCCAAAAAACATGCTAGAAATTATGGCACTCAAAAGATAATCGTTCGACACCAAGAGAAAAAAAATTATTTCAAAAACTTTGTACAATTACCATGCGTTGAATAGGACTAGACTTACATGTCTGTCTAGTACTGCCTTATCTACTGTCGCGAACCTATACTTTGTAAGTAGACTACAGTTCTTGCATTTATGATAATATTAATATATCAATATTTTCAAGTATAAGAATACATGTTAACAGATGTCAATAGCATTTTTGATTAATACTTAAGATCAGAATTTATTCGGAAGACAGCTCATTCAGAAGACCTATTCGTTGAAAATAGTTGCTCCTCGCAGTTTCACCGAACTCGGAATTAACGTGGCGACTGTTAATTCACTTTCTCTGCTCCCAGGTTTCTGCAGCCACCGTTTGCTCAATTTAGCAGCAACAACCGCGTCCTCGCAAACGAATATTCTACAGTTCCCATTGCGATGATGTAAGGGATTACGTGTGCCCCGTAGAACACTTTCATTAGCAGCACTTTCTTCGGTATTATTGTGCATCGAACTGGTTCTCGCATTCATTAAAGAAACGTTAACAATGCGACGCCATAAATCTTTCCTGTAACAACGTCCGCGCGCTTCATAACACATCCTCCGCCGATCGAGTATCATCGTTTCGCAAGATCGTACGAGCCGGGACGAGTTTGTTACATTGCTCCTCCGATTCCGAGCGAAAAAACTGCTCCGAGACGTGAATGCTCAGCTGGTTCTTAGGCTCGCGTTGCACACGGAAAACGCTGTCACGAGCGATCTGTACTATGGACATCGATAAGTACAGTGTTTGTCGTTCTTGTCGTCGCCCGATGAATGCTCGCGCTGTGCAAACGTCGTCCCGTCACTTTGTTTCCTGAAAAACACGCTGACACGTAGCACGTGATCCCAGAACAGTGGAAATGATATACACGGTGCTTTAAAAAATATTATACAACATCTTATTACCGAACAATATTCTGTCTCAATAAATTCCGATTCAAAACAAATAATATGTTTACTGAATAATTTTCTCTTCGAATATATTCCGAGTCTGAACAAATTTTTCATGAAACAACATGATTTCTGAATAAATTCAGAATAAATTGAAGAATATGTTTCCCAAATATATTTTGATTCTGAATAAATAGCAGATCTAATGGGATGGTTGGAAACAGGAATTTTCGTAGAGCGTAAAATGCTAAATAAAAGAAGACGCAGGACGGGAACATGAAAGCACGACTCGGTTCAAGCCTGATTCCATCGCTGCGAATAAGATAAACCAACAGCCGTGTTGTTGAACTCGTGTCGCGTATAATGCGGCTGACTTCTCTTTATGCGTTTGTCCGCGGGCCCGCAATAAAACGCGCGCGCATATATTATGCAGCCGCCTTTTCACGAGGACCACCTAGACGGCCCATGACCCTGGACAATGATGATCTAACCGTTTCCGATCTTGTGGGAACTCTCGCCGTTCCATTGGGACTCGATGAGGAAACACGTCGGAGGCGATGACCGTGCGAACAACGGACAATAAAACGATTTTATGGAATTTTACATAGACAATACAATCGGTTAAATGACACTTCAGTGTCGGTAATTAAATTGCACTTTGAATTATAAATTTATGCGCGTGACAGTCGCGATTTAAAATGTTTGAAAAACAGTTTCCGAACAGAACAGTGCGGACTTTGTGCATTTATAGTGACCGCAGTTAATGCATTAATATGTCGCAGACTGCAGTGAGTGCATTAATATCGTCAATGGGAATATTTTTCTCAGGTTCCAGATCGTCCACCAATTGAAACTCGAAGTCTCATTGTTCTTTGTAGAGCTGCAGCTAATTAATAACGAACGCAAACAGATCCGCGATGCAGTTACTCATTCGAGTATCAGACATCGCGTGATATCGGTCAACGGCAGTTTGTCTAGATCCTCGGCGTCGGGCATAATACAATGATTATAATGCAATCGTTTAAGCAGGCTCGAGTATATAGTGTTATTGAATGGCTAAATGGGAAACGCTGGCAGCGATATCGGGGCCCAGCGCGTGCACATCATTTTCAAGATCTCCTCGAGAGCGAATCCTCGCGTGACGTGAATGCCTCGCATGCTACGTCGCGATTTAAACCACCGTGAACGCGACCTTTTCATTTATTACGCTCGACGAAATTGAAATTGCTCCACTACCCGACTCTGGCGCTCCAGATTTTTCTAAATTCCACAAACAGAGCAAACAGGTCCCTTAAAACACGATAAATAGATTTTCTGGAAAGACTGAGCGGATGAAATTGAATTATTACATGTATATTCTCGAATCTGAGTTCACATTGGTCCAGTAGCGTTCCAATCGAGCTCTGGCTCGTAACTGGAATAATGTCGTCATTCCAGTAAACAATCGAATCAAACGTCCGGATCGACAATCAACTTTTGAATCCAGTGTTTACTCCCACGAGACAAATAATATTCGAGTTCAGTAATTGGTTGTTTCACCGTGCAGTCTGTCGTTGCGGTTCGCAAGACGTGGCTCGCTTAATATTCCGGGAATGCTCGTATAAGCGGTCCGATATTGATGGGTAAGAGCGTCTGATTGCGAAGGAGGTCAATGTCAACTGAACCGTGAGATAGAAAGCCTGGGAAAATTGACCCGCGGCCTGCACCAGCTGCGCCGTCATACACGGCGTTGTTGCATCCTCCTCGTAACGGGGCCATTTTTCTAGAGAAAGACCGGAAGCGGGTAACGAGTGAAAATGATTTCACCGAATTCCAGCGCGGATTCGCGCTACGCTCGCTATACATGTTCCACGAGCGCAATCTCTTTCTCGGCGCATCCGACCGCGAGCGGTATCGAAGCAACTACTTTAATTGCAGGATGTCGTTAGACCATTGCGACCCGTGAATTACTTCATCCGCTTGACCATGGGGTAGCGACACCCATGGAACACGATTTAGTCGAAATCGACGCCGATTACGTATCGAAAGGCAGAAAATTGCAACCACAATTGTTGTCCGTTTGCCGAGTCCAGCGATCTCTGGATCTTCATGCTTTTATGCCGAGTGGACATTTTTAAAGTTAAAAAGTTTTCTAATTGATAAGTGGGACCCGTTCCTCGTCTCAGATTTTACCAAATATGCTGTGAAATTTTCATTTCGCATAAAGATCCGTAGCGTTTCACTGGAAATTGATTACGTGAATTTGGAAACATTGTTCCTGTGTTAGCAACGCGTTAAATTGATAAACCCATTGAGGTTTAAACCAAAACGGTGCTCCAGCGTCACCGACTTGTCAACGTACAGTTACCCACGAAGTAATTGCTATATAATGCTCTAATCGTGAGAGTCGATCTGGTTTCTCACGTGTGTATGCAGTTTTAAGCATGGTTTTTAACGAGGCCGTTCAAGCAACGAAGCTGACGCGAATTTCGGGGCTACGACAGCAATCTCGGCGAAGCTGCTCCGTGATTTCGGCTCGGCAAAGTGCAGAAGCAACGGCAGTGACAGAGAGAGAGAGAGAAAGAGAGAGAGATCAACTTCGGTAATTAAGTGGGAGCAGCTCAAGCTGGCAGACATTAAGCGTTGTCCCTTTGTGACCGTGCAAACGCAATTTAATCCGGTTTGCCGAGTGGCAGTCGGATCGCGACCTCCCCATAAATTCAAGTTAACCCCGCCGGCATGGCAGTCAGAAGTCAAATATCTTGATCGGCGCCATCGGTCTCTGTCGCTATCGTCGAAACGTCTCTCGATTCGTCAGAAAAAATATCTGACGTCGGCCACCCTCGCGAGAGACGACGATCTTCTTTATTGGCGACGCGCTGGAAATTCAATTTGATATCGAACGAAACGACGCGAGACGACACCGCTGCGTTGCACCGTGGTGTCACTCTGTTTCCTCGTGATCGTTCGAGGCTCGACAGGGTCAACGGAGTACCGGGACGAAAATGATTGTAAATGGTTTTCGGGTTCTTGGCGCTTCGAACAACCTGTCGGTTCTCCCTAGCAGATTGACGGGGCTCTTTATTATTTAGTAGGGTGATATTAGGTTGTTGCGCTTGAGATGTCCGACTTTTACAGTAAGACCTTTTCCTGAGTAAATTTATTGTCCAAGGCGAGCACCATTACGCATACTGTCCGTGAATCACAAAATTCCGTGTCACGGTAGAAACCGAATTTCTTCATCCTTCACGTCTTTCATTTACTGCTTATTTATTCAATTAAAATTCTAAATAAAATTTGTTTTCTCTCAGAGGGTCAAAATGCTCCTGGTAGATAAGCGTTAGGCGCTTCCACCACATTTTCGACGAAGCTGATTTTCCACGCGGTCCGACACCGCGCATCCAGATAAAACAGAGTACACGAAGCAGCAGTTAATTTCCGGGGGGACGCCGGTATCTATGGAATTTCCATGGGGTCCGAAACGTCAGACGCCAGACTATTGATTCGAAGCTACCCAATGCCTAAGCGAGACGTTTTGGGGAGCCCGGGTCGAATGAGCCTGATAAAGCGACTGAAGAGCATTGTTCTCTCGCCGAGATACTCTCTGGTAGCAACAGCTCGAACAGCTGACACGATCCTTGCGTGGCGGCCTTGCGTAATTCGCATTACGTAATGGCGGTCGCGCCGATGACAGAGGCTTGGATCGGCGTCATCGGCTTTGTCCCAGGCTAAATATCGATCACTGTCCCGCATACGCGTTATTATCGCGGGTATCGTTGCCCTGTGCGATTTCCCGTTGTCCTGGCGCCCCCCGATTCCCATTAGAAAGAAACGCGCCAGCCATGGCGACAGTTATGAAAGACTGCTTACTATGTCTCTCGTCGGTGATCATTGCGCAATAAAACTTTATTCGCGACTGTCTTCGCTCGTTTGCGGCCTCCTCTCATTCAGCTTTCTGTTTAACACTGATTCCAGTCCCGTGAGACTGTGCCTCCGGTCTCTAACAACATTTATGACCCCTTCTTTGCAATAAGTGAACTTTTAATTGCTTTATTGACTTGGGGATTTTTATTTTCACTATATTATTAGCTTCTCACAATATTTACTAACCCCTTTCGGCACAGTTCAATTTTTCTCGATTGCTCTATCCGCCGGAGATATTTTTTGGAAAATTGTACATTTCTCCTAAAATTTGTTCACAGTGATAAAATTATGACGTTACACCCAATGATTCCGTAGGCACATTTTGTACGTCTCGTTGGTTGATCTCGACGCACTTATAAAAGTGTTCGAGAGGTTCGAGGACTGCTTTTAAATAATACAGGAAACAGGTTCGGCCTGGAGATTTAAAAAACATATAAACAGGGGCGCGATTCATTGTCGATGCAGATTGAATTCGCTGGTCCCCCGCGGTATCACTTTCTCCGTGCCGTATTGGAAATGTAATGCGGGGAGATCTTCCAGGGCTACAGGGGCTAGGCTTCTTACTATTCGGAGAAATATCCGCATATTTTAAAGCGGCGTTCGTGTCGATGAGCGTGGTAGTCGTCGTGCCTATTGTCTAAGTTCGATTATGGAGAGGCTCACATCCGCCCTGCGTTAATTCGGTCTTTGTGCTCGTTCGCTTCGACACACCGCGAACCTATAATTACACTCAGAGAAATCACGTTCCCCGTTCCTCGTTCTCGCTATCGATACGCGACGATGTTTCCGGGTCGAGGAAAAATGCTCGAATCACAATCGAGAGCACTTCTACGCGTTGCCGATTGTTACTCAATCTGTTGAGTAACACGTTACTCAATATCGTAAAACACAGAATTCTAAAACATCCTCTTGCCATCACTTCTCGGTTAGTATTGTTCCCACAGGTCGCCATTTTTCTTCTTGAAAGAAAAAGAATCGGGACAAAGAATTGGCACAATTTAAAGTAGCGAAAAGATGTGCCATTCTCTACTTACTAAAATTGATAAAAAAAACAGTTTTTACTTTATTTCTTTGCAATTGATGCATAAAATTTTATATTTTGCAAGATTCGCAGTCCAATAATTATTATTGAAGAAAGGAACGAATTTATACGAAAATTTTAATTTACCTCGAAAGTGGTCACAATGTCCATGAACCAAGAATTAATGAGCTCTGATTTTCCAATGAGGAATTGTTTCGCCAACAGGAAAACAGCAATTGCTTTGTGTTTCTGCTTCCGATGAATTGCTCCTGTCCAGTATGACGAACATAACATTTTTCCGTATAAGCAGAACCACAATACGGACATTCAGCTGGTCATTCATCGCGCAATACCGAAGATTCATGGAGGATTCAAGGACACGGGGGTAACGCGTTCCAGTTGCCTGATGAATATCTCACGAGGCGATCACAGACATGTCTTACAAATCTTGTCAATGTGTACTGTGCCAGATCAATGGCAGCGATACATAGTTTTGCGCAACGATCTCGGACGCCCCACGAACAAGAGATCCGTTTGTGACTCCGGTGGCGCCTGACCGATTAATCCTGAGCGGAAGTCAGTGAAGTACGACTTCTGCGGAACATGAAGTGTGTCATCGATCTGACGCGTCTTTTTCCGAGTAAGCCATAGCAATTGTCTTCGAGGGTTCTAGGAATATCAGATTCCTGAATCCGCATTATCCTCAATCCTTATGCAATCCTTTCCATGAGGATTTACTCATTTTTGTTACAAATATGTAAAACCCACAGTGTCTAGTGTATGTAATCTTTTGTACAGATTACCATATCGCCAAATATAATACTCTACATAGATCAATCTTTCCCCCACACTTCTGCAGCCAGTCTGTTCGAGAAGTAGATCGTATCGACGCCGATCTCCGTTCTGTCAGAAAGTGAAACCCGTCGCGAGGCATTTTGAATTGTTAATGTCGAATTCCGGGACGAGATTTGGGATAGGCCGAGGGCCCGGTGTCTCGTTGCTGTTTCCCATTCGACGGTGGTTCGATCCTTATAAGAAGCGTCGCGTCGTCTGGTGTGCGTCCCCAGACGCGAAACGAAATGAATTCGTGGCCGCGAAGTGCGTGGAGCATAATCGCACCCACGAGAAACACCATAACCGGGCGTCGCGTTACGTCTTTATCGCGCAGGCCTCCCCACCCCCACTCCCGTCTCGCCAAAACGGGGCCCCGGTTCGGGTCCCGAGGGCGTGGCTTCTCTCGCCAATTTCCAAGGACAGAGACATAAATCTCTGCGCTAGAATAATCCATCATTCTTCTAACGCCATATTCAATCTTTATCGATCCATGCAATAAATAGTGTTGCATTTTATTGCTTTGACTTCAGATAATGAAAGTCCTTTTGTAATTACCAGACTGTGGATTTTTTGGAATATTTTCACAATTAGGATTATCAATGGAAGAAGTAAATTTCCGTTTGGCTCTCTTGCCTGGCAAGTGACGTATTTTGTTTTGCATAAAGACGTGCAGTCCGACGATCGAATTATTATTTATATGGAGCCACCTCGGCGCGCATACGTAATTTGAAAAACTAAAGGCGACGGTGACTTCTTTCAAGGTGAACCGAATCGGGAACGACGTCCACCTCCGGATCGGTTGCACGTGTCGCGATCTCGTTTGCATCGGTACTTGCGACAAACGCGGCCCGGTGCATTCCGCTGCGGCCATCTTCGTAGGAAAGTCCTCTTGCTTTTGAAGATCGACCCATGAAAACTGGAATTTGTTTTCTTCGCTGCGAGATTGCTGCGTCGTCCTCCTCGCGAATGGAGAGTGGTCCGATCGGATGGAACTTTTGTAACTGCATTGAGGATTTTTATGGGAATCCTCGTTTTCAGAAACTGTCCCGCAAGGAGCTGAATAAGTGCAGCGGAGGGCTCCACTTTGCTTTAGGGGTGCAGTGAAAATAAGTTGAAAGGAAAGATAAGATCAAGTGGAGTTAGGTGATGGTGACAAAAGCAGGACTGTTTTCTTGGAGGATTCTTCAGAGATATCATCTTTGGAGGGAACTGGAGGAAACACTCGTTCGCTCGCTTCTCTTCTACACGTTTATTCGACGACAAATGTTTCGACGTTCCAGTGATCTAATTCACGATTCAATCCGCAAAATTGCAGATCCCGATGCTCTAACGGTAGCTAAACAGTACCAGAACGTTCATGCTATTCGTGAAGACGATGTGAATCTATAGTTTCTGCAGATATTGAGAAAAATCCTGCATTCTGCAATGGAAAATCGAAGCAGCAGATCAAAATCGATCGTCGATCTCAATGCCCGACGCTTGTCACTGACCTCATCCATCCTGCTCTCAGCTTTTTGCCCTCGTAGCAGCATCCTGCGTACGAAAATGACGGAAGAAACGTTGTACACGGTATCCCGGGGGAAGAAACAGTGTAGAAAATCCCGTGGCACGATCGCTCGAATCAGAGTAGTCGACCACCGGGGTCTTTTTACCATGAGTCATCGCTCGTGTGTCGTTTCTACCCGTTTCTCTCTCGTGTTCCTCTGCCTCCTCTTTCTGTTCGCTCCCTATCTATCTCTCTCTTCATCTTCCTCGCCTCCGTTCCTTTTCTTCGTCTCGTGGGATCGCACAGTGGTCCACAACGTCTTTTCAGCGGTTCCACAATCTAATTTCTGCAGAGGATTCAACAAAACTGACAACTCTCCATGGCTTCAGAAATATTTTTATAGGTATTTTTGAAAATTTGGAAATTGGCTAATGACAATTTAGCGATTAATTCTGTGACATGAGAATCGTTGAAATTTTATACATTTATTTTTAAAGTTATTACTTGGGCGAGTTTCACCACACATTTTTGTACAAATCAAACATTTTATCTAAACAAATTTGTTCCTAGGTAGACTTTTTGCTGGTAATATGTGCTATTAATATCGAAGAATATTTATGGGTGATATAGAAATTACTAATATTACTGTAAGTCAATAAAATTCTCAGTCTGATAGTGGCACATCTTTTGCAGAGAGTAACTAATGTTGATGGTAAATTGTAGAATTCGAGACCACAGCGTCGTCAGGACTACCAAGTCGCGTCTACTTCGCTGGTAGGTATTCACCGAAAAGAAAGCGAAGAGAAAGAAAATGGCCGCGTCGAGAACCGGTGGAGGAGGCAGAGGAGGATGGAAGAGGACAAAGGCTCTCGAGGTGGAGGCTTTGAACGAACCGAAGGGAACCGAAGGAACCGAAGGGTATACAGCAGACTCGGCCGGCCAGGCTCCGCGTGTATATCGTCGTCAGCCAAACCGAAAAAAGACCCGTCGTAAATGTTGCTTCGACGTAGGCCGGGCAGTAAAAAAATCGACACAGGCGCCGAAACGTTGGCCGCGATTTAACCGCATCCTCGGCGAACCATCGACGAGACCCTGTCGGAAAAGAAACCTTCGTCGACGCCGCCCCGGTCGTAACAAGTTCGAAAAATGCTCCGGCAATAGTGCCACACATGCATCTCGCAGCACTGTCGTTGCACATCCTTGAAATTGTTGCCTCAGACTCTCGCAACCATACGCCAAGTATTGGCAAATTTTTCTAGATCTCCATTGGGCTCGCAGAATATTTTTTGAGAAATTTAAAGATGGGACAAACTGTTCGTTTTTAGAAGGATTACATTTTCTGCTGAAATTTGGGTGCTTCGATTGACTGGCAGAGTTAGGGCAGACCAAAATCGAAAAATCTATCGGAGAATGAAGAGGGGAACGCACGCATAAAGATAATGGACGCGGCGCTACTTAACGGTTCACGGCCGCGTAGGGATTCGACATTCCGCGGATTTACGATTCTCGCCCCGAGGACTGAATTATGGCGGCTCATAGCCCTTCGGAGTTGGCGCATTTGCAAACCCGTCGTGGCGTGCTCGGCCAGGTTTTGCGCGTTACATTTTATATCCGGCGGGTGCATGCCACGACAGGTACTTACATAGCCGGGAACAGGCGTTGCAACGCGCGTTTCAGCGTAAGGTTGCAAGTGAAAATAACGAAGAAACCATCGCGGGGTTACGGGCCTCTTAACAATTAGCGCGTACCGTTCGCGCCACGGACCTTCGACACCCATAAATACACGCGCACGGCGATAATGAAACAAGCCGGTCGAAAAATCCAGACGCCGCCGCCATTAAACCGGACCGTCCTCGCCTCGGATAATTAAGCCTGTTTTTCTCTTTTTCGAAGGCTTTCCCGTTAACACCGTCTCGACGATAATGCTCGCCGGCGGTGAACAATTCATTGCGTGAGTCTTTGCAAACAGGCGTGACGACTTTTTACTGAATTCTGCAAGATTTTAATCGCGTGGTCGGCTTGGACGCCATGTTGGCGCGCAGTGGCCTCTATCGGTAGAAACGGAAACTATGGTCGTAGTTATTCATTCTTTGTGGATTTGTGAATTTTAATGTACTTTTCTACAGGGAATCAATTTGAACTTTTTAAAAATAAATAACTGATGGAATTATTGAAGAGAGCAATAAACTTCTATCTAATCCCAAAACTGTGTTTCCATTAATTTATCCACCCTCATCAGTTTATTCCACTCTTCCTGCACTGATCACGAAGCATAACATTCTTTTCGCATATCCTATGAAACACCTCTTGATTAATGTACTGTTACATACGACTAATAGATGCAAATGGCTCATGAACATACCATACATGAAAAATGTTGCTCCATAAAGGATACAGAGTAATTTATGGACTGTTGCTCCCAATTATTAACGTTAAAGGCCACATTAAGTGAACGCAAGGTCTTAATACAACAAGGAAATAGGATAATAAATATCTCCGCAGTGTCTAACGCTTTTCAAACACAGCAATGGGGCGTTCCATTACTGTCGAAACGCTAATTACACAGACCAGTCCTCAATCGGGAGGGCAGAAACAAAGCATCGAGAGATATTATCCAAGATTTTGAATAAACACCGAGCAGATAGGATCGAAACTAAATGGTTTCTATTTACAGTAACAAGAGATAAGGATAGCCGGCGCGAACTATGCAATCTTTCCGCGGTATCGCATTCTGTGCGGACTCAGCAGGTGTTCTAACGCTGTCTAGCAGTCGCGCGCGGTGTATTAATAACGCAAATACGTTCCGCAACAATGCGAATTGCAAAACCGCTTGATCCTGGTTAAAAGTCGCTAATCTGGACGGCCTAATGACCGCTAGGGATAATAAGCTAGGTTCCGAAGAACAACGGTGGCCTCAGATCTGGCTTGAATCGTTCAGCATTAAATTAAACAGTTACTATTAAATGCACAATACGTTCTCGTACATACTGCCATTAAATGGCAAAAAAAAATTTCTACAGAAACCTTCATTTTGACACGTGGACCGTACTATAGAAGTTTACATTGACAACTTTGTGCGTCCGCGAAAGGGAATTCGCTCCCGGCAGAAATTTCGCCAGATCGAATAATAATCGTCGTTACACCGTGGGCCGGGTTCTTCGATTAACCCGGATAACCCCGTGGGTCCCCAAAGGATCGTGATAATGCGATCTGCCGCGTTTATCTATCGTCGATTCGTGGCTTCGAGCAACTCCCTCTTGCTCAACCCGGGGCCGAGAGCCCAGTGATTCACGAGTCGTGTTGCACGTTACGATTCCAGCGTGATACACATAGAAAACCCAGCCGCGTGCACACGCGTGCATTTCATGCAGGTACGGTCTTGCGACACGTTCATCTACTCTCTAATTACCCGCGCTTCCTTACACACGCTCGGGATCCGTGTTCAACTTATGGCTGTCCAACGGCGCCTAAAAGGAGCCTCAATAAGGCTACTCATCTGGAACTACTTTTTAATTCGTAAGGACTCACTAGACATTGATCCTTTCGATTTCGTTAAACATTGCAATTGAATAAAGTATTTTAGAACCATCCATGCAATGGTTTTCTGAGGATTGCACGAGGTTTAAACGAGCAGCGAATCCTTTCTCTGATGTTCACCTAACTAGACCGCAGCCCAGGTTGTTCTAATGTCCGAACACTTTCGTCGGGCAATTAATTCTTTCAGAATGAGGTCTCTGTCCGCCAGGTAGCGGTCAAGCATTCACGTTCACTCCGTTTCACTCCTGTGCGGTGGTTGAACGCGGGAACTAACCGATTCATGAACGCGTTCCCGTAGATCGTTACGATTATTGTAAAGCGTAACATGTCGGTGGCACGGCGCGGAGCGGCGGCGTGCAGAAAGCGTTCAAACTTGAAACTCTCGTTGCGGGGGAGAGTGAGTCAGAGCCGAGCTATCTCATAGAGCCGACTAGACGCGCCTGTTTCGTTTCGTTTCGTTTCGTTGTTGCCCGGCAATTACGAACCACGAGCCACGAACTGGTGAGGGTCGAGGAACGTTCACACGGGAGGGGTTGCCTTGCGAAATAATAAACGCCGGCTCCTTTATCGATTCGAGACACGGGGCCGTTGCATTGTGCTCTGGACAGTCACTTCTTGCAACCTGAACTCCGTTCTTCAACTCTAAATATCTCGACTGCGAAACGAAACGATTCGACTTTTTGTTTCATCAAAATTCGATGTGCCTTTCTAGGAAATTTTATTCTGTATTTTCAATTCTGTCTGTAGATTGTGCCTTCCTCTTCCTAACTGTGCCACTGTGTTAATGGGAACCCTGCAACAGTAAGACAACTAACTTATAAAAAAGAGGAAATTGACTTTGTAGAATAAAATATATAAAACAGACCAGCTGTGGTGAGTTTTTAGTGTTAATCCTTCTAAATCCAGTCAATTTGATTTACTTCAGAGGCTCGTGTGATTAACTATACCTCGCTGGGTTTGGGAAGATTAATTATTGATCAATTCCGGTTTGAGACTTCCTCGTCCGATCGCGTATATTAATTCTCACGTCCACGACTGTCAATCGACGACCACTTTAAATTCATCGGACTCCACAGTATGAATCATAGGCACGTGGTCGGCTATTAAATCGTTAAACACTAGGTGGGCTACCAGAAGTGTTTATAGACACTTAATATGTCGTGCGAGGCGATACCATTTGCATGATGGTTTTCGGGATATGCTTGAAATGCGTGGAGCCGAGTTAGGGGATGCCTCATGACTGAACCGGTGGGTTAAAAGGTATTTATTTATGCGAGGCGTGTTTTGAAGGGTACTGGTGACCCAAGGACCCTCGACTCGACCCTCCAATATTTATTTTACGTTTGTTTGTAACCTCGAATGTACCTTTCCATTGTCCCAGTGATACAGACACTGTACACAATTTTTTTAAATTGGTATTATCAACGTTACAGTAAAAGTGTACGTAGTACACGGAAGTGTATTGGTTCGGTGCCTTGTCTTTATGGTAAATCATGGCAGAAAGTCGTTAGAAGCAACACTGGTAGCACAATCGAGTCCGATCTATCTCTAGGGAACTATAGTTTGCATAAAAGAAAGTGGCGGCCATGTTGGGCACCGCCAACGCCGGCGCCTTTCATATTTTCTACAACGATTCTGACATCCGTCCGGTGGAACATGATTTACCTAAATTTTCCTTTTCTAACAGCTCTCTAATTAGTGTAAATTGCACAATATTTTACCGGGTACACTATTAGCAGGTTTCTGAAAGAAAGTCTCGTAATTGAGAATAAAAAAAGTTACTCTGATGTAAAATGTGCACCATCGATTATACGACTGACTGTAAAACGAGCTCATCTATTTCGAAAAAAATTCTCCATTGAGGAGTCTAAAGACCCAATCAAACACACCCTGACGCGACACGAGCTCAGGAAATCGACCGGAATCGAATCCACCGAACCGTGTCCGGCCCCATAGACAAACCGCATGTCCTCCCAATGACACGACACTTCCCCGAATCCAAACGGCTCCCTCGCAGCCAGAACCTGACGCAAAAGGCAGAACACGCGTCTCGCCTGAGACCGGGCGTACACTTTCTGCCCTTCGTAGTCGCGCGGCGCGGGTTCGATTCATCTTGACTTTTCAAGGCGAGTGTAGGGTCATCGTCGTCGCCCACGAAACGGACGAATCGGTATGAATGAACATCAGGTACGAGGGGGCCGGCGAGGTGAGCAGGGGGAGGCTCTTTTCGAGGGTGCTCACGTGCCTGTCACGTGAGGTAGGCACGCCCATTGTCTCGCGGAGAATGCAGTCGAGTCGTGTGTGCATGTGCGAGTCGTGCGGTGACTCTCTCGCACACGTGTTCATCAATATACAGGCACGCTTATGCGTTTGTGTGTGTGTTAGCGTGTTGCTGGCGGCGGTGGCACAACGCAGGTTACGAGAACGGTGGCTGAATATTAAAGAGGGGAAGAAGTAAAAGGCGATAGGATGTGACGCGAGGTGGAGACCGAACGGAAGTACCGCGACACCGGCGCTAATCGTGAAAGAAAACCGTTTTGCCGAGGGTCGTCTTCCTTTCGACGTCCAAGTGCCACGCTTTTTCTCGATTCAGCGTCCCCCTCCGTGCTCTCAAACCTCCTGCGAGCCTCCTCTTTGATAGTCCATTCGAAATAACGCCGGGGCCGCTGCGACATTCCCTACAATTTTCGTCTTCCATTTCAGCTTGGCGTCACGTCTTGCGATCAACAATCTTTAACTGTTTTACTTCATTTTAAGAAATGTCCGATTTCATCCGTTTTCCTACAGTTCTTCTTCGATATAAGACGATGGCTCGGGATGTGTTGCCCACAGTTTAGGGGTCCCACGTACTTGTCAGTTCTCAAAGCTCCGCTTCCAGTGCCACGTGTGTTTGTGCAAGATGACCCACTTAGGATGCAATAACCTTCTCTGTGACGCGATAATAATATTAAAAAAATGAGAACATCTAAGGGTCGATAAAGACTCCGAGTTGAAGGGACGCGTGTTTCGCGAGTGAATTCACGGCACGCGAGGGCTCGGCGTTCACGTATTAAAGATTCAGCAGGAAATGGCGGCGGCCGGGCTCCGTCGCCTAACACACCTAGGATCATTCTTCCCTGTTTATGCGGTGCCTGGCAAGGGCGATTTGCCATTTATTTTTCCGTCGGTCTCCGCTGTGCTTGCAATTCGCAACAGGGGGAAGCAAATTACTCGTGGCATTCGAGGAATTCTGGTATCGTGCACGGTATGTCACTCTAATTACTCGACGGCTGATCGAACACGGATCGCTGGGATTTGGCGATTGCCAGTGTTTTCGTTGATTAACCTCGTGGTACATCCACGAGTATAGCCGCATCTATGATAAGAATCAGTAGAAGCTAATCTAAAGAAATACTGTTGTACCATTCTCAATCAACTCGAATTATTCAGAAGCTGGATAAATATAGCTTCTGTATCTCGCAACGAACGCAGACAATTTCTATTTTGCATAAACATCCGCAGTCTACTGGAACGTTAAGAACAAAAGTTTGCGACTCGTAATGTGACGAACGCTTTCTAAACGTTCAGCTTTTCATTCCAGATCAGGCGAACACTTTCGTGGCTCATTCCCATTGTACGTCAAGTATAATTTGCATCACGGGGCATACAGTGTCAACGTCGAAACGGTGGAGAAAGACAATGGGGATCGATGTGGTTGGCGAGGATCGAGGCAACAGTCGCGATAGCCAATGACGGGGATGTTTTATTCGTCCTAATTGTGCCGGCGATTAGGCCTCGTTAACGAGAGTGGCTCTCGCAATGCTTTATCGACTGGTAAATTAATTGGTACGGATGTAAGCTGGCTCGAGATAGAGGATAGACGTAACCGTCTTACGGTTCGTTCGGGTCACGTGTCCTCCATTACACGATCCCAGAAAAAAGCGATGGGGTTTGTTGCGCCGTTGATGAAGAATAACGACGCGGAGAAATTCATGGCGGTCAGTGCAATGATGGGAAGTACCTAGTTGGGTGTTATCAATTTTGTAATAATTTTGCAATTCTCGAGCAGCATACAAAAATTATTTTAAAAAATTTAGGGACGAGTACCGAAGTACCTAGTTGGGTACTTCATTTCTATTGTGATAGATCAAAATTAACGGAATTTGATTAGGATTGTTAATTTTTAGACTCGGTAGAAGCTTGCAAGTGAAAACACCAATAAACAGGATCAAAAGAGGAGATCAGAGGGCAGGATGAATAGGAAAATTCGTTTTAAAATTCAACGCGTGTGTGTGTATATTTGCAACGTGCACTGTGCAAGGTGCAACCGTATAATGCACCCAGCAAAATGGAAATGGAGCGGGCAGCATCGGAGCGAAAACGAGCGAATGTAAACAGGCGGAGTCACGCGTGTGTGTGGCTGGGCCATCGAAGCTTCCGCTTGTTTAGCTCTGTTTGTTTTGGCTGCGCCGTGAGACGAGCTGCCTCGCTTTAACTCTCTCCTCCATTACTATCGCCGGTGTTATATTGCTCTTTAAACGGCTTTTTCCGTTTCGCTCTTTTTCTTCGGCTCCTTTTTTATTCGCCAACAGACGTCAGCCGGTTTTACGATGTCGTACAGCGGCGGACAAAGATCGACGCGTGAGAAATTCACCCTGCGTCGCGCGCCGGGTCTAAAACGACCCAGACCATTTCATAAGCCACTCCAAGACGGCATTACTGCAGACAAAAATCTTCAGACACAATTGTAAACGAACATCGAGTTGTACAAATTGTTGTGTACAAATCCAAATGTGTAACAGGTAGCAATAAAAATAATTGGACGACGTTCTGAAGGCATGGGAGAGTCTCCAAGAATTTTTTGAAATTTCTTAAACTACAAAAAACCCAGAGAAAAATTGGTTCGGTCTCGGACGACTAAAAATAAAATAGCAGATTCGCATGAGAAAAAGGAAACGGTGTCGACAAAGGAACAAAACGGTTGATGCAAGTAGATACGATTACCATGTCGAGCAGATTGCACGGAAGTATTATGTTTACCGCGTAAACCGGCAAAAACGCGTCGCTGAACCGCCATTCATTGTAAAATGCACGATTCCGATACGCCATTACGTGCGAACTGCAACTATCGGATATTATAGTCGCGTGACGGGAAGCTTTAACGTTTTTTCCGTTAGGGTAGGGAAGGTTATCTACGGATCGATAGATCGGTGCCCCCCTAAACACCGATGCGACAGCGGACGCGTTTACTAAACGTCTGGTCCCATAAACGGGTACGCCCTAATAAGAAAAATGCTCCTAATTGCAGAGGGTGTCTCTCTCTCAAGTATCTTTATTGTTATCGGCTATATAAGAAACTAGGGGGAAGATACACTGTGAGTGGAGAGTGCAATCGTGCTTAACGGATGTGTCGTCAAGGTCGTTTCAAGGTTAATGAACTGTAATTGCATACCAACTGCTGGAGTTAGCAGATAAATAGTCTGGATAAATAGTCCTCTGTAAAAATGACGATTAGTACATTTCAATTTTGCGATAGCTGATCGCTATACTGTTTCAACCAACAATACGCTTGTCAAATCAATATTGCAGTACATCTCTGTTGCAAAAAGTTAAAAGTGAAAGCAAACATGTACTTTTCTAAGTAATCAAAATTTACTTAGAAAAGTATTACTTTCACGAAATAAAACTGGAACCATGTTACATTAAAAAAAAAAAGGTTGCTAAGCCAATTCGATAGATAAAATGGAACAACGTAACTAAAAATTAACTGCGATAAACGAGAGTTGCAGCTCAAATTCCAATTTAATATCGAGCTCTCTCAATTAATTTCCGCGGCGGCTGAGTCGTTAAATGGGTCCCAAAGAATCCGGCCGGCATTTTTTAATTGCCAGGCGGTCGAGAGCTAAACGCGAAGAGAGAGAGAGAGAGAGAGAGAGAGAGAGAGAGAGAGAGAGAGAGAGGGAGAAAAAGGAGCGTGTAAGAAGTGAAAGTTCGGTGAACCGAAGATTCGAGGGACGTAGACCTGGGTGCGCACCCTTTAATCCCATTTAACGCGTCGGGTGGCTCGGGCACGCCTAAAGTCGCGCTGAAACGCGATCCAGGTATATATCGTTCCGCAGTTCCGGCGTTCCGGACGTCCCGTTCCGTCGTTCCACGGTTCGAGCGCGAGAGTAGGCAGTTGCGTGTGTCGTGTCAGTTATATCTCGGCAGCGAGTGCCGTCAGGCGCACGGGTGTTACGACGCGCGTCGTTCCTTCGAAATCCTTGTGTATCTCTGCTCCAACACCACTGTGACAGTTTCAAACAATCCCAAACGGTCCATCGTCATTTCCCAAGCTCTACAAAATGTGCTTTTTCGCGTGGTTCCGTGACGTCAACAACAGTTTCGTTCCATTTCGGTCGATTAAAACATGACACTCGGTTCTAGCCAAACACACAGTTTCGTATTAGTATTTGTATCAGTGAAGAAAATGTTCGTGTACATCGAGGAATATCCACCGTTCTCCGATTCAAATTGGCCCGCAGACACGTGACAGTGTTCGCGATTTATTTTGATTTCGATCGATCGAATAAACCTTGATGTTAGTCGGCGATAGTATCGCTGGCATGCATGGCGGGACACAATTACCTGCAGGACATTATAATGAATTATGTAGGAGATCGAATCACGTCCATTCGAGAACCATCGACTTTGCACGGACGATCTTCCCGTATTAACGCGCCAATCTCGCTCGATTGTTGATTGTGTGTACCGTCGGAGCCTTACGCGTTGAGATCATCATTGGTCGATTTCGAAGTGTTGTATACTGTTTACCGTGTAAGTTTTTGACAGATATTGTGCCTACCTGTGCTCGGTTAAATGTGGCATCGCAGGGAACAGTCCCGATCGAAGTGAACGGTGATTCTAACCCTCAAATTCTCTGCGCGAAGTTTCATCGTTGTTCGATTCTCTTGCGGGAATCGATTCGTTTTCCTGTGACTCACACGCGGGACACGTGTTCCGCTTGGTAACAACCATTTTTCTAACACCAACGAGGATTTTTAATACACTATTGATTATCCAGACTATTAAATTTGCGGGAGACACTTTACTGCACGGGACATAATATATTGCTTGAACACCACGAGGTAGCGCTTGCGCGTTGCGTACTCGAAGTCGATCGGGATCGAGATGAGGTGTTATTTCGATATTCGAACGATCGCGGCGACAGGGACAGTGCGCTTAGGGTTGCCAGATGTCCTCCTTTCGGATTATTTGTTCTTTTTCTGAGGTGCGTCAACTCCATTATTAATTATTTGTTAAACTCTCTTCTATTCCGTTTTTATTCGCGTCGGGTTTTTAGTTTGAGTAGAGTAGTACCCCTGACCTTTTACTAAAAGTTGATTTATTAAAAAAGACTATTGTTGAACAATCTTCATTTTATAACATAAAACATTTCAATTTTTCAATTTTTATATTTCAATAACATATAACATATAACATTTCATTTATAAACATTAATCTGAAAGTAATTATATTTTAAGTCAAGGGACAGAGAGTAAAGAGTAAAAATAGAAATTTGCAACATGAATAATATTTCATGTAATATTAGAAAATGGAAAAGACTAAAGCAACAGGTCAAATCGTAAAGTATTTTGAGATGATTTCTTTAGTAACGTAGCATCTGGTAACCCTAAGTGTTCAGTGAGTACGAACGTTGACAGTGAGATTATTGTGGAGTATAGTGAGTAAAGTGGTTTCCCGAAGGATCATTAGAGAAGAAAAACTCGGATAATCGCGATGGCTTACGTGCTCTGGCGAGTGTTTATGAAGAGGTACTTGAAGGTGCGGCTGGGCCTCAGGAATTTGCCGGTAAGCGTGCTCCAGTTTTGTAATTTCGTGCGTCCATGATTTCGCGGACGCGAGTGCGCAGTCTCCGTTTCCTGCGCGCTTAATTCGAACGCGGTCGAATCCGAACGCGCGCAATTTGAACGCGTGGAATTCGTGAGTGCATAATTCGAACGCGGGCAAATTCGGACGCTCGCGATTTAAACGCGTGGAATTTTAACGCCTGCAATTTTAAACGCGTGGAATTCGAACGCGTTCAGTTTTAAACGCGGCGAATTGTAGAGCGTGAAATTCGAGCTCGCGCAATTCGAACGCCTGCAATTTCAGCACGTGAAATTTAAACGCGTAAAATAGAAATGCGTATGGAGTTTGAATGCGTGAAATCTGAACGCTCGAGGTTATATTTTACTAGCAAACTTCGACGCGTTGATCGCGTCACAGGATCGTTGTAATTGCACTGGCCGTTCAATGCATTATGCAACGCGCCGACCGGAAAACCGCTCGCAATGAACATTGTATGAATTTTTTGCGCTGTCGATTCTTCCGTAGGTAGTTAATGCACTGAAACAGTCCTCAATTATTATTTATAATTCTCGGATATAAGAGAGAAAGTATTCTCTTGTAATAAAAATTTAATCCGAAAATCCGAATGCAACTTTTGCGAATATCCCAGTGCTATGGTAAACAGTAAAAGCCCCGTAGTAATTCATTAGAAGTATAAATATTTGATACGTGTTGCGGGAAACTTTGAAATTCGAGCGACCATCGCAGAAAGTCCGCGAGCGATGCAATTATTAGACTGCAACCGCGGCTAATGCGAGCACGGTAATTGGATAATTGCCGTTCAGCTCGTGCACCGCTTCTTTTCTTTTTTCATCACGATTCTACGGCAGCCATCGATTCGTATCGATACATCGTGATCGATAGGATGCGTGCACGGTTCATTGAATTCCCTCACGCAGAATTCTTTCTTGAGCCGTTTCATCGTCGAACCACGACGATAGACGGTACGCAATTATCGTTAGAGAAACGTTTCTTTTTTTGCAACTCGCTCGCTGGTATCGTTATTAACACGTTGACTGTCGATCGAAATTATACTTCTTCATTTCCCGTTCACGCTCCGCCGAGATTTCCGAGATTAACACGTGCGTGCATTTTCCTTCTATTTATCTCTCCTTCTCTGTTCGACACGGTATGTTTGATCAAACTGGTCGAGTTCCTTTCCTGTAATTTGCCCGGTAAGTTCATTAATTTATGCGGATCACACTTTCATTTATTTCACCACAGTTTGTTTAAATTATCGCCAGTGGTGCGACTCACAGTTTTTTCCAGCTGTTTAATCTCATGAATGAGTGTGAAAACACAGTCGATAAACTCTGTGAATGAACGAACAAAAATTGAGCCAATAAATTCTCTGGTGTGCAAGCTGTTTGACAAAAATCTCTGTCAATAAATATTTCTGTTATATTACTCCGTAAAATATGGACTTTTCGAGATAAAAGTACAGGATCTGATATTTACATACTTCATGAGGTGCATGATTTTTCTGTTTTTTCAAATACAAAAAATTCCAATAAAAATTATTTTGTTACCTAAAAATACCAGTCAAAATTCACATATAAAATAAATAATTCCATAAAATAATCGCGAGGCTCTATGAATTTTTGTTTATGGCTGCCGAGGTGGGTGATAGCAATGTTAACGTGTCACTTGTGGATGTGTATCGTTGGTTCTCATTTGTCGATAGATCCTGTCATTAAATTTTCCCGGTGAACGGGTTGACTCGTTGGCGGACACGGCGCCGACAGGCCTCCGTGAGGCGTGTTTAATCAATCAAGGAAAAGAGGTTCCCCGATGACCGGGTCTGTGTACCCAAAGGCACACCCTGCTAATAAATTTCGTACAGCAGACCGGAAGGGAAATATAACCGTGGGGCAGGGTGCAATGCAATTTACGACGTGTCGGGTTGGATTACTTTGATCGGCCTGCCGGACGATCTATTCCGCGGTCAGGCGAACCTCTGTTTCATTCTGGAATGATTCTGATACCTGTTCACCGATCGATCGATACCCCATTCTGCAACAATTAGCGAACAAAAAATTTTTTACTATATTTTTGACACGGTCCTTACTAACAAAATTAGCACCGTGATCTTCAAGCATTAGTTGATAAAATTTCTTTCCTGAATCTTCTGAAACGATTGATCAAGGTACGAACGAATTTAAACAAAGTAATTCAGAATGTTAGGCGAACAGCGAATTGTTGTTTCGAGTGATAGGCTATCAGCGAGATTGTTTCAGCAGTTTCTCTTCTCTTTGTATGAAATTCTTGGAACAGCACGGTCATTTGTCGGGCCTTCCTCGGACCTCGTTTCTTAATCACTTTCGCCATTTAAATCAGTTCGAGTGAATAATGATCGCTCACCCATTGACGAGTTATCTTCCGTTGTCCTTGCGAAAGAAGTCTTTGCACAACGCGGATGATCGTTCTTTCTTCAATGCCGACTTCAAATTACCAATTGTTCGTTATGAAACTCGTTTGCAATCTATGCTTGGTTGTTTATGGCATAGAGCAATTTCTATGGCTGCGGGACGATCTGCGATAGCGATAGTGTTTTACGACGCTTTAATGCGAGTAAATAACAACCGATTATAGAAATTGTTTCTAAGAGAGTCTGTGTCGTAAGGGACTATTCCACTTGAGACAGTGTAGATATTGATTCATTGTAATCTGGAGTTGTAATTTTACTTAAACATTAATCTTTCGTAGTGACATTATGGGGTCACAGCAGTGTTATAATTATACAGTAATAATGTGCTTTCAGAAAATTCTCTAAATAGTCGTAGCACTCGAAACAGCCTAAATGTCTAATAAAAATCCTCACTGGGCCAAAGAAGGTGGGGTTTCTCGACGGTATCAAGGCACGGAGCATCCTCTTAATAAATTAAGAGAGGGTGGGAGGTCAAAAAGGTAGGGTGGACGAGCCAGAGGGAGACTGTTGGAGAGCAGTCGGGAAGAAAGGAGCGGTAGGCGGTCAGAAACAGCCGGATCAGGGGCTGTGGCGGGTTCGGGGGGTTCTGCAATTCAGTTTGCGGTCGCCGAGTCAGGTTACGTTAGGTTAGTCCAGCGGTTGGTCCCCGTGACCGTGAACCACGGCTGACCTGCGACACAAACACAGTCTCTCCCCCCCATTTCTCTCTCTCTCTCTCTTTCTTCTCCTCACCCCTCATTCTCTCCCCTTCTCCCTCTCTCTCTCTCTCCTTCCTCCCACCTTCCATAAATCTACCTGCACTACATCGCGTCTCGTTCCACGATGGTCGGAACCATTCCCTCTTTCTCTTTCTGCTCTCGGTCTCCGTGGCGTTGCATTGTGCGCTCTTCTGGATCTTCGAGTGATAAATACGGCTGGGCCACCCTCTAGTCTGTCCTCCTGCTCAGGCTCGATCCTCTCGCGGAACCGTTTCCCCGTTTTATCGTAGTTACGACCGTCGAGGAACTCCCCGGAGACATCGTACCACCGCGTGGGCGTGCGCTGATCTATTTCGTTTTTCTTCGATCCGCGCGCCCGACTACCTTGCCCGGTTGTTTCGCGGGAGTAGTCCCTGCCTGCTGGCCCCTTATCGCCGTTAACAATTGCCCACGGGAATATCACGCGCTCCCTCAGAGACGCTGCCAATTGCTCTCGCGACGCGATCGTCCCTCGTGACGCACACCGGACGCTGGTCTCCATTTTCCATTCGAACGGAACGACACGATTGGGGTAACTCGGATCGCTCGGACATCAAAAGTTCAACTCGACTATTATCAAGGGATATCCTGGTTTTCGAGGATTTGTCACACAAATTTTGGGAATTTTTTTCTGAAAAACTAGCGAACCTTTTGCATCGCGATTTTGCACACGTATGCATTGGTATTCTGAGCACGTGTGCGATTTTTTTCGAGTAAAAATAATCAAAATTGCATAAGTTATATATTTTTTTAATAGGATATGTCTTGAAAAGGGTGGGTTCTTCTCCAGATGACCTAAGAATTTTTCTCAAAAAAAAGTTGTTTAACCTTTTGCTTTCAGATTTTGCATACGTATTTATTGGTATTCGAAGCACGTGTGTGATTTTTTTCATGTAAAAATCATCAAAATTGTAGGAGTTATATATTCTATCACAGAGTATAATAACAGTATTTAGAGACACTAAACCGAGGAGTCCAGATACTTCTATGATGCTCAGAGCGTGAATCGAACACAGTTAATAACAATACGCCCATAATCTTCGACGAGCGAAACACAATGGCCGCCGACGTCTTCAGGAAAAGATAAGCATGGTAGCAATTGAACCGCGGATTTATCAACACCGTAGATTGACGTTCCCCTCCACGGTATCGCAATGTTGTTCAGCATTATCATCCTCGCTCCTGGGTAGATAGTAAAATCGATCCTCCTCCGCTCACTGCGCGGCTATTTAATTGTTTCGTCTCGGCGCTAATTTAATTGCCGCCGGCCGTCGGTATCGGTATAACGCCCACGATCGGTAGCCTCTTCGTTTTATCTGAAATAATTTGTTCCATTATCGGCGCACTTGTGAATCGAATGTGGAAACACCGAGAAGAATGTTTCCTTTGGACGAATGTAGGCGGACAGATTGATCGATGGCTCTTTAATCGCTATTGTGAACGTTCACGGCCGTTGCAGATCGGATCAGCCATGTGAGATGAGTCTCGCAGTTGAACGAACGAGCCCGGCTGAATTGTCCGTCCTGCATTTGCATACTCATTGCGAGCCGTTTGTCCTCTTAATTCGTTTAAGACTGTTGCGAAAACCCTTTCGCCGGGATCGAGCCCGCAATCGAAACCGCCGGATCATACTTCGTGCAATAATCCATTAGAGGCTCGCTGGGAACTCGAAAGACGACAAAAGCTGAATCACAGCAGTATCCCTAGCTCCAAAAAGTTCTGAGAAATTTTATCACTGTTCTGTACATTTTCTAGGTTGAGATATGCTAATTCGTAAGCTTGAAAAGAATCATCTGTTCAAACTACAAATACGCGTACGATATGCACGACCATGCGGACTCATAAATAATTGTAGATTT